>SJYT01068372.1:0-104878 GCA_006410635.1 Cephalophus harveyi | reverse complement strand
CACACACACCACACACACATCACACACAGCACACACACCACACAGCATACACTCACACACTACACACATGACACACACCACACAACATACACTCACACACCACACACATCACACACACGAGACACAGAACAAACATACACACCACACACATCACACACGAGACAAACACCACACACAGTATACCTATGACACAGGACCCACTCACACACCTGTCTCTTATACACATCTCCCGGGAGGCGCTGCCGCTACTTCTCCCCTCCTCCCTCCTCCTCCTCCTCCTCCTCCTCCGAGAGTTGCCGAGAGCCCCAACCAAAACAAGCGGCGGCGTCTGGCTCTGCGCGCCGACCGCGCCGCCGTCTCACTCGGGAGGAGAAAAAAACACGTGACGGAGCCTCCGCGCTCCGCAGCCCGGCCGCCGCCGCCGCCGCCGCCGCCGCCGGGAGGCTCCCGCCCGGGTCTCTACATTCCCGGCCGAGCCCGCCCCGCGCCCGCCCCTCTCCGCCCCCCGGCCGTGCCGCAGAGGCGCCCGCGCCCGGCCTCGGCACCGCGCTCGGGCAGCGCCCCTACGCGGCCGGCAGCCCGGGCTCAGAGCCGGCCTCCTCGCGCGCCACCCAGGGCGCCCCCCGGCCCGCAGGAATCCCCGCCGCGGGAGCGGGCGGGGGTGTTTGGGTGTCTCCCCGAAAGCACGAGGGGAGTCTGGGAAAACGGGGGAGGGGGGCGAACCCGGGAAGACGCAGGAGTGAGGGTGGGGGGCGACGGGGGGGCACTGCGGCTACTGGGCCCTGCGTGGGAGGGCCCGGGGAGGAGGGGACTCGAAAGCTGGGCTGGATCTTACCTAACAGGTAAGAGCAGCCCCTCAGGAGAGAGTGTTTCTAGTCAACGCTTTTTTTTTTATTCCCTCCCTGGAAATCTAAAAGCTGGATTTCAGTTTCAGTGTGATAGGCCGTGGTGCTATCTGTATTTTCGTGAGGTTTTACTAAAGGACTTCCGGGCCAGCCTTTCACCTTGGAATCCCCTAATTTGCTGCAGTGAAGTACCACGAAAGAATAGAGGGACGCCCAGAGAAGGAGGAGGTTATGGTCACTCCCAAACAAGAAGAGTGCGGGGGAAGTGTCGTGTGTCCGGAGTGGTGGCGTTAGCTGCTGATCTATTAAGGAGAGAATGTAAATATCACAGCTTCTCCCCACCCCATCCCACTCCCGCCTCATCCTAGCGAGCGGTCGGGGAGTCACACCTTGGGGGTGAAGGCTTGGGGAGAAAATGAGACGCCCCTTAACACATTCCGAAACCTATTTGTGATAAAAAAAAAAAAAAAAAAAAAGTTAGGGACCTACAGAGGGTTCGTAAGGCCAAAACCCTACTGGGTAAACATTGGCCGAAGTGTCTGTTTCACACACAGCTTCCACACCCATCGAACCACCCCATAAAATTTTTACCCTTGACTACAAGGATAATCGGGAGAAAACAAGGATGGTGCCAGCTGAGCTGTACAGGAAAATGGGTGGGTAGCAGAGGTCAGCAGTTTGGGTCTATTTGCGGAGACTCTTAGGCTATTAGCTTGCGGTATCAATCACCACAAGCAAACGCTCCCCAAAGTTTTTTGTTTGTTAAGGTGATCTACAGATCATTAAGGGCCCTTTAAAAAATGACTCATCTGTTTCACGTTATCTTATTTTACCACCCCAGTCCTGGCCCGTTTGGGGGTCTCCACCACCCCTCCGCGCAGGAGACCCTCCTTACTCGCCAGCTCTCAAGCACTGCCCGATGCTCGCGGCAGTGAAGGCGATGGGCATGCGCTGGGCAGGACCCGCTGGGCTGCGGAGAAGCCAGCCTGGGCCTAATACCGGGCTGAGGGGCGGGGAGAGTTTCTTAGGATAGCCTGCCGATTGGTGGGGCTGCCTGTCTTTCAAACCTTGCACTGCAGGAGGGGAGGTGGGGAGAGAGGGTGAGGGTACCAAGGTAGGTTGCAAAGCGTAGTAGAAAAAGAAAGAAAAAGAACCAAAGGCGCCATTCAGCAGCGTGTGATACGTGAACTGGGGTAGCCAGTAACTGTAGAGAAGCTACACCCCACCAAAGCCTGGGAGCTTTTCATTTCTTCCCTCACCTTCTTATTCCCTGCCATCATGCGTGTAATTTGTGTACACGCTGTTGAATTGAAAGCCCGCCCTTCTCTCCCTCTGACAGCTTGGTGATGTGGGCACACGTGCCCACAACAGCAAAGCTATAAATAGCAGATGTAATCCGGTAACTAGGCGGCAATGACAGTGACCGGAATTCTGGGAGAATAGCGTGTTTTACGGGGAGTAGAAGAGGGGAATGCGAATAGGGAAGTCTGAAGTTAGTAGTAAAGTAATTGTGGGGTTTTACCCTTGGAGAGAGAGGGGAAAAAAGGTAAAAGTGTTGTTTACTAGTAACACTGTAATAAGGCCAAAGAGCTTTTTACAGGTTTGATGTTTAGCGCAGGGTGGGGGTGGAGAATATTTCCCATTTTGTAGGAAAAATAATCCAAACCCATTTACTTTAGAAATGATGCCGCCCTTCAAAAATAAAGGTAAATGAAGGTAGTATACCTCTATGGGAAACAAAATACTCTTTTCTAGGAGAAAGAGGGATCTGAAAGATCAACTTAATTTGCAAATATTTTAGAAAAATCTTCACAGGTTAGAATTTTGATCATATAAAAATGTTAGTTTTTTAATTATAAAAGCTTTAAAAAAAAAAACTCTGTGGGAGAGGATCTCTACTTTAAAAGCACAACTTCAGTGGCTAATATATTCATTAGAAATCATGAAATAAGTCAGACTGTTGACTTTTTTTTTCCAAATCAATGGATTTCCCATCATAGATAATCACTGATGGTAAGATGTTCTTGTCCTTTCTTCCTACTTGCTGATGTTTTACTACCAATGTTAAAGGTGTTTAATATTTAATTAAAATTATACTATAGTAATTGGTATTTCTTTACTTTTTTCTTTTATTAGTGGGTTGAGCTAACTCTGGAAATGTATATATGAATTAGATACAGAATAGAAAGGATGCTTTTGTGGAAACTAACTGAAGTAATTTTGAGCAGGTATAAGTATTATCCTGCCAGTCTATGCTAAATTAGTCTTTTGGTGTACTATAATGAAATATACTGTATGAAAAATTGACTCCCAACTGAAAATTCTCAGAAACCAAAACAGCATCCTTATCAAATAGTAATCTATTGCTCAATGCTGCCATCTATAGGACACTTAGAGATGACTTGCATAACAGGGTAAAGTGTGACAGTTAGTCTCTTAGTCATGTCTGAGACATGCGACCCCACGGACTCTAGCCGGCCAGGCTCCTCCATCTATGGAATTCCCAAGCAAACATACTGGAGTGGGTTGCCACTTCCTCCTCTAGCAGATCTTCCTAACCCAGGGATCAAACCCAGTTCATACCGAAGTATAAGTTACTGGCAAAAATAACCAAAATGAGAATTGAGTTGGCTGAAGGGTCAACTGACCATTTGAAAATTTAAAAGTATTTCTTATATCAAAGTGATGCTTTATTTCAGTGAAATAGATCGCAACTGGAGGAGTTGTTTAAATATTACCAACTCTAGAATTAGTTTGGAAAATTTAGAATGATGCTTGGAGGAAAATAAAATTGTGTAGATTTTCTAACTTTAATTTTTTTTTTTTTAAGATTGCTCTCCGTAGTAAGCAATATTTGAATGCCTACTCTGCAAGACAGTATGAAAAGTATAAGAAGAAGCAGCTTTTTACAGTTTTGCTGGGCTAATAAGAGATACAAAATAATAACTAAAGTGTGTGTGTGTGTGTGTGTGTATGCATGTGCGTGCATGTGCATGCTAAGTCACTTCAGTCGTGTCTGACTCTTTGGGACCTATGGACTGTAACCCACCAAGGTCCTCTGTCCATGGGATTCTCCAGGCAAGAATACTTGAATGGGTTGCCATGTCATCCTTCAGGGGAACTTCCCAACCCAGGGACCAAACCGTCATCTCTTACATCACCTACATTGGCAGGCACCAGGTTATTTACCACTAGCATTAAATGTCAAATAAGTGGTATTTACTTAGAGCAGGTGGAGATTATGCTAGGCAAAATAACTAAAGAAATATTTGGAGGAAAGAAGCCTTAAGCTTGAACCTGAAGGGTGGATATAATTCATAAGTGATTGGCAATTTTTTCCCCCCATTCAGGTATTTCAGAGCACTTCCTTGGGTTAGGCGTTAGGCTGACCACAGAAGATTTAAATACCCTAAGAGGATCCTGCCCACAAGAAGCTTACAGTGAAGAGAGACAAACAAATACAGTTCAGGGTACTGGGGTCTCAGGCCTCTGTGATCTATGGAGCACCATGATCTCAGGTGAGATTCCATAAAAACCGACTGCCTTCTGATTTTAAAAGTCATAAGTCATAGAGTCAACTTGGGGCACTTTAGTTGTCTCTTTCCTTAATAACCTTATTTTCTCTCATAATTAAAATCTTTCATCCTTTTGGATTAAAAATATGAAATAGTGAAATAAAAATAGTGAGCTGAAAAATCACATTTAGCTGGAAAATTTGCAAGATCAATGCATCTCAAACCTGAGGATCTTGTTAAAATGCAGGTTCTGATTTAGAAGTTCTAGGGAAGGCTGAAGTCTGCATTTTTTACATACTCCCAGTGATGCTGATTCTGCCAGGGGGTAGATGCGGGCAGTACACTGTCAGTAGTGAAGTTCTAGGTGATTGATGGTTCATTTAAAGGCACAGTAATATGATGCTGTGAAAGTCAAGCAAGATACTTATATTTTAGGATTGTATGCATACCAAGAACAACAGCAATAAAAAAAATCTACTTAACTAGGACAATATAGCATGGAGGTTTCTCTTTTCAATCTCAAGTATTAAATCTTTCTGACAAGCGTGAAGAGTTAATTCTCTCTCAAACATTTGTGTTAGTGTTTTCCGAAGTGTGATGATAAATGCACTGTGAGTGCTCAGTCAGGTCCTCAGCTCTTTGTGACGACTGGACTGTAGCCCACAGGCTCGTCTGTCCATGGGATTTTTCAGGCAAGAATACTGGAGTGGGTTGCCATTTCCTCTTCCAGGGGACCTTCCCCACTCAGGGATCCCTGCATCAGGAAGCTCCCCTGGAGAAGGAAATGGTAACCCACTCCAGTATTCTTGCCTGAAAACTCCCATGAACAGAGAAGACTGGTGGGGTCACCAGGTCAGACCCAACTGAGCACCCAAGCATGCAAGCCAGAAATAAACAGATGAATGAGGTTGAAGGAAAGGGAGGAGGTGAAAACTTTATGCCACTGTTTAATTTTTCCATTTCACAAATTTTACCAATTGGTGATTTTTTTAGGTTAGCCCTTAATAACTGACACTTATCCAAAAGGCTTGCTTTTGCTTTTAAAAAATTGTCTTGATTGCTTTAATATGTTTTCATTTTCTTTTTCATTCTTTGGTGAGGACTGAGGTTTGGCAATTTGTCCTTTTAGATAATGCCATCAAATCTGTTGATAAGTTAGTTAATCTAAAGAAAGAATCCTCAGCTGTTTCTTGTATTTAAAGAGACATATGTTTTATGCAGAAAAGCACATGCCTAGAAGGGTTTGTAGACTTTATAACACTTCATGTTGATTTTGCCTTATCTTTCATCTTAAAGTTGTTGTGATTCTTTTGTTTGTTTTTTGGTGCAATGCACTCAGTATAAAATGTGATAACTAAAAAATGTCTTCAAAATAGTATTTGTTTCTTTACAGAAATTGACGTAATGATGAATTTTCAATGCCTCTGTTAGGTAGCTTGGGTAAAGAACCCACCTGCCAGTGCAGGAGACATAAGAGACATGGGGTTTGATCCCTGGATCGGGAAGATCTCCTGGAGGAGGGCTTGGCAACCCACTCCAGTATTCTTGCCTGGAGAACTCCATGAAGAGAGGAGCCTGGTGGGCTACAGTTCACAGGGTCGCAAAGTCAGACACAACTGAAGTGACTTAACATCCACGTACCCAAGGCTCTAGAGGTAAAAACTAATAGGTTTTACTAACAAAGAATTGCTGGATCCACATGACCCTCACTTTTCTCACATTCTCTCCTTAAATGCAAGATTAAATACTATCTTTTTTTCTTCTCTCTCTTTTTAAAATAGTCCCTCAAACTTCAAACTGGGGCTCATGACTTCAAGTCCTCCATTTTAAAAAACAAAAACCAGCTGATTAGAAGTTTAGACATATTTGCTATGTGTGGATTAGGAAGACAGGTGTTAATCTGAACTCAAGATGTTTGTAAATACATAGCTACCAGCGGTGTTGCAGGGTGTGGCTCTTCAGATGGGCAGAGGACCACCCATGTCAGAATCACCTGGGTGCTTGTTAACTCAAAGCTTACATGTTCCCTAACTACCCCCCACTAGCCCTCTCCCCACAGGGTCCCCAGATTGGATGTTCTGTAGGTCCATGTGCCCTTCCCCATTTCCTACCCCTACTCCCGGGAATTTTATGTGTGCTAGGATTTGAACACTACTCATTAGCCTGCACCTAAACTGTGTATTTTAAATGAGGATATTATGGATTGAACTCCAGTAATTGCTACATTCTGTCAATAGTTTTATT
This sequence comes from Cephalophus harveyi, assembly GCA_006410635.1. Lineage (NCBI taxonomy): Eukaryota > Metazoa > Chordata > Mammalia > Artiodactyla > Bovidae > Cephalophus > Cephalophus harveyi. Next base: position 98,274 of record SJYT01068372.1, on the reverse strand, counting down.
CAGAAATACTCTACTATATTTCTTAAAAACTTTTGACCATGACCTAGAGCCAAAAAAAAAAAGAAAAAAGGACTTCCGTTGTAGTTCAACTGGTAAAGAATCCGCCTGCAATGTGGGAGACCTAGGTTTGATCCCTAGGTTGGGAAGATCCCCTGGAGAAGGGAAAAGCTACGCACTCCAGTATTCTGGCCTGGAGAATTCCACGGACTGTGTAGTCTGTGGGGTCGCAAAGAGTCCAACACGGCTGAGTGACTTTCACTTTTCACTTTACAGAAAAAAAAAAAAAAAAACATTAACAAACCTTGTACCTCAAGCCCTGTCCACAGAACACTTAACCGAAACAAACTTATTCTTACTCTTTGTAATGCACTCAGATCATTCTACTTTCTTTCTGTCCCCCTCTCTTGCTCCCATAGCTCTTTTTCTTCCAAAGCCTGCTGCTGCTGCTGCTGCTAAGTCGCTTCAGTCGTGTCCAACTCTGTGCAACCCCATAGACAGCAGCCCACCAGGCTCCCCCGTCCCTGGGATTCTCCAGGCAAGAACACTGGAGTGGATTGCCATTGCCTTCTCCACCAAAGCTTGCTAAGATCTACTAAATTAATTTCCAAGCCCATGCAGGTGTCATAACTTACAGTGTGAAAAGTTTGTTAGCTTTCTTGTGTCTGTAATGTAAACTTCTAGACATTTCTTAAAATTTTGAGAGAGGGGAGAGGGGAAGAGAGAGGGATAGAGAAATTTGTAGGAAAGTTTTCCAAGATAATATGTCCTCATTTTTAAAAAATATTTTCAGATGAAAGTTTACTTCTAGAAATCTACTTCTAAATTTATTAAACTTTACTGATTTAAAATTTTTCCAATAACAAATAACAGTTTTCCTCTTTATCTTGAATTACTTTTTATATAAATACTATCTGGCAATTTATTAACCAACAGAGCATACCAAACAACAAACTGTTTTATATCTTTCAGAAAGAAAAAAAAGCTAAATTTGAGAAGACAGCACCCACTGAATTTGGACACAATTACAATGTGGTTTAAGTATTTCCTTGGGGAGGGGACATAACACCTCTATTCAGTTAACAGAAACATTTGTACAGTCCAGGTCTTATTTTTACACCCATCGTGCCGTGAATTTGTAGAGAATGGGCTCTAACAACAGTTCAACTGTTAGAACTGTTTTTAACGCCTTAACACTGATCCTCACAAAGTGTACTTCTCTGGGTGGAGGAAACTGTTGCTTCAGCTGAACCCAAGCCCCTTTCTCTTTGGTTTCCTTCTTTTACTGATCATTTTCCTTTACACATTTCAGGAAACTATCTCGACTCTTGGAGTGCTTAATATGCTTGATACGCGCATTAATTCTCTTGACCAGAATCTTGCCTTTAACTTGTTTGTTTACAGTGATGCCAACAGAATGCTGGGTAATGTAGCCTCTTCCAATTTTGCCATGGTAACATTTCTGAAGCATTCCTTTTTGAACATTACCCATTCTCTTGATGTCTACAATATCACCCTTCTTGTAGATTTGCATGTATGTAGCCAAAGGAACAATTCCAAGTTCTCCAAAAGGCCTATAGAACATGTGGAAGGTGCCCCTCCTCTTTCCCTTTTTGCTGGTCATTTTGGTGAATTGCTGGAAGAAGGTGGTTCCAGCCAAAATGTTGAATTACTTTTAAAGATTAATGGAAAATAATTTAGCACATTCAAAGGACAAACAGCAATATCAGCACTTCATGTTAAACTGGAAAAATAAGAAACAACATCTTATGTAAAATAAATCAGTACCCAACAATATAATTATGTAAAACTGAAGTGATTATATCATTGGTGAAAGTGAAAGTCACCAAGTCGTGTCCGACTCTTTGTGATCCCACAGACTACACAGTCCATGAAATTCTCCAGGCCAGAATACTGGAGTGAGTAGCCATTTCCTTCTCCCAGGGATCTTTCCAACCCAGGGATCAAACCCAGGTCTCCCATATTGCAGGCGGATTCTTTACCAGTTAAGCCACAAGGGAAGCCCTTTATATCATTGGTGGACACACAATTTACCAATGAGCAAAAACCATAACTCTTGACTATTTAGAGAATTACTAAATATACTTAAACACATATATCTGTGAATTGGAAGACTTTACTATTGTTCCAGTTCTGCAATTTTCTCATCATGATATAAAAGTAAAGAAAATCCACGTATAATTTGTTTTGGGTCAACTGAGAATGGCAGTTGAGCTATCTCACCTTTGCTCAGTGATGATCTGCCCACTTCCATCAGAGATCTTGCTTGTTTAGTTCAGTTCAGGCACTCAGTCGTGTCCGACTCTGCAACCCCACAGACTGAAGCACGCCAGGCCTCCCCGACCATCACCAACTCCAAGAGCTTACTCAAACTCATGCCTATTGAGTCAGTGATGCCATCCAACCATCTCATCCTCTGTTGTCCCCTTCTTCTCCCACCTTCAAACTTTCCCAGCATCAGAGTCTTTTCAAATGAGTCAGCTCTTCGCATCAGGTGCCCAAAGTATTAGAGTTTCAGCTTCAACAGAAGTTCTTCCAAGGAATATTCAGGACTGATCTCCTTGAAGATGGACTGGTTGGATCTCCTTGCAGTCCAAGGGACTCTCAGGAGTCTTCTCCAATGCCACAATTCAAAAACATCAATTCTTTGGCGCTCAGCTTTCTTCACAGTCCAACTCTCACATCCATACATGACTACTGGAAAAACCATAGCTTTGACTAGATGGACCTTAGTTAGCAAAGTAGTGTCTCTGCTTTTTAATATGCTGTCTAGGTTGGTCATAACTTTTCTTCCAAGGAGCAAGCATCTTTTAATTTCATGGCTGCAGTCACCATCTGCAGTGATTTTGGAGCCACCCCAAAATAAAGTCAGCCACTGTTACCACTGTTTCTCCATCTATATACCATGAAGTGATGGGACCAGATGCCATGATCTTAGTTTTCTGACTGTTGAGCTTTAAGCCAACTTTTTCACTGTCCTCTTTCACTTTCATCAAGAGTCTCTTTGGTTCTTCACTTTCTGCCATAAGGGTGGTATCATCTGCATATCTGAGGTTATTGATATTTCTCCCTGCAATCTTGATTCCAGCTTGTGCTTCATCCAGCCCAGCGTTTCTCATGATGTACTTGCATTTAAGTTAAATAAGCATGGTGACAATATCACCATGCAATCTTGCTTATACATATGGACATTTGCACAGATTGCAATGCTTCCCACCAAAATTGCTTATTCTCTTTCAGTTTGGCCAAGGTTAATTGTGGTTTATTTGTTGGCAATAAAATTAACAAAAATCTTTTTTTTCTCCCTAACAGCCTTTTCAATTTCTCTTTTCCCTAATTCCCTTCCTATCACATTTCAACTGACTCTAAAATGAAACACTACCAGGTGGTTCAGGACCACGGAGAGCGTGAGGAAGAGGCACTACCAACATATTCTAGTCATACAGGTGGGGAAAAAGATGTTCCTGAAATAGGTGCTGGACAACTTTCACTTAAAGGACATTATTGTAATGAAGAAAAGTAGAATCTTGATTCTCTGATATTTGGGAGAAGTTATTTTTCTGGACATTGTGTCAGTGTTTTCTAAACTTCTTCATCGAATTCTGTGTAATGAGAGACAAGAAGACACCAAAAGTTGGCAGAGCCAGAAACTGCCAGTGCAAAACATCTTTTGAAGTTTCATGTTTATGATGTGCGGCCTTTTATGTAAATTTTCACATTTTTTAACAGTTATGAGCCTCACCCATCTACCGTAGAAGAGAATGAAATCATTCAGAGATACATGAAGTTGAGGATGGATAATTAGAGGAGTGTGTGAAGGCTCCAGTCTTACGTTTCTAGAACTGCCCTGGGAACTCGCAGCTTTCCCTTCAGTTCTGTGAACTACCTAGAATCCTTTCAGTCGTTTTCCTCTTCTCTCCTTTTAATTTCCATAAGCTAGATTCATTTGAGTTTTGTTACTTGCAACTGTGTCCTACTACTGCAGATATGTAGGACGAGACGGATAAATGAGAAGAAAGATAATTCTAGGCTAGAAGCAAAACAAGTTTATAACAAGGAAGAAGGAATGTAACTTGGGATTTTCTGGGACAGTGAGAAAATGAGCTTAAGAAAATTGAAGTGGTTTATAAGGAATGTATTTAAATAACTACTCTCTACTAGAACTGAGTAAGAGTATATTAATCTTTAAGCTCTTCAGAAGGCAGTTGAACAAGAGCTATACAAATTTTGAATGCATATGCCATTTGATCCAGCAATTCCACTTACAGAAGTGACTTCTGTGGAAATAATCATTCATGGATATTCACTGAAATTTGTCTTGTGACTGAAAACAACATACATGTCCATCAATAATGAAATTATTAATGGACATATTATTCCATATTTACATGTTGAAATACTGTATAGCCATTAAAGATAATTTAGGAAACTTATTTGTATCACTGTGAAACAATTCTCACAGGAAAAAAAATGTCAGGGTACAAAACTCTATTATAAATGCTCTCATTTGTGTTTTTTAAAAATCACAGGTATATTTTTATACATAGACAAACTCTAGAAGGGCAAACAAATCTTAACAATGGTTTTCTCTGGAAAAGGGACTCTGTTTTCCCATATTCTCTTATAGTGCTTGTTTGTTTTTTCAACTACATTCTTGTATTACTACTGGAATTAAACCATGATATTTAATATAGCAAGTGTAGAACAAGGAAAACTTTAATAACATGCAATGGTTATCACTTGCTTAGGAATTTCTATATAGCCATTGTTTTAAGCCCTTTAATATGTTTTCTCATTCAGTCCTCACAGCAACCCTATAAGAAAAATGTGTTTCTCAAATTGCACTTGATGTTGCTGCAAATAAGGCTCAAAGAATCTTAATTCAATTGCCATAATTCCAAACCCAGGCTCCAGAGCTTTTATCTTTAAACATTCCACCCCTTTGCCTCCATGAGTTGCTCCTGACTTTCCTGTAATACACCCAAGAACAGATTTCTGTGGCTGAAAAACTAAACCTCCTTGTAGACAGTCTATCAACGACATCCAGTAAGGATTTCTTCATAATGACTAATAAAAGAAAGTAGAATAAGCTTACCCTTCTGTACCAGGTGCTTAGATTTGAGGTAGAGGTTTTCTTAAACTGAGAGTTAAGGTAAATACCACTTTGTAAATTTCACTAGAGAGCAATGAATGATAATAGTTTATCCAGCAGTTGGAGCCATTAAATTGTTTAATTGGGGTAATGACAAAGTTGGACTTTGTAGTTAGATCACTCTTGTAGTTTTGGAGGATGGACTTAGAAAAGAAAAGGTTGGAGGCAGAGAGGTAATCAACATGGAAATTTATTAGGCATCTACACAGCATTCACTTTCTTCATCTCCTGCCAAGAGCACTCTGCTCCTCTGTGGATTAATTCATAGAGGGCAATTAATTTAAGCCTTCCTTAGAACTGAATTGTCTTGTTCAATTGGCTCTGCCATTTACCATCATTGTAAATCTTGATCATTTATCTAACCTGCCTCATGTCTCAAGTATTAAAAACATGAGAATAATAATGGTTATCTCATTGGGCCATTGTGAGATTTTAAACAGATAGTTCCTATATTATCAATGCTTTATAAATATTAGTCACCATCATTATTGTTGTCTTAGCCATGTATTTTGAATGGGATTACTCCCACCAGTCAGTCATCTCTCTCATCTTTAATCCCTCATCCCTTGCAGAACAGGGCCTACCATATAGTGGTGAGAATCATAGACATTTTATCCTTCAAGAAGTGTAAGAGTTTGCTAGGTCGACTCTCACCTTAACTTACTTTATTTTTCTTAAGTATCACAAGTTGCATACGTTAAATATGCATGCATGTGTGCTTCAGTCGTGTCTGACTCTTTGCAACACTATGGACCATAGTCCACCAGGCTCCTCTGTCCATGAGATTCTCCAGGCAAGAATACTGAAGATCTCCAGGGGATCTTCCCAACCCAGGGATAGAACCCACATCTCTTACATCTCCTGTATTGGTAGGTGGGTTCTTTACCACTAGCCACCACCTGGGAAGACACAAGTTAAATGTATCTCCAGACAAATATGTGTTGAATAAAGATGGCTTAAGGGAGCATTCCAGGCTTGGAGAACTATTTGAACAATGGTGGGAAAGTCATGAAGAAAAGCAGGAATTCTGTGTGGACTGGAAGAAAAGGAATACACCGCCTATCTCTAAGTGAGATCATGCATGTAAGGGATTAATCACCTCATAATCATCACAGTTCCATTATAAGAAGCAGGGACTATAAATTCTTCGAGGAGAAGAGGGTCCTCTTCATTTGAGAATCACTCATAACAAGCACTCAGTATCCCATTGTAGAACTGAATGCTTTTACATTAACCTCGAGGGCCCACACAGCTGACTTTGAATGCAGATCAAGGAGTTTGGAATTACTTGGCAAATAATAAGGAGTACTTATGATAAACAGGGGAAGTAACCTGAGGAGATCTGAAAACAGAATAAAATGGAAATCTTGGGCAAGGTAGGTTGAGTAGAAACCTGTTTCAAAAGATCAAGTGAAATAATGAGGGTCCGGGTTAGGTTCATGGTGATAAAAATGAGGAGGAAGGAACATACGTGGAAAAAAAAAAAAGAGAGAAACAACTCAGAGGTAGGGATACTGGACTTTGAAAACAGCCAGTTGTTTGGAACAATTGTAATGAGAAGTCAAAGATGACTGGGATTTTGACCCTTAGCAGTTGGGAGGATGGTGGGACGTCTGACTACTTTTTACATTTTTTTTTTTTTTTGAAGAAATGGAAGACTATATTATGCACAGAAAAAGTAGTAGCTGGAAGTCACCATGTTTGTGCCAGTTACCAATCCCTCAAGCCCACAAGGGTGACTTAGTTGGCTGATGCAAATTTTGCATAGAATATAGAGAGGAGTCCAGGGCTATAGGCCTCACAAGCAGCGAACAAGCCACCCTCCATCCTTGCCATCCTCCAGGGAATGGGCAGTTACTGGCAGTCACTCTGTGTGCTCCTTGATCTATTTGACTGCTCATATGGCTAGCTACAGAAACTGCCCAACATCAGAAGACAGATCTGTGTACCAGCTGGACACTAAGAAACAGTTTTCAGAGACTGCTTTGGGCCCCCGGAGGATGCCCCTCCCAATGCCATTTTTTCAAGTGTACTCATTGGATCAGTTTTAAGGAAAACTGGCTTGAAGTTCTTTTCTTTTTTTTGCTCAAACTCTAACCTAAGTAATTTTTCTTCTCTTAATCCTTATTCATTATTAATTAGAATTGTTGGTAAGTAACATTGGTTTTTGTCATGAAATTTCTGATCAGTAATTATATAAGCTAATTTCTGCAATAAGCATGGTGAAGATTAATTTTATAACTCAAAATAATGGTGTGTTATGAGCAATTTCCTAGAATCTGCTTTTGGAATCCTTCTTTGCATCTAGTTTGGAGATTCTTTTCTAAAATAAGGATCAGCGCATCAGATAATACGGTTACTAAACATTTGATCCGAGCTTTAAAAATGCATTGAATATTTTACTGCTTAATTCCTCTAGATAATATAGAAATCTTTGGGGAATTTTTATATTGTATTAATTGAAGCATATCAAGATCAATTGATTCTAAAGACCGTAAACTCTACTTACATAACATGAGGCAAAAGTAAAAATTAAAACTTGTGATCTCTATTCCACTTCATTAATTCTTTTTGATGGAGGAAAAGGGTTTTTTGAAGAGTTGTCACTAGATTTGTCTCTAGCAAAACTCAAGTGCTTATTGTTATTATTAGTCTAGTTGCTTGTCAGTTGGAAGACTGAATTTTCCAGGAATTCTTCAAAGTGTAACTTTCAAGACTCCGGCTACCAAAGATTAATTCTTATCTTTCTCTACGTTGTAATACATTCATGGGTGCTTCAGACATTAAAATAAAGGTCGACACTGTGAAGTGAAGGAAGTAAAAATAAAAGTGGGCATTTATAGCTTTAAGTTTTGTTTGTTTGTTTTACAAAAAGAACTGCTCTGGGTGTCTCCTTTGTGAGGTAATGCTGACGGCTCCTCTATTAGTGTGCAGGTTGGGCTGTCTTTGTCACCGTATCTGGCTTCAGCTAGGAGTGGATTCAATAATGTTATGCTGACTTGCAGGCTACAAGCCTCTGACGAAAGGTCATCACATCTGAAGTCTGATTTTATGTCAGTAGCTGACCTTCTTTTCACCTTCTTCCCCATGGACTTCTTAACTTAGTATTTCTAAAGATATTATACAGTGCCATCTTGCTGACTTAGATGAGACTGTGACAAATTTAATGTCACTTCCCCTGTGCAAGGGAGAATTCAAGACCTATCACAATGTCCAGAACCCAAGTAACATATTTGAATATTGTGAACTGCAGAACTGATTGCATTAACTAGACTGGAATGGGAATGATGAAAAAAAAGGCAATTTGTGCAAGGAATTATCAGTTTATCTTCTGGAGAAGGTTATCTCGGAGGTCAAATGTTTCTTTTGTCTAACAATGTTGGAATAAAGAAACGTCCCTACTTATAGTCCAGGCTAAGGGGTGAATAAACTTTTTAATTGTGCCCTATATCCAAGATGCTGTCATTTACAGGGTGTGAACATAAGATAGAAAACACAGGTTTAATGCCTTTCCCCACTCTCAATGTTTTTAAAAGAAAATTTGCATTTTGGTTGATTTTTCACTGAAGCAAAATGACAATTTACATTTCAATTGTGGTTTTCCCTAGGCACACTAAAATGTGGAGTTCATTGAACATGTCAGTCTATCAGCATTTTCTACAGCTATTGTTTCCAGTGTCTAAAATGGTGCGACAATACCACTTTGATGATACTATTTTTGTCCTGTATGACAGCGCATAGTGAGTTACATACTCCTAATAATATGTTTACTCCGTGACGGTATGAGCAGGCAAGGTCAGAAATTATATTAATCATTTGGGGATGGGCTCATTTGGTCAAATGTCATCAAACAATCTTCTGAGAGCTAAAAATTAGTCAAATTATTGGCTTAACTAAAATGCCTGGTGGGTTAAAGTAAATGATTATTCAGTTCAGTCACAGACAGTTGATCCGGTAGGCCTCGTTGACAATGTTCTAATTAATGCATTATAATAGTCAATCAAAAATTACTTACTGGGCACCGATCAGGTACATTACACTGATACTCAGTAGGGAGCCACAAGGAAATAACCCACTAAGACATTAGCTCAATGAAGACATAAACTGAGCAACCATAAACTGCAAGCTAATGGGGTAGACATTTGTCATTATGAAGTATCAACCTGTAACTGTGGGACTGAATGAGCCCAAAACACAGATGTGTTATGATCAGCCAACTAAGCAGGGATCCGAAGGATCTAAAACCTAACCCTCTTTAAATCACAGCTGTCTCTGCCTGGGAAAATAGGGAAGATACAGAAGTTACGACTGGCAGTAAAATGACCACTGCTGCTGCTGCTTCTGCTAAGTCGGTTCAGTCGTGTCCGACTCTGTGCGACTCCACAGATGGCAGCCCATTGGGCTCCGCCATCCTTGGGATTCTTCAGGCAAGAACACTGGAGTGGGTTGCCATTTCCTTCTCCAGTGCATGAAAGTGAAAAGTGAAAGGGAAGTTGCTCAGTCGTGTCTGACTCAGCGACCCCATGGACTGCAGCCACCAGGCTCCTCCGTCCATGGAGTTTCCAGGCAAGAGTGCTGGAGTAGGGTGCCACTGCCTTCTCCAAAATGACCACAGAGCCTGCAAATTCTCCAAGGGAGGAACTCCATTAATAACTATTAGAATCATCTGGGGACCAGGGTGCTTGGACAAAGTCAGATTGCTAGAAGCCACCTGAGACCTAATTAATGCAAATCCAGTATGCACATGTTAAATAAGCTCTTTAGTTAATTCTGGAGTAGACAGTGCATAGTTTACACACTGAGAAATACACTTTATGGTTTCACCTAGAACCCTAGGCCTATACCATCCTTTTGTTTCTTTAGGGAAAAGTACAATTTAAGTGTATTTTTAGTGTATATGAAGTCTAATATGGATATGAGAATTCAAAACTATGATATCATTTTCAGGTATTATTTCTATTACTATTATCTTACCTTCTTAAATCTGTAAACTGGTAGCCTGCTGGCCAGATGTGGTCCATGGGTGGTTTTTTAAATTGGTCCAAATAGCATTTTTAAAATTAATTGTCAACATAAAGATTAGAAGATGATACATCAAAATTTGAAATTCTAATTTCTCTTTAAACATTAGATGATCTGAGAGCATTGGCCCTTGATTCCCAGATGGCCTCAGTCCACCAGAACTGAAAAGCAGCTGCCCCTTTTGATGGCCAGTTTGCCAGGATCACGTGGCTCCAGGTCACCCCCCTGACACCATGGCCAAGTGTCAGGTGCCGTTTGTCACCGCAGTGTTTCAGAGGCTTTCTTCCATCCAGCCTACTTGACTCATTTGTATCACCTGCCTACCTCCTGGAGGCACTGGAGTTGGTGACCCCTGTCTTAAGGGTGCTTCAAAACCAATTGCTTTTGAACAGTATTTGATGATGAAGACAGATATTCTGCATTCAGACTTGTTTGACTGCATCCCCTTGGGATGCCCATACTACGCTCCTGGGCAGAATCTGGGCTAATTCGTTTAAAGAATGCCCATTAATCAAAAGAAAGTCCAATCTAACTCAAGTCTTTCTAAGAGGCTACACAATTTGCCTTGTCTAATTGATGTGCATATTTTATTTTGTGCGTGTTTTTTATAGCAAAAGGAAAGATACTGCTGGAGATTGTTGTTTTACAGAAACGTGGTTACTATATTTTACCAAAAATAAAGATAAATAATAAATTTAAGAAACTCTTAAAAATTCACTTTAAATCAATCATATGTGATTAATAGCCCAAGAATATTAAATAGGCAACATGTTGTCCATTTTCTTTGTTCTATAAAAAATATAGTTAAAATACTGTGTATTATTTCTCAGCAAGGCCTCGAAAGTAAGATGTGTTACTTTTACCCCAGACCAAATATAATCTGGCAATAGAAAAATAAGACTTTCTCTTCATTGTTTTAATTCCCTTGATTATGTACACTGAAAATAAGTTTCAAGGAAATTCAAAATAAAAATCTGTTTATGAAATATTGCCTGGGTTTAAGTTTGAAAACTGCATCTCACATCATTTCTCTCTTGCAGTCCGGGTGTCCCTTCTAGCCAGGGCAGTGGAAACTTTGTGGATGAGTTCATGGTGATTTAGGTTTGGGTTCTAAGTCTCTCATATTTTGTCTCTGTGAACTTAAAACTAGTCATTTTGATTCTGAGCTTCTTGTCTGTAAAATGTGATAATAATCCTACTTTATAGACTCATTAGGAGGATAAATGTAGTTTTATGAATGAAGTTCATGGCACAGGTTCAATAAATGGTAGCTCTATTTTAATCAATGAGGGTGACTCTCTTTCTGATACTATTGTTGCTCAACCACTCAGTCATGTCTGACTCTTTGCGATCCCATGGACCGCAGCACGCCAGCCTCCCCTGTCCTTCACAATCTCCCAGAGTTTGCTCCAGTTCATGTCCATTGAGTCAGTGACGCTACCTAACCATCTCATCCTCTGCTGCCCCCTTCTCCTTTTTCCTTCAATCTGTCCCAGCATCAGAGTCTTTTCCAATGAGTTGGCTCTTCTGACACTGACTAAACAATATTTCATAGGTCCTAAGAAAAATCCCTAAAAATGTATGCTATAAACCCTTGTTTTAGTTTTCCTTTTAAGGAAATTTATTCACCTAACAAGAAAAAGGCAAAGGAATGTATTATTCATGACAAAGCAGTGTTTAGGCTAATAGCTAATCATCACTGCTGACTCTTGTTCAGTCTCTAAAAATTAAGGTCTACAGAAAAGTAAATGTATCTGTTAAAAATTAACTTTTATTTTTGAAAGTAAGATCAAAAAATCTACTAACACAGATCCAAAAAGGAGTTGCTAGAAAGTCAGGTGATCTTTCAAAGAATCACATTGAAGAAATGGGGCCTGTTAACTAGTCCAGGAAGGTGGATTAGTAACACCCCCAGTATCAGGCAGACTTTTTCTGCTCTTTCTCTAGACTTCTGGTAAACCCATCCTCACTTATCCCTGCCACTCAAGCTGTTGTTTTTCCTCTTCAAAGCAGAAGACTGAATATGAATGATGGAAAGGTTGATGTGACAGTTAACATCTTTTTGAACCCTTACTATGTGCCAGTCACTAAGATATATATTTTATGTGACTTATCACAATCAATCTTGATAAGAAGCCACAAAGGAAGGGATTATTGCTCTGTTTAAGAGGTTGGTCAGATCACATAGTCCCTTGGTTGGGCTGGGACCGAAGCCTGGTTTGCTTGAATTCAAGCCAGTTATAAATGCAATAATGATTGGTAGTATTTTCTGTATTTTTTTAAAAGCAGTGAATGAATATATTTTTTCCTGTTAAATTTAAAATAATCAACTTATTCTTTGCTTGAGTTTGTTCCAGAGTTGTTGACTTTGTTTAGTTATATTTTTTTCTTTATTCTTTTCCTATGACTTACTGGCTCTCAGTAGATAGAGATTTTTAAGCTCAATTTTTGTTTTGACTCATGCACTATAATTTAGGAGTTTTCTTTGTACAAAGCTGTGATTGCCTCTCATGGACATCATAGCACAGGATATATTTATTAAGTAACTGCAAGTCATATTTAGTTTACTGACTACCTCAATTTTATTTTCTTTGTTCCAAAATATAGCAAAACTGTATATTCTACCCATTTTTCTACACCATTAAAGTTTTAATTAAATTTAAATGAATTTTTAAATGTTAAAAATTATGATGATTCTTTATATCTCAAACTTTATCTTCCTTTTGGCTCAGCAACTCTTAGGTCTAGTCATATTTTAATATCTTACTATCTTTGGTTTTTTCCAAATGTGCTATTTATTTTTTCTTTAGATCTTAGAATCTTAAAATACTTAAGCTGAAAGAGAACTTGGAAATAATTTCATGTGATTATTCCATATTACAGTTGAGAAAATTGAGTTTTGGAGGGTTTAAATGGCTTACACAAGACCACATAGCTAGTGCTAGAGCTGAATATCACATTCCCTGAAAACCACTAGCGAGGTTGGGTTTTTCAGTATGAGCCACCCACCCAGTTTTCCTCCTTGCATGGCCCTGCAATAAACTTTTCTCTGCTCCAGCCTTTGCCGTTTTCGTTTGTTTGGCCTCACTATGCATCAGGTATACAAACTTGGGTTTGACAACAAAATGATTCAAAATGGTGTGTATGTATATAATGTATGTCAATTAATAATATTAATACAACCTACATAGAGAGGGAGAGAGAAAGAAAAAGCAACAAATGTTAACATTTAGGATATTTTGAAAATATACAGAAATTCTCTGTATTATTTTGCAGCTTTTCTATAATGTCTGCAACTATTTCAAAATAAAAACATAATTAGGAGCATGAAAACTTATGTGATATACCATCCACTTAAAGACTGACATTCTGATAACTTAAGAAAAATAAACAGCAAGCTATAAAAAATCTTCACTTAAATATATTTAACATTCTAAGATAAATGTCAGCCTTTACTTAGATAGTTATCAATTGAATAACAAATTCCCTGGAAAAGAGATGCTTTTGTTAGAAGTCAGGTGTGTTAGAAAAAGAAAAATCTAAATTATGTAAAGTGAAGCTATCTGTGATCATAGGTGATGTCAAAAATTCCCTCCTCCTCTGCTCTGCCCATGGCTTCTATTTTCCCTAGTCCTATTGTAGGAAATTGGGCAAATAATAATAATTAGTAATAATTATTATTACTTAGTAATAATTCTGCAAATTTTCCTACTGTGTCTTTTATCCCAATTTCTCTGCTTCTTGTTCCCTCTAGTCAGGACTGCCACAAGCTGGGAGACAGGTGGACTCACTGACCTTTAATAAAATTCCTCAAACTCATGTCCATCGAGTTGGTGATGCCATCCAACCATCTCATCCTTTGTCATCCCCAGGAGACTCTGTGGTTAAGAATCCGCCTGTCAATGCAGGAGACACGGGTTCGATCCCTGGGTCAGGAAGATCCTCTGGAAGAGAAAATGGAAACCCACTTCAGTATTCTTGCCTGGGAAATCCCATGGACAGAGAAGCTTGACGGGCTACAGTCCATAGAGTCACAAGGAGTCGGTCACGACTACACAAACACACTTATGCCTAATGGTGGATGGAAGGGCACTTTTGAAGAGCTTTTAACTATTAGCAAACAGTGGTGGAGATACAGCTGTGTGTATGTCCTTAAAGAAGGTCCTAAAATCACCATGGACCATGGGCTGGCAGGAAAGATAGCCTGAATCACCTACTGCTACTGCCGTCACAGCCTCATTTTCCGTATCTTGATGCAAATTCCTTTTTGAATATTTTTTCCTAGCAAGAACATTTGCAGATCTTCCTTTGCTAAGAATTCATTATCTGAATTGTTTTTTCATAAAGGACATATAGAGTCATCATGATATATTCTGTCAGATTTGAGGAGATGTAGTTTGGGAAGCCTTCTATGAGATCTTATATGGCACATAGAAAATGTGATATGGCAGTTTGGAGTGAAATTATTCATTGCAGTCATGGAAGCATCAGAATTTTAGTTGATATGAACACAGAAGTGGCAGTTGCAGATGTAAAAGAAAAATGTTAAAAGAGCGATTATTAAAACAAACTGCTTATTTAGGATTTATTATTTGAAAGAAAAAGGAACTCTCAAACAATATCTACTATTATCCTGGAAACATAAGAACAATGGGACATCTGTAAACTCAATTTAATTTTTAGATAATAATCATGATGAGTCAAAATATGATTAAGGAAGATTTATCCAAAACACTCAATAGAAAAAAAAAAAAAAACTTCCTGAAATAGAAAAATGTAGGAAATTGAAAGAAACACAGTCATTCAAAATAATTCTGAAATGGATAATAAATAGTTGTCATTTTATCTTTTATAGTTTAGATAATTAGAAACAATGAAAACTTTATGTAAACATGTACATGAATAAAAACAAAATTACCTTTTATGTGGACAATGATATATCCGGTGCCAAGCAGTACAAGATTTTAATATTCAAAAGTAGAAATAATGTATGAGAAAGCTTGAGCCAGGGACTTATCTGGTGGTCCAGTCGATAAGAATCTGCCTTGCAATGCATGGGGGTGCAGGTTCGATCTCTCATCAGTGACCTGAGACACCACATGCTGGTGGAGCAACTAAGCCTGCTTGCTCCAACTACTAAGCCATGCACATCAAGGAAAGATCCCACGTGCCACAATTAAGACCTGACACAGCCAAATAAATAAGTATTTTTTAAAAAAGAAAGCTTGAACCATCAATCCCTCTAACCACTAGCTTTGTGAGCTTTGGTAAGTTACTTAGACTCTCTGATCCTCTGTTTCCTCATTTTCAAAATGGAGGTGAAGTGCCTGGCCCATAGTAGACAATCAACAAATAGTGGCTAATAGTAAGGCAATGGCACTCCACTCCAGTACTCTTGCCTGGAGAATCCCATGGATGGAGGAGCCTGGTGGGCTGTGTGGGCTGCAGTCCATGGGGTCGCAAAGTCAGACACGACTGAGTGACTTCACTTTCACTTTTCACTTTCATGCATTGGAAAAGGAAATGACAACCCACTCCAGTGTTCTTGCCTGGAGAATCCCAGGGATGGGGGAGCCTGGTGGGCTGCTGTCTATGGGGTCACACAGAGTCGGACACGACTGAAGTGACTTAGCAGCAGCAGCAGCAGTAGTTAGAAAACAGTTCATGTGCACTGAGTGTTTATTGTGTCCCAGGCACTTTCATAAGAGAGGTCTAAATGCATTATCTTACTTGTCAGGTAGATGTCACAGTGATGGTAATAGTGAGATCTTGTAAGATCTTAGAGGAGTGACAAAACAATTTTTAAATTTACTAAAATAATACTGAGTTATAAGAAAATGAAAGCTGTATCTGAAGGTCTTAGCAGTAGAGAGTCAAATGTTGGGTTAAAGTTTGGGGAATCCTGAGACTGTTTAGCTAATACCCTTCCCTTCTCTGGGTGCTTTGAAAAGTACTCAACCTCCAGCTCGCCCATGAAGGTACTGCCATTTCAAATGCTGAGTTGAGTATGGCCTCACCATCTCCAGATCCTTCCAAGAGCCTGGGTCCCAAGAGAGAGCCTTTGACTGACAACTTCGCAGTTACATTTTTGCTTCATTAGACTGACTGAGTCGATTAGTGACAATTGATATGCAATTATAATAATGACCATAATAATGTCAAGATAATTAACCATCACAGGTCTACTGCAAGTGCATTGCTCCTATTCGCAGTTTTAGTGATAACTATTACTTCCAGGACTTCTCTCGTTGACTGTAGAATGAACTAAATCATGATAGATTCTGAATTCTATATTCATTTAAACCAATGGAAACCACTGAAGTTCTAAAGCACACGTTTCCTTATAAAGGCTCAAAGATCCTTCTTTGTAAGAATCTCTAAAACACTAGCATGTTGATAGAATTCTTATTAATTTTTGTCAAGGGGGATTTAATATTCTCTATATTTTACATCCACAGTTTACAGCTAAACTTTCCCATTATTCTCCTAATTTTTTTTTTCCCCATTCCATTTGGTCCAGTACATACATTATTATGCTCAGACCCTTTCCGATAACATACATCCTGGGTTGACATCAGCACCCAGGTTGCTTGGGCTTAGTGTCACGCAGTTGTGTCCGACTCTTTGTGGCCCCATGGAATGTGGCTCACCAGGCTCCTCTGTCTGTGGAATTTTCCAAGCAAGAATACTGGAGTGGGTTGTCATTTCCTCCTCCAGGGGGTCTTCCCGGCCCAGGGCTCCAACCCACATCTCTTAAATCTCCTGCACTGGCAGGCAGATTGT
The DNA here is from genome assembly GCA_006410635.1 of Cephalophus harveyi. Lineage (NCBI taxonomy): Eukaryota > Metazoa > Chordata > Mammalia > Artiodactyla > Bovidae > Cephalophus > Cephalophus harveyi. Next base: position 81,299 of record SJYT01068372.1, on the reverse strand, counting down.
TTATCACCGAGCTACCTCATGCACCAAGAATATTGGACATAACAGCATAAACTTTTCCTTTTCATTCCTTATTACGGATCAAAATAACACCCTGCTCAAATGTTACACAAAACATAAATCACTCTAATGAGTGATCCCTTATAATATTGTTCTCACTTTACTGGGGTTTTTTTTGTTCTCACTTTTACTGGGGGAGCTGGAATTCTCTTCCATTCATCTCAGTGAAAGAGTTAATTTAGGCAAATTGATAAGCAGTCCAAGCCTAAAGCCCCTTTAAGGAAGAGGTGAGCATTCTTTCTTTGTCACATTCTTTTGCCCTAGACACATAGGCCTGAAAGGCAGCAGTATCTCTCATTCAAGGACACGCTTTTTTTTGAGCTCAGAACATATGTTATAGGAGAAGACCTGCGTAAAACTTCCACAACCTTGAGCTCTGGGTTAGCCTGTTCCTTCTGGCTAATCTCGTGCTGATGTCAACCCAGGATGTATGTTATGGGAAAGGGTCTGGGCAAAATTTTCACAGTCTTGAGGGTTTTGGTTTTTTTTTTCTATTCTCAACAACTAGCAGAAAAGTATATATTTCCCTGCTTAAAACTAGCAAAGTGGGTAATATTTCTACCCGCTTCTGATGTCTATGTCAGAAGCTTCTTTCTGTCACTATTACTTTAATAACATTTCTACTACACAAAGCTCTGAATGACTGAGACTGTCTTTGGTCCTGGAGTTAAATCTTCTCCTTCTGAGACCATGAATCCGGCAGAACACTGTAAGCTTTCATCTATCATCAGTAGGTCCAATCCCACTCAGATATCAACCCCACAAAGCATTCACTTATCTCTACAGTTTCGGTCAATATGATCTTTCTTTGAAGTCTTAAGTTAATTTAACTAAACTTCACTTAGAGCAGTTAGCTCTATCTGTTTTCACTGAAATGTATGTAGACCCCTCTGCTCCAATACAAGACTAAAAGATCCTAAAGTATGGCATCCAAAAACAACTTTGAGGTATCAGCAGGATTTACATACCATAAAGTTCACCCATTATCTGTGTATAGTGTGTCTTTGTGGCTTTTAATAAACCTACAAAGTTTGGTAACCATCTTCACAAACCAATTTTAAACATTTCTATCACCCCCCAATATTTTCACATGTCTATTTACAGAAGTATGAGTCCAAATTAATAGTCTTTTTTAATATAAATATCCAATCTTCCTAGCATTATTTGTTTATAAGACTATCCTTTGCCTTGGCAATTTGTTGAAAACCAACTGACCACATAAAGGTTTATTTAAATTCCATTCCATTGATCTCTATGCCTACTCCTACACCGATAATAACCTGTCTTGATGTTTGTAATGTTATCGAGTCCAAGCTTAGTCTGCTCTCTGCTCGACAGGCTAATGAATCCGAGAGATGAAGTGTTGAGGCAAGAAGTATAACTTTATTTGGAAAACTGGCTTACCAAGAAGGTGGCAGACTGATGTCTCAAAGTAACCATCTTCTCTAGGTCTGGATGCCAGATTCTTTTATAAATCAGAGATGGGAGGTGGTGAGGCAACAAGGTAAAGAGGCCATTAATCTTGCAAATATCTCCTAGAATGGCAAGCCTCAGGCAGTGGGATGTGTTAATTTCTTCCTTTCTGCCACCTAAGGTGGATAGGGTTCTGAAGTCCACAGGGTCGCAAAGAGTCAGACACTACTGAGCTACTGAGTGACTGAACTGAACTGAATTGACCTAAGTCAGGAGGATAGGGTTCCAGACAAAGTCACTCTAGTTTAACAGTCAGGCAGAGGGGCAGGATTCTCTCAGGTAGGCCATTATGTATGATTCGGCTTCCATGGTGGCTCAGATGGTAAAGAATCTGCCTGTTATGTGGGAGACTTGGGTTCTATCCCTGGGTTGGGAAGATCCCCTGAAGAAGGAAATGGCAACCTGCTCCAATATTCTTGCCTGGAAAATTCCATGGACAGAGGAGCCTGACAGGCTACAGTCCATGGCGTCACAGAGTCAGCCATGATTGAGCAACTAACATACATATATATAATAACAAAAACAAGTCAAAGAAACAGTTCCAACGTGGAGTCAGAATTGGATTGTGCCTGCAACAGTTACTTTAGAGTACATTTTGAGTAGTGTCATTCCTCTTATTTTGTTCTTTTTCAAAGTTGTTTTGGCTATTATAGATGTTTTATTCTATAAAAATCAGCTTGTCCAATTTCTATCCAAAAAATCCTAAGAATCTGAGAGATTATGTTGATTCTATTATCAATTTAGAACTGCCATCTTAACAATATTACAATTTGGGTCCGTAAGTATGGAATATCAATTTCTCTCAGCCATTTTAAGTAGTTTTCAGTGTATGAATCTTCATCTCTTTTGTTAGATTTATTTCCAAGCATTTTATTCTTTGTGATGCTATTTGTAATGAAATGTGAAATGAAATATTTCTTGCCTTATAGGTAAAAAAGGATGTCACAGCCAGGAGGGATTCCCGCCTTTCAAATACAAATTTCTTACCCCAGGAAACAATATTGGTTATTAGACAGGCACCAACTGCAACCTAGGCAGCATATTAAAAAGCAGAGACATTACTTTACCAACAAAGGTCCATCTAGTCAAAGCTATGGTTTTTCCACTAGTCATGTATGGATGTGAGAGTTGGACTATAAAGAAAGCTGAGTGCTAAAGAATTAATGCTATTGAACTGTGGTGTTGGAGAAGACTCTTGAGAGTCCCTTGGACTACAAGGAGATCCAACCAGTCAATTGTAAAGGAAATCAGTCTTGAATATTCATTGGAAGGACTGAAGCTGAAGCTGAAACTCCAATACTTTGGCCACCTGATGTGAAGAACTGACTCATATGAAGAGATCCTAATGCTGGGAAAGATAGAAGGCAGGAGGAGAAAGGGATGGCAGAGGATGAGATGGTTGGATGGTGTCACTGACACAATGGACACGAGTTTGAGTGAACTCCAGGAGTTGGTGATGGACAGGGAAGCCTGGCATGCTGCAGTCCATGGGGTTGCAAAGAGTCAGACACGACTGAGCGACTGAACTGAACTGCAACTGAACTGCTTCTCAAGTAAGCTCTGAGGAGCTGGGTGTTGGGTGGATGTTAGAAAGTGGAAGAGGCAGTCATCAGCCACATCTGCAACCCCTTGAGGAGAAGGAGGGATTAAGGAAGAGAAAACTGAAAAGCAGGATTTGGCCCCAGATAGATGAGAAGACTCCTGAGAGTTCCTTGGACAGCAGGAAGCTCAAACCAGTCAACCTTAAATCAACCCTAAATACTCGTTGAAAAGACTGATGCTGAAGCTTCAATACTTTGGCCACCTGATGCCAACAGCCAACCCACTGGGAAAGACCCTGATGCTGGGAAAGATTGAAGGCAGGAGGAGAAGGAGATGACAGAGGATGAGATGGTTGGATCGCATCACCAACACAACGGACATGAGCTTGGGCAAACTCCAGGATATGGTGAGGGACAGGGAAGCTTAGCATGGTGCAGTCCAAGGGGTCATGTAGAGTCTGACACAACTTGGCAACTGAACAATGAACAGGTGACATGCATATAAAAGAAATTATTTTAGTAAGCTTGGATGCTTACATCTTCCCATACATAAAAGAGTGCTAAATCCCTTAACGCACAATATCTGGTTTTCCTTAATTAACAATAACCTTTTAATAATCAGATTACCTGCCCCTTGCTGCAAAACTTCTATATAGCCTGACTCCTCCCCCCAGCCTCCTGCAAAACAGTTTTCTCGGGGTCACCTGAGACGACGTCTCCTGGGCTTGAAGTCCTCATGAATCCCATGTAATAAACCTAACTCAACTTTTAGGCTGCATGTATTCTTTCAGTTGACAGAAATTATCTTATTTTTGGACTTTTAACTTTATTAGAGATGTATTTTTAAAAATTTTGATCTTGTATTCAAAGACTGTGCTAAACTCATTTATTAATTCTAGTAGTGTTTATTTGTGTGTACCCCACTGTTTTTGTGGCCTGGAGAATATACTTTTAAAAGAACATCACCTCTGTTGTCACTAAGTTCAGAGGTCTATAGATACCTGTTGGGTTGATAGTGTTGTTCAAGGCTTCTATAGACTTAGTGGTTACCTGTCTAGTTGATCTACCCATTATTGAGACTATGATATTAAATTATTAAGTTATTGTCTATTTCTACATTCACACCAATATTTGCTTCATGCATTTAGGACTGTTTCGGGTGCGTGTACATTTCTAATTGTTACAGTGTCTTGATGCATTGACCATTTTATTATGAAATGTCTGTTTCTGGAAATACTTGTCTTAAGGTCGTTTTGTCCGTCATTATTATTGCCACTGCAAATCTCCTGTGGTTGCCATTTGCAGGGCCTATCACTCTTAAGTATTGTTGTTAGTCTTTTTGTCATAATACATGATGCAATTTTGTACTTAAAGTTGTTCTTAATTTTCAAGTTTCACAATAATTAAGCTATAAATTCTTTGATGAGTTTCACACACCTTTCCCTGCAGTGCTGGGTGTAATAAATACTTGCTCCACTAAAAGCAATCAGATAACACACAAGTTCCCCTTTAAACAAAATAATCCAGTTGTGTTATTTGCTAACAGTGCTGTTGTCTGGTGCTTTGTCACCTTCAGTTCAGGTTTTGAAACCTGAGAACGACACTTACCTGCCCTCCTGCAGTTCCAATGCTAGACTTACAAACTGTACAAAGATTGTTACCACAACTCCTCTGTATTCAAGAATCACATTTTAGGAACACTCATTTAAGTCAGATGGCTTAATCCTAGGCATTACTGCTCTCATAAAAAACTTTTAGAAAGAAAATTGGGACTCCCCTGGTGGTCCAGTGGCTAGGACTTCATGCTCCCATTTGCAGGGGGCCCAGGTCCAATACCTTGTCAGGGAACCAGGTCCCACATGTTGCAACTAAGACTTTGTGTGCCACAACAAAGGTTGAAGACCCTGCAGGCTGCAACTAAGTCCCAGTACAGCCAAATAAATAAATATTTTTAAAAAATTGTCCAGACCATTACATAGGTCTCTGATATTATTCATAATGTGCATAATACTGCTTATTCTCATAATTAAGATATGAGTACACTTGAACTTTGGGAATCATCTGACAAGGTAATTTATAATTGTATAACTTGTGCTAAACGACCTTTTCAAGTATTGATTCTTTGATATTTTGAAACCTTGCCTCAGAAAAAAGATCTTGCTGACTGCCACATATGGTAAAGATATTACAGTTATTATCCAAGTGATCTGTTTGTCAGTTTAAATAGGGTCTGAGTTTGATACATGTTGATGTCAATGGGCTTTAAAAAATTTCTGTCTGCTCAATGAATCCTATAGGACAAAAAAAGGTCATTTTTTTAAAAAGCTAGACTTTTTCTGTACTCTTAAATGGCTATGAAATTGTTCATTGATGATACTTGGAATTGAATATAATTGCCTAAGTATACGTCAGTTCAGTTCAGTTCAGTTGCTCAGTTGTATCTGACTCTTTGCGACCCCATGAATCGCAGCACGCCAGGCCTCCCTGTTCATCACCATCTCTCGGAGTTCACTCAGACTCACGTCCATTGAGTCCGTGATGCCATCCAGCCATCTCATCCTCGGTTGTCCCCTTCTCCTCCTGCCCCCAATCCCTCCCAGCATCAGAGTCTTTTCCAATGAGTCAACTCTTCTCATGAGGTGGCCAAAGTACTGGAGTTTCAGCTTTAGCATCATTCCTTCCAAAGAATTCCCAGGGTTGATCTCCTTCAGAATGGACTGGTTGGATCTCCTTGCAGTCCAAGGGACTCTCAAGAGTCTTCTCCAACACCACAGTTCTAACCCCCATATATAATGACATTTTTATGAGATTATTGCATTGAGCCTCTTTGATTTGTGGCTTCCTTAAAATCACCTATGTATTTGATATGTAAAGAAAAGGACAATAAGAATTATTTGATTATAGTAAGGTGCAAACGGCAGTAGAGAATGGAAGCTAAGGATTAGTATTAACTAAATTGATGTTCATGATCATGGATCAGGAATAAAAGGGAATGCTTTCTTTTTGACAAATTACCTTTATTTTTTTCTAAGGAAATAAGGAGAAGGGGACGACAGAGGATGAGATGCTTGGATGGCATCACCCACTCAATGGACATGAGATTGAGCAAGCTCGGAGAGTTGGTGATGGACAGGGGAGCCTGGCGTCCTTCAGTCCATGGGGTTACAAAGAGTCGGACACCACTGAGCGACTGAACCGATACAAAATATTCCTACTGGCAATTCACCTTCACCCTCCAGCTGAATTTATATTTGGAGAAATGCAGCTTCTCCTTGTCAGCCAAACTTTCTAATCAGCATATTGTTTTCAAAAGAAAGGAATAACTTGCAAGGCTCAAGGAACATACTTGCAAATTGCCAAGATTCTTCTTTATCACTTGAAAGTCTGTTATACACCCTGCATGTGAGCTAAATCTTCATTTAAATTCAAAACTCCAAAATAAACATTTCCATGAAGCATTCTTGCAATACATAATAACAAACGATAATCAAAAGGCTTCTGATTTAGGCAGTTTTTAAGTAGACTATCTAAACACAGCTGCTACAACTTCCAATAAATACAGGGCAACATAGAACCACCTGCTCTTGGTTTCTTCCTTGGAAAACACGTTATCGTCCCCTTAGCTATTATACTGTATGAAATACAGCATTTAACTCAACCTGACTCCTACAACCGAACATAAAACTTGCTCCAGAGCAGAAATGGATCCATAATCAAAATAGCATCAAATGATACATTAACAAAAATTACTTAACACCTAAAGCCTTAAAATGGCAAATGAACTTCGAAATGTAGCCTCAAACGGAAGCTCTAGGGAGTGAAATGTACACCCACAATCTTGTTTTGCTAGCTTGCTTTGTAACCACGGGTTCCGCCCTGAGAAAGGTGGTGGGCTGCTCTTTGGCGTCTGATAACTCGTGAACAGGTGTCTCCTCCGCCATCCAGTCCACGTGTGTTACTCTTCCACGCAGCAGGTCCTGGGTCCGAGGGAGGACTCCGCTCGGAAGGGCAGTTTCTCAGCCCCGATCGGGCCTACTCCATCCCACGTCCAGGTACTCGAATGCAGGCCATTCACTTGCTTGACGCATGACGGGCAGCCAACAGTTTCTTATGGCAGAAGGAATATTATCTAGGTGTCACTCGGAGCTTGGAAGACGAGTGGAAGGTACAAACCCTCCATACTATGCTCGGCCGCGAGCCCTTTCCCTGTCGCGTCGTAGGAGCGTCCTCCAAACCACCTACACCGCTTGCTGTCCAGCGGGGAAACCTGCGAGGAAGAGCGCGCACGTGCGCGCAGCTGAGCATGCGCCGTGGCCCGCCCGCTGTGCTAAGGCAGTTTGAGCGGCGTCGCAAAGTCAACCACTCTCTCTCCCCGCCCCCAGGCCGCCGGGACCGGGAGCGTCCGGGAGCCGGCGCCCGTGCGTGATGACGTATTTGCTCGCGAAGACGTGGGGACGCAGGCGGGCCGTAAGAGAGCGTGAGTTTCCGCGTCTGTTCGTCGCCGCTCTGGTAGTTCAGCCGGGGCCGCGGGCGCCGGCGGCTGTGGGGCTAAAGCTGCGGGCGACTGTCGGCGCTTCCTTGAGACCCGAGCTGAGGGCGGGGTTGGAGGCCCAGCCTCCGCATCCAGGGATCTCTCGGCCGGTCCGAGAATGGGGATTTCCCGGAGCAACTCTCTCTGGGGGTCTAAGCGACTTCACTCTACGTCTCCGCTTGAGGCCGATCGCACGGGGAAGGACGGGCAGAGGCGTTGGGAGGATGGGATCGTTGGTTTCGGGGAGAGGGGGTGGGTAAAGGATCCCTTATGAAAGCGGGAAGTTTAAAGTGGTGTTGCATCAGCAATGGCTTGTGGTTTCGGTTTCTCTTGTAAAGAGGAACTCTTTCTCTGCACCTGTGTATGGCAAACACAATCCTAACCTGGGTATTTCCCTTAATAGGGGACAGGAAGTAAACTAAGTGTACACAACCCTTTTATGTCCAGGCCTTATAAACTTATTCAAAAACGGATTCTATGCGTGTATGTTTTTCTAAACCAAGCATAAGCTCTCTTGAAGACTCAGGGTTACCAGCACAATAAATTATTGCGTAGTCATGATTGAGTCATCGAGATGGGTAGGCCCTTTTGCAGTGACAGCTGGACTTTGCGGCTTTTTTGTGTGTTTTTTGTTGTCCTTTGGAATTGCTTCTTAAAAATGTCTGATGTCTCACATTTATATGACACACTTTTCTGGTTCTAATAACTTAAATCTGAAGCTTCTACTAATTTGCTGCTGGTGTGGCCAGAGTTGGGAAAACAAGTCATCTTAGAAGAATGCAGTGTTGCGTTCCAAAGTTGTCTCAGGATTACCGGCATCAACACCTGGGAACTTGTTGGAACTGCAAAGTGAAGAGTCTTACCCCAAACTCCATGAATGAGAAATCTGTTTTAAGGAGATTGCCAATTGATCCCAGTACACCTGGGTGCTACAGTTGGAGAAATGCTGGTGGGAGTGATAAAGAGCAGCCAGCCATTGTGGAGTCACAGAATGGAATTTGAATCCAGGTGAAGCCTTTCCTTGGAGAAGGCAGTGGCACCTCACTCCAGTACTCTTGCCTGGGAAATCCCATGGACGGAGGGGCCTGGTAGGCTACAGTCCATGGGGTCACTAAGAGTCGGACACGACTGAGCGACTTCACTTTCACTTTTCACTTTCATACATTGGAGAAGGAAATGGCAACCCACTCCAGTGTTCTTGCCTGGAGAATCCCAGGGACAGAGGAGCCTAGTGGGCTTCCACCTATGGGGTCGCACAGAGTCGGACACGACTGACGCGACTTAGCAGCAGCAGCAGCAGAAGCCTTTCCTAGGTGTGGGACTTTGGACTAGTTACAGATAACTTCATAGGGCTGTGGATATTCTATGTGAAAATTCAGGAAAAATGTTTTAACACAGATGGAAAACAGATGAGATGTTATTAAGTAATTTGTTAGAATGAGAGGTTAAGTAATTTGCCAGAATGAGAGGTTAAGTAATTTGCCTAAAATAAGTACATAAATTGTGCTGGAAGGATTCTTCTTTGATTTAGATGTGAGTTGTAGTGCATGAATATTGTGCCTCTGCTGCTGCTTAGAGGGCATTTTGTTTATGGATTCTCACTGTGTTGTATACAGTTGAGGTTGTCCAGTGTAGGATATTCAGTTAATACCTATGCTGTGGTGTTTTTAAGAGCCATATTAGTAATTGTGTTAAAGAGTAGTTTTTAATTCTTTGGCCTTTTGGTCTTTCCCACGTAATTGTACCTTCTTTTGACCCCGAACTTGTTAAAAAAAACGATAAAGTGGATAACTGACCATACACCAGCCTCCGCCTTAGAGTTGAGAAGTATTACAGAGCAGTGACTTGGAAGCAAGAGGCAAGACTGAAGATGTTTCTCTCCTTATCTTTTTTTCCCATGTGTCCTACCGCTCCACAGTATTAGCAGAGAAGGCCTCATCCTATCCACTTATCTCTGTTTTCTGGAAGCATCACTGGAATTAAGATATGCCCTCCATCCACTGTTTTGACCAAACGTCAGTTGCAGTGTTTGCTTACAACTTTTTCCTTCCCTTTTCAGGGCGTCAGTGTTGGGGGTATATCGAGAAATGTTCAGGACCTGAAGCAGCTGCCCTAAAGCCTAGACTCACTGTGATGTTGAGAAGAGAACCACACTGTGGCTGAGACTACACGGCACTTTGATTAGTCTTCTGCTCCTAAGTCTGCACTGTGGTTCCTAGGTATTGTGGTGAGTTTTCAGATAAACAGGAGTCAGCATAGATTTCGGCTCCTATAAGTAGTTTTGTTAATGTTGCTACTAACTTAACACTGTCCCACCATGAAGCGTTCACTTTTCACAAAGGCCCATTTTTCTTGTCCTCTGTGTCTGAGAGGCAGATCTCTGTGGTTGGGGTCAGGCAGACCCCGCTTTGAACCCCGCTTCTTGTTATGTACTGATCATGTCGAGTAGACAAATTAATATCTTCCCAGTATTCATTTCGTCTCCTGTAGAGTAGGAGTCATGGTGTGGACTACCTTAAGACACTGAATAAAATAAAATCAAGTGCAAAACACGTCTGTTACACTGAGAGGCTCAGGTAACTGGTAAACATTGGACAAGGGAGAAAAGGTAGTTATCACCTCAAATCTAGCTTGATCTCATTTATTGCCTCGTAATATTTTTATAAATGAGGTGATTCTGTTAGTTACCCAACTGCACTGCTTTTTTCTTTTTTAAAGCAAAATGCTGAGAAGTCAAAGCTTTCACATTATTATGTATGAGAGAAAGCAAACACTTGGAGCAAGTTACAACTCTAAACCCAGTGGATGAACACCATTTTCAGGTGTATCACTGTAACCGAGCAACTTTCCTGCATTGTTTTGTGTGTGTACTGAAAGGACAAGGTCAGGATCGGGAGTTAATATTTAAGTATCTTCAGTTAACAGGGATAGCTAGAGGAAGGGGCACTTGTCACAGGAGATGAGACTTCACTGAATACGTGCACCAAAGAATAAGAAAATGCTGTCAGCTCTGAAATCATTATTTTGGAATATGGATGCTTAATGATAGCAAAGTGAAAAGTTTTGTGTTCCATTTTTTAAAATACCAAAAATCTCTTGTATTTCTGTGTATATTACGTTTGAATATGTGCGCACAGAAGGTCTCATTACTAGGCCGTAATTTTGTTTACTTGGTAATTATGATAATGTGGGAGTGGGGGCAGATAATCCATAAATTATACATGTATTTGTAAAAATTCTTTTAAAACCCATCACAGAGATAGAAGTGCCTTAAAAAAATCACCTTTTGTGCTGCAGTTCCAGTCAGTCATCTAAGCAGGGGACCTCATATTTTTGTAGCAGGGGAAACTGTTCAGCAACATCTTGTAAAGCTCAGGAGCTGAGAGGCTTTGAGAGAGTTTGAAGGGCTTATCCTGAACCTCCTGCAGTGACCTTCCGTGGAGGCTGAGTCAGAAGGTGTGAAACTCCTCATCTTGGTGTGGAAATCCTCAGGAGATGAGCTGTACTGTACCCAAGAAGTCTGGGCGCTGAGAATTCCTGAGTGGGATTCACAAACATGTTCTAAAAACAACTTCCAGGGTTTTCAGCAATGTCAAACATGCCATACATATGCTTCTCTTGCAGAGAAATGAGTCGCTATTAGAAAAGAAAAATCCAACCTTCAGCGTGATTAATACAAAAATAGGAATCTAGGCACATTTTTTGAGAAATCATCTGAGTTTTTTTTTTTATATAATCACTCTAAGCTTGACATCTGTTAGCACATTTAAACCTATTTAATATTTTAACTGGCTGTTGTTTAGCGTTATAAGTGACTCAAGGAAAAAGAAACAAGGAGTCAGTGGAAATACATTACTTTACTTGTGTTTATTGTCCTTTGGTTTTCTGTTGTATGAAAACAGCTGGTTTGCATTTATATGGTAAAAGGTTTTTCTTAAAGAGTTAATTTCCAGTTAAGAGTGAGCTTTCATAAGAAAAATAATCACAAATGCTAAGTATTTGTTAGATTATTATTAATAGCGGTAGTAGTATTATCACATTGTCCTTTTTCACACATTGAGGAGGGTTTCCTGGTGACAGCTGGGGTGTGGGGGAGGGGGAGTCACTTTCAATCAACCAGCTGCTCTGTGCAACATCATGATGGTGATATTTCAAAGCCTGTGGATAATTTTGGCTGTATTCAGAAGAGAAAATGTATCAAATTTCTGGGAAGCAATAGATAGTGTGCAAGAGCCCTTGGGGATCTAGCTGGTAGCCAGCTAACAATGTGTGCATTCAGGTTTGCATGTTGGTGTTATTTACCACCTCCTCTTTTGGACATTGTTACATGGATATCATAATTATAAAGCAATGAAGTCTAGTTCCGTGGGGGCAGAAGGCCCATTACTTTATGGAGAGGAAGGGAGAATGGAAAACAAACTTTGGGGATGTGCTATGTGCTTTTACACAACAGGCTATTGGATTTCTTCTTCCTGATGATGCCAGAAAGTAAGTGGAATTTTCATCATCCATGGATAAAGAAACTGAAGCTCAGCAGGATTGATTATGTGATTTGCCCAAAGCCACATACTAGTAAGCGTCTAGATTTGACCCCAAATCTGGCTTTAACCCCAGGAATGTTGTTACTACACCAATGGCTGTTTCTCGATGGTGTTCAGTTGCTTATGCATTTTTTAAATCCAAAGTCACAATATCAGGATAGTTATGAATGAAATTTAGATACAGATGACAATGACTTCAGTTTTGTATAAATAATATATAAGGCTGTGTGTGTGTTTCCCTTGAGCAAAGTCTCTTGGGCAACACTGTGAAAGAAATTTTGCTGCCTTTTTTTATGTTACAAATGCAAGACATTTGCAGTGATGTATATTGTAATGAATCAGTTGTGATGCTGACTTTGAACAGATGTAGGAATTGTGCCTGCTGCCCAGGTAGTAGAAGTTCCTACACGCCAGAGTCTTCAGGTCTTTCTCTTTCCAAGGAATGTTCATTTTGTATTAATAAGGGACCTTTTTGCTTTCTAAACATTGACTCTGTATTTACATCCACCAAATGATGACTTAAAATTTCATCCATTTCTTTTTGTGGAATGGCTCCACTTCTTTGACCCTGAGTGTCCCGGACATTTCATCTCCCTCTGCATTGCCCACAGGATAATACTCGCTCCGGGACTTTCTTTCTTTCTTTCCTCCCACACCCCATAAAGTGTTAGTTGCTCAGTTGTGTCTGACTCTTTGCAACTCCGTGGATTGGGGATTGTAGCCTGCAGGCTCCTCTGTCCATGAGATTTCCCAGGTAAGAATACTGGAGTGGGTAGCCACTCTCTTCTCCAGGGCATCTTTCCAAACCAGGGATTGAACTGGGGTCTCCTGCATTGCAGGCAGATTCTTTACAGAGCCATAGAAAAGTCCACATCCCATACTGAATTTTAAAACTTTGCTATTTTCCAAACACTTAATGCATCTTTATTTGAAGACCTGTTACAGTTCTTTATCACACTGTAATGTTGCTGTTTGTTTCTCTCACAAGACTGTGGTTGTCTATAAGGACAGTGTTTGTCTTTTAGTAGATGATCAGATATTTCTTAAATGATGGAATAAAGATGAAGATATATTGACTTACGTGCTTAGAGCTTTTATTGCTGTAGTTTCGCGTTCATTGGATTTCTTCTCTGGGTTCATGATTAGAGAAATGTGGATATTTAGGTCTGTTAATGAAGTGCATTGTGGTGGAAAGGAGGGTTAAACCTTTCCACAGAAAAACATGCAGGATACCTCTGTGTTCCTTTCTGAAGGGTATGAAATTTAAGTCTCTTATCCCCCTTTTCCTTCCCTCTCTCTCCTCCTCCTCTCCTTTCTTCTTCCCTTCCTCCCATGAATCTGAATAATTCATTGTCCTAAAGTTCTAGCCAGAAGTTTCTATCAACTGATAACATTTTATTAGGTGTATAGACTAGTATTACTTTCAATGCAGAACAAAGGGAGTACATCACTTCAGTAGTTAGAAGTTTTCCTGAAAAACCATCACTTTTGTATAAGTAGAAGCCACATTTAAGACAATCAATTCTTTCTTTTGAAATAACATTCTTCATTTAGTGTCCAAATTTATGCACCAAGTGTATGGCATTGAGAGGGCTTTGCCTTGTGTATGCAGAAGCTGCTCTTGTGCTCACCTCCTCAGCTCTGTGCACACCTCTTTCTTTGAGAGTACCTGTGTATGGCCAACCTTTGGGATGCTGCTTATATACCCTCCAAGTTGCGGTTCTCCTGTCAGCTAGAGTGTTGTATGGACTCAATAAAAAATGAGAGTTGGTGATGCCTCAAAGATACTAGGATCTGCTGCTCGCCCTTGGCAAATGCCCTAATATCTGGGTAGGGTTCTTCGACTGTGAAGACAGAAGTTAACTAAGTTACCTTGAAAACTTGTTCAAGAAAGTGAAAGTTGCTCAGTCGTGTTCAATGGTTAGTGACCCCATGGACTATACAGTCCATGGAATTCTCCAGGTCAAAATACTGAAGAGGGTAGCCATTCTCTTCTCCAGGGGATGTTTCCAACCCCTGGGTCAAACCCAGATCTCCCACATTGCAGGCAGATTCTTTACCAGCTGAGCCACAAGGGAAGCCCAACTTATTCAAGAACAGGAGATTTAATGGAAATATATAAAGAAGCTCAGAAAATTTACAGAAAAGCCCAAACCACAGGACAGCAGCCAGGTAAGTGCTCGAGGCTTGAGTAGACTTGGGTGAAGTGAAGTGAAGAGAAGTCGCTCAGTCATGTCCGACTCTTTGCAACCCCGTGGACTGTAGCCCACCAGGCTCCTCTGTCCATGGGATTCTCCAGGCAAGAATACTGCAGTGGGTTGCCGTTTCTTTCTCCAGAGTAGACTTGGGTAGATCTGGAAGATTCTTTAATGTTCTGAACATCAGATCCAGAAGCTGTTAGTATCTCTGCACAAGTTTTAGATTCTAGGAAGAGAGCTGTTATTCCAGTTTTGGTCAGTGTCACCCTCGAATCCATGTAGGAAATGCACCCTTGATTTGTGGTCCTTCCAGGACCACATCCAATGGGAGTGAGAGCCATCTCTCACCTGTTATTGAAAGAATGAAATTGATGCTGGCCAGACAGCAAAGCAAAACAAAAAAGCCCAGGCTGTCTCCACCACCTGGTAATTAGCCGACGTCCTGTGTGCTTGAGGAACATGAACATTGCTGATGTCTGGCGTGCCATTCCCCTCTTGACTTGTTCCTGTGCTAGGAGGATTTCAGTTCCATAAATAATTCACCAACAGTTCTTGCGTGCGTTAGTTTAAATGGGGTTATGGCTCTCACCTTTTCACGACTTTAGGTAAACAAAGAAATCCGGTGTGGAGTGAGAGTAAGTGTGCTGCTGCTAAGTTGCTTCAGTCGTGTCCGACTCTGTGCGACCCCATAGACGGAAGCCCAGGCTCCTCTGTCCCTGGGGTTCTCTAGGCAAGAGTACTGGAGTGGGGTGCCATTGCCTTCTCCGTGGAGAGTGAGTGTGGAATTCCCTAAATCCTCTTGAAGGGAGTAACAGTGGACTGCTGGCATTGCTGCTTCCTGAGCGCCTCCTGGTTGAAGGACCCACGTCTGAAGGGCTGTCAGTCGGAGAACTTTAATGAGCCCTCATTACACTAAAACTTGTAGTCTGTGAGAGAAGGAACCGGCTTATGATTGATACTGGAAATCATAAGTGATGATGGATCAGAATTGGAGTTGGCACTAATTCACCTCACGATGGACCACAAGTCAAGATTATATACAAAATCCAGTATTTCATTTTTCATATATAAAGATCATCTAATCAAGAATATAACACTCTAAAAAGGGGGAGAAAATTAAACTTTTGCCATCTGACTTTTTTTTTTTTAAATCCCAAAATGGAGGCTCATTAAATTCTCAAATGTAGTGATTAAGATCATCTTGACAAAAACTCTGGTTTGAGATTTTGTTGTTAACTTTATTTTAGTTAAATTTTTTTTCCTGTTTTGTTGTGCCTTCCACATAGCCCATCATGTTGTTTTTTAAAAAAGTGTATAATTGTATCACACAATACAGTTTAAAAATATGGGATCATAGGTAGCCCAGAAAAAGGCTATTTGGTTACTAAGTTATAAAATCAAGCTTTTTAGAGTTTTTAATCTTAAACGTTATTTTATGTGTTTATATGCATTAAAAACCATATCACTTTCCAATTTATGATTTTATATACATAATCTTATTTGAGCTTCATAGTCCCAAATGTGGCTACATTATCTCCTTGTACTGGTGAGAAACCAGCAGTTAGTAACTTTCCTATAAAGACACATGGCTGGCGTAGTTTGGAGCTTTTACCGAAGACCATGCCCTTAACTACTGTCCTGTACTGCATATGTTAATATTACTAGTCCTGTATGTCGTTTTGACAAAAAACACTGTGATGTTTCCTTAGCCAGAGTCTGTCTGTTTACACCCCCGTTCGCTGACAGCTTCTTTGTCTTCAGAAACTGTTCGAATGTGCTGTGCTATCCATCATCTTGTGCATCTGTTTGCTGTGGATGTGGCAGCAGCGTGCCCTGTGAAGACTTGTCCTTTATGTCTTAGAGCAGCCTGACAGCCTCTCATGTTGAATTCAGCAAGGTTGCTTTTCGTCTAACAAAGCTAAGTGTTGGCTTTCTAGGTGAAAAATAATTAAGTGCTTTTAAAGATGTATTCCATTAACAGGAAGCAGATCTGTGTAAATTAATTCTAGCCGTAATGATGTCATAGCCTTGTCTTTTGTTATTAACCAGATAATTGACCAGAAGTTTGGAAGCTTATTGTCACCGACAGCAGTTTGACCTTGTTTGCTGTCTAGTAGTGACACGTGCACAATGCTTGTAAATGCAGTTGGCTCATTGAGCTGCATGTGTTGTCAGAACATCTGATCTTGGGTTCTTACTTTCACGTTGCCTTTACTACTTTGCTGAAATTGTTGCCCTCGAATATTGTACTGATATCTCTCACAAAAAGCATCTGGCCAAACACAGATGTTTTGTGTCATTGAATAATTGTAATCGGACATGAAACCTTGACACTCCTAGGACATACAGCCAAGTAGACAAATGCCAAAATTAAATGAGTCTTGGTTTTAAATTCTATGTGAAGGAAGGTGAAACAGCTTTTGGTAGAGAAGACTTAAGGGGGGAAAAATGGGCATATTTCGTAGGTTGAAAGAGAATTTATCCCCTCTTATTCTAATTTTCCAAGGAAGTTCAGGGTATATGGTGTTTAAATATTTGAGTGACGACAGCCTCTAACCTGGGTGGTTTGGGTTACAGAGTGGAATGATAGAAATAAAATACAGAGTGGATGTGGGATAACATTGGCTAAAGAACAGCAGTTCCTGAATACAGACTGTCCTCCTTCCCACACGCTTTAGACTCGAGGAATAGTCAGCTCTGCCAAAAGTGACAGAGGCATTCCCCAAACCACCAGACTGTACGAAATCATGCAGTAAAAACCAGAGAGCTTGTGGCGCAAAGGGTGCTAGGAGCAAAACGCTCAAAAACTTTATCAGTGGTACCTTTAAAAAAAAAAGATGGGAAACTAATGTTAGCATAGTTTTACAGCCCTTAAATGATAAATACAGAAGTACATAAGAAATATGGCACTTTACCTTCCCAAAGTTCTAAACTTCGCTGTCAGAAGTAGTTGTCAGAAAGACCGAAACTTGTGAATTACTGTCAAGTGGTGGAGGAAGGATCATCTGGATGGGTGAGTCGTAGCTGGAGACGTGGAGGTGCGTAACTCATTAAATCGCAGTGAACTTTAGGCCGCTGGTGGGTGTTCAAAGTGTGCAAATGTGTACATTTTATGAATTTCTGTACCGCTTGCTTTAGCAGAGTGCGGTTTCCTGCGTTCACTTAGGACTTCTTGCTGATGAAACTGCGCAAATCCTATGCAGCCTTTGTATTCAGATTGTTCCCTGATATATCAATATTAATTGCAT
Source organism: Cephalophus harveyi (assembly GCA_006410635.1). Lineage (NCBI taxonomy): Eukaryota > Metazoa > Chordata > Mammalia > Artiodactyla > Bovidae > Cephalophus > Cephalophus harveyi. The sequence continues at coordinate 63,710 of SJYT01068372.1, read as the reverse complement.
TTGAACAAATCTGCTTTTTACAAAATAAGCATTATAGCGGAACTGAGCAGCCTAATGCATTTAAACTTTGCTAAGTATATTTTGGGTTTCTGTGGTGGCACGATGGTGAAGAATCTGCCTGCCAGTGCAGGAGGTGTGGGTTCAGTCCTTTTGTCGGGAAGATCGTTGGAGGAACAAATAACCGACTTCAGTGTTCTTGTCTGGGAGATCCCCTCGACAGAGGAGCCTGGCGGGCTTCAGTCCGTGGGTTCACAGAGAGTCAGACATGACTGAGCAGGCACGCACAAGCATGTTTCACCTATTTGCTGTCTGTATGCTAACAGCTTCCCTGGTGGCTAAGATGGTAAAGAATTTGCCTGCAATGAGGGAGACCTGGGTTCCATCCCTGGGTCAGGAAGATCCCCTGGAGAAGGGAAAGACTACCCACTCCAGTATTCTTGCCTGGAGAATTCCATGGACAGAGGAGCCTGGCGAGCTACAGCCCATGGGATTGTAAGGAGTTGGACACGACTGAGTGACTAACACGTGTACTAGCAGCACAAATACCTTTGCTCCTTTTACTGCTTTTTCAAAGTCTGATGCAGGTGAGGAATCCTCCCTAAGGTATTCTCTGAATTGAATTGACTTAACACCTTTTTATATTGGCACATATTTGTACATTTATATTGGCACAAATTTGTACATTTGCCCATTTCCAGAAAGTGTCAGTTTTAGAAATGGCTTAAGACGGAAGTTGATAGTAAAGGGGGAAAAAAAGCAACCAAACGACTGAGTAGCTCTCAGCAGAAGAGAGCACCGGCGCTTCTTAGGTGAAATTAAGCCTTTTCTAGCTCTGGTAGGAATTTGCACAGAGAAGGAGAAGTCTGAACAGTGTTTTACGACAATGTGAAAATGATTCCTCTGCAGCAGCCCCTCGGGTGAGTGAGACCTATGTCAGGGCCTCAAATAATATGAAGGTGCATTTCTGCAGAAGTCCTTCAAAGGCAAAATGATGTGATCCAACCAGGCAGCATTTGGAGATTTGGCAAAGAAATTTGCCCTAGAAACTCGAAACCCTTTGCCTTGTCACTTCTCTAAAAATATATTGTTCTTTTGTTAAGGTTCTGTATAAGCCCAAGTTCTAGCCATCTGTTGAGTTACTCACCACTGGGTACTTTCTTATGTATCATGATCACCCTGAGTAAAGTAAGAGCAAGGATAGGGTAAAGGTTACCCTTTCCTCCCAAAGAGGCTGTTGTGTAGAAATTTTTGCACTTCATGAGTGCTATCTAAGTATTTGTTGAATGTGAAAAGAAGATACCCCTTCCAGGGTGAAACACAGGGCTAAGAGTTGGAAAAGTGTCGCTTAAGAGGTTGTTGTTCAGTCACTAAATCCGACTCTGTGACTTCATGAACTGCACCACGTTAGGCTTCACTGTCCTTCACTATCTCCTGGAGTTTGCTCAAGCCCACATCCACTGAGTCAGTAATACTATCTTATCGTGTGCTGCCCTCCTCTCCTCTTGCCTTCAGTCTTTCCCAGCATCAGGGTCTTTTCCAATGAGTCAGTTCTTCGCATCAGGTGGTCAAAGTATTGGAGTTTCAGCTTCAGCATCAGTCTTTCCAATGAATGTTCAGGGTTGATTTCCTTTAGGATTGACTGGTTTGATCTCCTTGCTACTGCTAAGTCACTTCAGTCGTGTCCGACTCTGTGTGACCCCGTAGACGCCAGCCCACCAGGCTCACACGTCCCTGGGATTCTCCAGGCAAGAACACTGGAGTGGGTTGCCATTTCCTTCTCCAATGCATGAAAGTGAAAAGTGAAAGGGAAGTCGCTCAGTCATGTCCGACTCTTCACGACCGCATGGACCGCAGCCTACCAGGCTCCTCCGTCCATGGGATTTTCCAGGCAAGAGTACTGGAGTGGGATGCCATCGATCTCCTTACTACGTAAAAGGTAGAAAAGATGCTTGCCTCTCTGTGGCTTAGATTAAGCCTTACTTTGCAGGATTGGGCCTGCAGGTGAAAGAATGCTGGGCAGGGCACCCTTCATATTCCCCTGCTTTACGCCCTTCTTTCCAGAGTCCTTGCCAGGTCCAGCCCTGGTCCTGGTGGGAGAAAAGTCAGCAAAGGAGCAGGGGTTTTTGTTCCTCAGCTTCTCTATGTGTATAGAGTATATTCCAAAATGAGAAAAGTGACATTTGGATTACTGTTACTGTTTTGTTTCTTAACTTGATTTTAGAAACAGCTTTTGTTGTTGTTTTTTAAGCTATGACAATTACCAAAAGAAGTAGGGTATTTGAACATTACTTTGTACCTCAAGTTACTTTGTGTCAAGAAATAGTTACGTTTGGTAGAGTAAAAGCTCTATGTTCTGAAATTTTCTACATTTGAAATACTTCAAAGTGGATATATATTTTGGTGTGTGATGAAAGTCACCAACTGCACTTTCTTAGCAAAGACAAGTCCTTATGCTCAAATAATGTCCTTCCTAATTCTTTTGGTGGTTGAAGTGTCATTTCTCTTATCAAAAGACAGTAGGAGTGACTTCCTATTTCAGCCCTGACATGTAAAGAGCTTGCAGGTCATTACCTGGTTTTCACAACAAGAAGAACCCTGAGCAAACTGAAAATCAGTGACTTTTTCTTAGATCTGTCAGAATTGAGGTCACAGGGAAAACTGTCACCCCCAAATCTGGAGATAAAGGCTCATTTTGAGAATTGCAGCTAAGCTTGTGCACACAGTGGAAGTATCTTTATTGTTGTTCAGTCATCCAGTCATGTCCAACTCTCTGCAGCCCCATGGATTGCAGCACGCCAGGTCCCCCTGTCCCTCACCATCTCCCAAAGTTGGCCCAAGTTCCTGTTCATTGCATCAGTGATGCCATCCAGCCGTCTCGTCCTCTGATGCTCACTTCTCCTTATCTACAATGCAGGAGACCCGAGTTTGATCTCTGGGTTGGGAAGATCCCCTGGAGATGGGAATGACTACCCACTCCAGTATTCTTGCCTGGAGAATTCATGTAGTACAGCTTTTAGTGCCCTTCCCTGGTGGCTCAGATGGTGGAACTACCATACCTAGTGATGAGTAGCTCAAGAGTTGGTTAGAACTTGGGCTTATACAGCATCCTAGCAAAAGAACAAGACATTTCTTTGAGAAGTGACAAGGCAAAGGCAAAGGGCTTTGAGTTTCTAGGGCAGCAAATGGTAGGAAGGCAAAAGGGTCAGGGAACTCATGGAAGATTAGGGCTAGTTGATGAAGTTGGCCATGCAGAATTTTGGGGAGCCAATTTTAAGGTTGTCTCTGGTGGTTAACTTTTGTCCTGCCTGGTAGAAGGGGAGGGGTACACATATTTATGTCCTGCTTTTAAGCAGGCTGGGGAAGCAGAGAGCTTCATTTGTATCTGCTTGTTCTTAATTATATTCAGCTCAAGATAATCATTATGCCAAGTGGCCTGTTTGGGGGTGCACCTCTCCTGCCCTACAGCTTACCTAGAACCTTGGCCACTGAGCAGTAGTAGCTCACTGAAAAGCTTACATGGTAGTTCTGACAAATTGCTAGAGTACAAGAATAGGCTATCTTAAGAGTTAAAAACTCACAGCTTTCATGCAGACAGACCTGATTCACAACTTCCTTTTAAGAACAAGGACTCTGGAGCCAGATTATCTTGATTAAAATTCCCACTCATCTGTAAAATGAAACAATACCTGATGCATAAAGTTTAGAGGATTGAATGGGATATGCAAGATGAGAAAACTAAGACAACTCAGTGATGAGTTTGATGTCCTTTGTTCATAGAGTGTGGGGACAGAGCGCCTCCCAAGCAGTGGAGCCTTATTCCTCGGAAATTTGGGGCTAGAGCAGGTTTTACGAGGGCTTCCCAGGTGGCATAATGGTAAAGAACCTGCCTGCCAATGCAGGGGACGCAGGAGATGTGGGTTCGATCTCTGGGTCAGGAAGATGCCCTGGAGTAGGAAATGGCAACCCATTCCAGTATCGCTGCCTGGAAAATTCCATGGTCAGAGGAGACTGGCGGGCTACCGTCTATGGAATCACAAAGCGTTGGACATGACTGAGCACACACATATGTACGCACATGAGTTTTACAGAATGTTAGAAGAGGCAAGGAAGAAACTGCATGGTTGGCTAGGGGGTAGGGGATGGTTTCCTTTTGAGGCAAGCAGGACCTGTTTTTTCAAAAGAGTAAGGTGACCTGACTGAAGCTGATCTGGAGGATTGTGCTTGGCGTTAGGTTTCCTGGGCAGCGAGGCTGTTCCCATAAAAGCAGGCTGACTTGGGTTTAGATTTGTGGCATGAGGCAGCCTTCACTACGTGGGTCCTGATCTATGAATTAACTTTGTCAGGTAATCGTGCATGTGTAAAGCTTGAGAACAGTGCTGCCCAGGATGAACTCATACTACATAAGAGTGTAACTTTAGTCAAAGTTTTTTGACTTTTGTGTTTGACCTGTGTTGGGGAAAACTTAAACTCCGTAACAAATGGGTATCTCTGTTTAAGTCACTGAAACACGAGCTGAGGTTGAATGTGTTGATTGTGTGCTTGACATCATTCCTTAGAATGAACACTTGCTGTTTTAGGTCACTGAATGCTTGCAGGAATTCTAGGATCTGGTTGGTTGGTCAGTCACCCAGTTGTGTCCACCTCTTTGCAACCTTGTGGACTGCAGCACGCCAGGCCTCCCTGTTCCTCACCATCTCCCGAGGTTTGCCCAAGTTCATGTCCATTGCATCAGTAGTACCATCCAGCCGTCTCATCCTCTGCCACCCTCTTTTCCTCCTGCTTTCAATCTTTTCCCAGCATCAGGGTCTTTTCCAATGAGTCAGCTCTTTGTATCAGGTGACCAAAATCCTGGAGCTCCAGCCTCAGCATCAGTCCTTCCAATGAATATTTAGGATTAATTTCCTTTAAGATCGACTGGTTTGATCTCCCTGCTGTCCAAGAGACTTGGACAGGATCAGGTTTAGCTATTATTATTATTATTCCATTTTCATAGCAGGAAACAGGGGCTTAGGTTAAGTGACTTGCACAACTTCACACAGCTCTTAAAGCTAAAGCCAGGCGCTGGGACCAGTTTAGACTCCAGAATATGTGCTCTCAAGCCCCAAGGTATCCTGAAAACACAGTGTGGTGGAGATGATAAAAAGCCTCTGGTGACATCCTGTTGGTGCAGGTGGATCATACACGTGGAAGGTATTGTGGGAGATTTCGTGAATGCTGAGATGGCTGAGGAGTCTGATGTCAAGGATGCACCTCAGGAGAGGGGCTCTGAAGGTTGGGGCAGAATTGAACGGGTTGGGAGGAGTGGCAGGGAGTGTGTCTCACATCAGGGCTGATGCCCACATCCCTGTGCCCTTGGTGTCCTGACAGACTTCCAGCCTTCAGTACCTGCGGTTCTTTACCCGAGGGTTTTCTGTGGCCCCTAACACCCACCTTTCCTGCTCTGATAAGCCACCAGTGACAGGGAGTTAAGGTAGAGTCCTAGCCCTTGGCATTAACACTGAGGTATTATCTGTACCAGCTCCCAGAGTTCCTGGTGAGATAAAGCCCGGCACCCACAGTGATAGCTCACTTCACGATGCATCCATTTCATTGGGTCTCATTATTGCCACGAGCAATACCTACCTTAAACTGGGTGGCCCTACCTTAGCTTTTTGGTGAGATCTTATTTTTCATACAAGCAAACCCTTGGCTAAATGGAAATATTTAAACTTTCACCCTTTTCTCACTTATTACTACCTAAAATAGTTCTCATTGAATTTTATGCTATATAAGGAGAGAGTGAGCTAAAAATGAAACATTGTTTTAGTCTTTTTTTTTTTTTTTTAGAACCAACAAGAATTCTCTTAAACTTGAGTTTACCACCAAGAAACAGTTATGTGAAAGCAAAGTAGCTGACATCTTGTTTCAGGGTTTCTATTGAGTTAAAAAAAGATGGACTGTGCATCAGAAGTTTGAGCTGTTTCCTGGTCTGCCTCTAGATCACAACCTAAAATTCCAAAAGATTTTTATTGAACCCCATATAGTCATTCCAGGAATTTCTCACGTGCTGTGGAAATGTGCTGCTGACAAGTGCTCAGTCGTGTCCGACTCTTTGCAACCCCGTGCACTGTGGCCCTCCAGGCTCCTCTGTCCATGGGATTTCCCAGGCAAGAATACTGCGGTGGGTTGCCATTTCCTTCTCCAGGGGATCTTCCCAAGCCAGGGATTGAACCCAGGTCTCCTGCATCTCCTGCATTGGCAGATGGATTCTTTGCCACTACTACTACCTGGAAACCCGTGGAAATGTGGACATTTACTTTTTGAGTGATGGATAGGACCATGGCGGTCTCTCAAAAGCGTAGACAGTAGCGGCAAGGGTTGCATTTGTGAGAGGCAGAAGGCTGAAGGGCTTGCCAGATAAACAAGCACTGTCTGGTGTGATGAGCTGATTTTGAGTTCTAGTAGTCCAGTTTACGGAGAAGGCAATAGCAAGCCACTCCAGTACTCTTGCCTAGAAAATCCCATGGATGGAGGAGCCTGGTAGGCTGCAGTCCATGGGGTCGCTAGAAGTCGGATGCGACTGAGCGACTTCACTTTCACTTTTCGCTTTCACACAATGGAGAAGGAAATGGCAACCCACTCCAGTGTTCTTGCCTGGAGAATCCCAGGGACAGGGGAGCCTGTTGGGCCCCTGTCTATGGGGTCGCACAGAGTCGGACACGACTGAAGCGACTTAGCAGCAGCAGCAGCAGCAGCAGCAGTCCAGTTTAAGAGCATTGTCATCTTGGTCTCTTTAAATGAGAAAGAAGTGGAATTTCTCTCTCTGAAGCTTTCTCACCAAAACTGCTGAAAGGATTTCCATTAAATTGGGCAGTTACATTCTGAATACTCAGACTTAAAAGCTATGGGATGTATGTAAAATTCACTTTGGTGACCTCTGGTGGTGAGAGAGCCCCATAGGACTGCCCATCTGTGGAGATGGCCAAAACTATTTAGCACCTTGGACAGAGGAATTTAACATCCCCAGAAAGTCTCAAGGGCAGAAGCTTCATTGAACTCCTCCTCATCTGGGGAGCTGTACAGAGCAGGCTTCAGAATGACTAGTAAGACAGTAAAGTGGCTTTCTTTTTTGGCCAGTGCTGGGTAGACCAGCTGGTAGAAAAAATGGAACTTTGTCTTCCCCAGATTGTGAGAATTAAGTCAAATGAAGCAAGTATACTTAACTATTTTGTAAACTACAAATAGCTGCATAAACATTAGTTATTATTGAGAACTCAAGTCGTGTCCGACTCTTTGCCATCCCATGGACTGTAGCCTACTAGGCTCCTCCCTCCATGGGATTCTCCAGGCAAGAGTACTGAAGTGGGTTGCCATTTTCCTTCTCCAGGGGTTCTTCCTGATCCAGGGATTGATCCTGGGTCTCCCACATTCCAGGTTGATGCTTTAACCTCTGAGCCACCAGGGACTCCATTATTGAGAACAGTATGCAAATATTATAGGACTGAAGTATAGGTTAAAATGCTTGAAGTTGATCTGATGATTATATCAGCTAATACTTACAAAGTCCTTATTATATTTCAGGCCTTGTCCTATGTGTTTTACATAGATTCACTCATCAACTACTCTATGAGATAGGTCTTATTATTCTTTAGTATCTGTTTTATAAGGGGTTCCCTGGTGACTCAGTGGTGGAGAATCCGTGTGCCAATGCAAGAGACATGGGTTCCATCCCTGGGTCGAGAAGATCCCTTGGAGAAGGAAATGGCAACCTCCTCCAATATTCTTGCCTGGGAAATCCCATGGACAGAGCCTGGCAGGCTACAGTCCACAAGAAGTTGGACACAACTTAACAACAGGTTCATACAAATGACAACAAGATCATACAATTCCAAACAGTTGAGCCAGAATTTGAACCCAAACCATTAAGCTTCAGAGTCTACTCTGTTAACTATGATACTATTCAGTCTTATAACAATGATGACGTAGAGAAAGCTGATCTAGGTAAGAAAACATGACGGATTGGGGGCAGGGCATAACATGATGACATTGGATTTTAAGCAAATCGAATCAGGCATAACTTAAGTAAGATTGGAGGAGGAGCATCAGGTGATAAGGGTCTGACCTTTGGTTGGGTCTGTCACCACACATATGACCTTATTAATGGCTGCTTACTTGTCTGGAACATTCTTTAACTTCTATCTCATTTTAGTGGTCTTAAATCCTAACTCCCCAGAGGTCATCTATTTTGCCTTCCACATGGACGGCATTGATATTAGTACTTAAGATGGCCTTGTAAAAGACAGTTGGACCTAGTTCCAGTAAGGTATGGGAAATTTTGTGTTTGTTTTCACTGGAGAGATGGTATATAAGGGGGAGAAGGAAAGAGGAGCTCTCATGTGTTAAAAACTAGGTCTGTGTCTTTAAGCTAGGTCTGATAGCTGAAAATCAGCAAGACTTAGCCCATGGTATCTGAGAGAGAGTTTAATGGTTGTCTTTAGCTGGATAAGAGTTTCTTACATAGTTATGAAGATGAAGTGTACGAGATTGGAGAACCATTGTGTACATGGAGATGTCAGCAGTCTTCAAAGGGGGAAAGTGTTCACAATTCCCAGTTTCTTCTGGACCAGAGTCTACGCTGTAGATATTTCCATGAATAGACACTGGAGTGTAATTACTGAGTGTCACAGTATTCATGAAGACTAGATTCCAATTACCTTCTTCCTATAATTTGATTCCAGTTTTCATTGTTTATTCATGAAGTTGGTTTTCATTCGGTTGTCATTCTTTGTATCTCTCTGCCTCTAATGTGAAATAAGAAAACAGAATCCTACTCTGATTTTCTTTGATTTTTGTCATTAATGTAGCTCATGAGGTCATGTAACAGATTTTGATCGCCAGAAAAAATCTGTTGTTTATGTCATAAAATGTTGATGGTGCTCTGTCGCCGCTTCCACACTGGACCCCTGGAGCTCCCCGTTGACTCATCAACTCAGGTAGATGATGCATTCTGGTCGATTGAGCACCATGCAGTGGTGTGAAGCCAGACCATCTGCTATTACATTTAATGTTTTAAGTACTAAGTTTTAAAAGTATACTTCCTATGTTATTGATATAACTATGTATATTGTATTTAACAACTTATCACTTTTTAAGCTATGTAAGCTTTTTGAAATGCATTCATATATTTGAAACGGGGAACAAATTACTTCACAAGTGTTTGGTTCATAAATTCTTATTTTCCACTAAATGCAAATACATATTATACTGAAGCATTTTTTTACTTTCAAAAATATCTTGAAAATCTGCACTTTGTAATTGGACTTTCTTGGAGCTAATACCTTTAGGAAAAATAAAATTATGCTAAGATGTATGCTTCCTGTAGGAAGAACAACAGATTGTATTATTATTGTCTTGGAACAAAGCATTCTCATCTATTGGCCCTATATTAACAGATGGTAAAAACAGTCTCTTATGTTTGGATTAGAAAAGCCATGAATGAAAAGGTTGCTGAGAGTTGGTGGCAGTGGTGGCAATGAGAAGAAATGATCCATTTCATTTCATTCTTAGAGAAAATAGACTATGCTGGCAGTGAGAGAGAGAAAAAAATGCATCTAATTGTTTTGTGAATTCACTTGGGCGAATATCCAAGTCAGTGTGGTATTTATGATGCTCTAATTTGTTGTTCAGCTCTTGTAATTTCAAAAGTGGAGGACGTTTTTATGTTTAGCATATCCAATCTGCTATTTCCATAGCTTTTTTGCTTTATTTGAATCGATAAATCACACTGACCCTCTGCATCTTTCAAAACAAGATTTTACAGTGTTTAGAGTTGAATGTCTTGGCCCCAGCCCGGCCCCTGCTACTGAAGTACGTTCTCGTTCACTTTTAACACATCACATCACAGGGGAAGAGATGGATGGTAGTGCTAAAATTCTGGCAGTTTAACCAGAATGACTTCGTGGTTCCATCTTTTTTTCATCATCTTTCTTTTTTTTTCTGAGGCGTTTGTTAAACTGTTCCTTGAAGGCAGTGTGAGAGGGAGGCTGAGGATGGGGACATGTTCATCTGTATGGTTACGTGTACCAGTGAACATGCATATCTGTATTTTAAGCAATAAAAATTTAAGCATGTGCTCAACATCATTAGTCACTAGAGAAATGCAAGTCGATACTGCTTCACACCCACTTAGGATGGCTGTAATAAAAAGGATGGATAAAAACAACTGCTGTTGAGTATGTATGAGTATGGAGAAACTGGAGCTCCTTACACTGAAGGGGAATGAAAAATGGCACAAAAATTTGGAAAACAGTCTAGTAGTTCCTCAAAAAGTTAAGCATAGAGTTACTGTGCTAGGTCACTTCAGTCATGTGTGACTCTGTCAGACCCTGTGGACTGTTAGACCACCTGAATCCTCTGTCCATGGGATTCTTCAGGCAGGCAAGAGTCCTGGAGCGGGTTGCCATACCCTCTTCCAGGGAGTCTTCCCAACCCAGGGATCGAACCCACATCTCTTAAGTCTGCTGCAACAGCAGGCAGATTCTTTACCACTAGCGCCACCTGGGAAGCCCCAGAGTTAACCCAGCAATTCTCTTCCTAGGTATATGTCCAAGAGAACTGGAAAGATATGTTTCTGCAAAGAAATTGTATGTGAATGTTCATAGCAACAGTATTCTTTATAGCCAAAAAAGTGAGAGTAACCCAAATGTCCATCATAAATGGATAAAACAGTGTGGTTTATCTATATAATAAAATATCATTGGATCATGAAAAGGAACTCTTAAGTACTGATACTTCATACAGTATAGATGAACCTTGAAAATAGTGTGTTAAGTGAAAGAAGCCAGACACGAAAGGCCACATACTGTATGATTCTGTTTGTATGAAATGTTCAGAATAGGCAGATTCATTGAGGTGATAAGTAGATTAGTGGTTGCCAGGTACTGGGTAGGTGGAGGGTTGAGGAGGTAGGTGGAGAGAGTTTCATTTGGATGGAACGAAAATATTCTGGAATTAGATGGTGGTGGTGATTGTGAAACCTTGTGAATATACACAACCCACTGAGATGTGTAGTATAAGAGTAAAATTTATGGTGTGTGAATTATAGCTCAATTTTTAAAAATCAATGCTTAAGCATCTGGAAAGTCAGGCATTAGCAAAATATTCAACCTGAGTGATAGTGGGCCTCTGATAAATACTTGCAAAGTGACTTGGACAAACATACATTCTTCTCTATGGTTTTTTTTTAGAGGATATGCTTTAATATATATGGAACCTAAATGAAATTTTCCAAAGGTGTGAAAATAGTAATAATGACATATCATTATTCTACCTCAAATATGTATTGATAATCCTTTTATTGATCCTTAAAGAAAAACCTCACACAATTTTAAAAGTGAATAATTTTAAGATCTGTTGCACTTTTAATGACATAGAAGGCTGTTTTCAGAATAGTGTTTGATTACTCCTATTAGGACTGTAGTTTCTTTCTTGTGATATTAATTTGGTTACTATCAGATGCCAAATCGGGAATATAATTTATAAGTGGTATACATGTTTGCAGTTTAATAGCCTGAGTTCTTGAACAGTTAAACTGAAAATTGAGATACAGTGTCACCATGGTAAATGGTGATGATGAAATATTTCTTGCTTTTGTAAGTAGAATTGAGAATCACTGTACTTAGTTTCTTTTCCCTTTTCATAAAACTCCTTTCTTTCCCCCGTGAGACACGTTGGGTTCCCAGATTATAAATTCAGTTTCCTTTGTTTGTTCTAACCACTTAGTTTTTCTTATTACATACCTGTTTAATTTTTAATTTCTCATTGAAAGTAAATGCGGCTAATTTTCCTATCAGTGTTTTAAGAGGTCTTCCATTTCTCTCTGTCACAACCTTGATGTAGCGCTGTCTGGTGTGTATTACTACATAATTAAAATGCCATTATTTTATCAAATAGTTCTGGCAAAGCAACTTACTAATACATTTTAAATGGAGCAGAAGTTTATTCCTGTAAAGTTGAGGTAAATGTTACAAACACTATTCAGGAACTGAAAGTATTAAGTGGAATAATATGTACAGTGCTGTGAGGAAGGCTGCTGCAATTGTAGGAAAAATACTTAGGGATGAATGTATCATAGGTATTCAGACCTTGTCAGTCAGTCTCATTTATTGTATAAGCTAGAGATATATTTAACATGCTAATTTTGATTCATTGGACAAACACTTACAACTTACATGAGTATATGAGTCACTGTGCTAGGCTCTGGGTATTCAGTGGTGGCTAAAACAGATAACTCTGCCCTCAGCATTTATGCTGTGACCGTGAAGTTCCTCGGGTAGGAGCACCTGAGTGGCTGGATCATAGCGGATGAGGCAGAGACTAGAGTGAGATGAGCCCAGAGGGGCAGGCAGGGCACTGGTTATCACGAGCATGTAATTGTGGTCAAGAGTTTGGACTTCATCCAGCCTTTAACAATAAGCCTTCGATGGCTCACTGCAGGTTATTCCAACTTCAGTTTTATAAAGATTACTCTGAGCAGTGGTGGAAAGTGGTTGGTGGGTATAAGAAGGAGAAGCAGAATTTGTTGTAATCCAGGCAAGCTCTGATGGTGGTTTAGGTTAATGTAGTGGATCTAGGGGTAGAAAGAGGGAGATTGATAAAAAGTAGTTTAGAAGAATTAAAGTGTGGTGGTTGGGATTTGGGGATGAAGAGGGGAAAGTATGTGTTGAGGATGTTATCAGCATCTCCAACATGAATAGCTAGGTAGGTGGGGATTCTGTGTCCTGAGATCTGGAATGTGGGGGGAGGGCCAGACTTGGAAGGGACCTTCCAGTGTTCAGGTTGGGACATGTTGAGTATGAGGGGAAGGAAGTGTTTATAAGGCGAGGGCAGGGTTGGAGCAAGGACCCAACCTGCTCTTCCTTGAGCTGGTATAACTGGTTATGGTCTGGGTACAGATTAGAATAAACAAGTCACTTTCAAAACCAAACACATTGCTCCAGTTTCCAGCGCATCAATCTTGCTTCTGTGCTGTCTCCCACAGCTTCAGTTCAGTCGCTCAGTTGTGTCTGACGCTTCTCGACCTCATGTACTACAGCACGCCAGGCCTCCCTGTCCATCAGCAACTCCCAGAGTTTACTCAAACTCATGTCCATCGAGTCGGTGATGCTTTTCAACCATCTCATCCTCTGTTGTCCCCTTCTCCTCCTGCCTTCAATTTTTCTCAGCATCAGGGTCTTTTCCAATGAGTCCATTCTTTGCATCAGGTGGCCAAAGTATTGGAGTTTCAGCTTCAGCATCAATCCTTCCAGTGAATATTCAGGACTGATTTCCTTTAGGATGGACTGATTGGATCTCCTTGCAGTCCAAGGGACTCTCAAGAGTCTTCTCCAACACCACAGTTCAAAAGCATCAATTCTTGGGGGCTCAGCTTTATTTATACTCCAACTCTCACATCCATACATGACTACTGGAAAAACCACAGCTTTGACTAGTTGGACCTTTGTAGACAAAGTGATGTCTCTGCTTTGCTGTCTAGGTTGGTCATAGCTTTTCTTCCAAGGAGCAAGCGTCTTTTAATTTCTTGGCTGCAGTCACCATCTGCAGTGATTTTAAAGGCCGAGAAAATAAAGTTTCTCACTGTTTCCATTGTTTCCCCGCCTATTTGCCATGAAGTGATGGGACTGGATGCCGTGATATTAGTTTTCTGTGAAAAAGCTAACTTTTTCACTCTCCTCTTTTACTTTCATCAGAGGCTCTTTAGTTCTTCTTCACTTTCTGCCATAAGGATGGTGTCATCTGCTTATCTGAGGTTATTGATATTTCTCCCTGCAGTCTTGATTCCAGCTTGTGCTTCATCCAGCCCAGCATTTCGCATGATGTACTCTGCATATAAGTTACATAAGCTTAGCTTAGCTCTCTAGAAATTTCTGCATATTGATGTTCAGGACAATATTCATCTTATAGTAAACGCCACTTGTGATCTGTTGTCTTTGGTGTTCTTAGAACTGTGCCCACCTGACCCACAAGGTCAAATTACATATTTGATCTCCACATGAACTAGTTGGATTTTCTGTTACCTTGTTACAAACAGACTACACCCCTCACCTGGGATGTCTGACTTGGTGTAACTTACAAGAAAGGAAACTGGGCCACAGATCTGATATGAAACAATACTTAGCTTAATCTTGGCTACTTAAAACTCAAAACTTTATGTTCTATTGGCCTTTGTGAAAGCAGAGCCTGACACATATTATGCACGTCTCGCATTGGTTATGATTTTATCTGCCTTTGCACTATTAAGCATAGCATGTCATTTTATTCATCCTGTGATTTTTTTGCAGCCAGTACTTTTATTTCCTTCAACAAATAGAGACGGGCCATTTAGGGGCTGCGGTCGCTAGGGTTTTGATCTTCGCTGTGCCGCTGGTGCTGGCACAGGGGCTGGCTACAGTCAGCGCTTGTTATTTGTTAAATAAATCAATGATTGAAGGTATGGCTGAATAGTCATTCTGGGAGAGCACAATATCGGGCAGATTTTATTCTTCCTAGAAGGTTGTGTCTCTGAAACTGAGAAATAAAGGCTGTAAAATATAAAGTTGGGAGCCATCCTGATAAAAAGAATTATTGAAAACATGAGAGTGGAATTCCATGAGTGTATGCAAAATAGAGTGTAAGAATGGAGGGAAACTGAAAAGCAGAGAAAGGGGGATTGGAAGGAGTCAGGAGACCTACAGGAGAGCCCAGCGGCCCAGCGGAGCAGGAGCAGCCATCAGTGGGGAGACAGAGGTGAGAAGGGAGGAGAACAAGAAGGGGCCTTTGGGTCTGAGCAGAATCAAGCCTGGGTGCACAGCGTAAGAGAGGCTTGGGGAAATGCCACTTTTTGTTTGTACTCTTCACCTCTAGTAATTCCAGTTGAGAGGAATTTGCTTTTCTTTTATGTCTTTGCTTTTCTTAAGCAAAGACATAATTACTTTTGGTTTTCTGCTGCGCATATGCCTGGTATCATAGGACACTGTACTAATACTGAAGGGTTTATTTTGTGATTTCTTATAAGCCGGTTACTTAATGACCATGGCCATAGTTTTCCATTACTCCCATTACAAGTAATGATGTTCAATATATATGTACATATAACTATTTAGGGAAATTGCAAACTTGTCACAATAGTTGGAGATTTGAAAATCAACATGAATCAATTTTCAGTGGGAAAAATATAGACTATTTCTCCAAAATTATCTGGGAGCTTTTCAGCTGAAATTTTATTAAATTCTCTAGTTTATGAGATTGCTATAAAGCTATAATGATAAGCCCTGGCAGTAAAGAAATTTGAATGCTAATAATAGGGATACACATATGACACACACATGTATATATAATTTTTTCTTTTGGGTGTGATGTTAATAATCCATATGGGGGGTGGGTTGGGAAGTACATTTGAGTCGTATTAGAATGCTGTCATTTGTGAAAGCTTTTTCTCTTAAGTGAGACTATTGTAATGAAAAGTTGTTGTTATTTAGTTGCTCAGTCGTGTCCAACTCTTTAGCAGCCCCATGGACTGTACTCCACCAGCCTCCTCTGTCCATGGAATTCTCTAGGAAACAATACTTAAGTGGATTGCCATTTCCCTCTCCAGGGGATCTTCCTGACCTAGGGATCAAACCCACGTCTCCTATGTTGGCAACTGGATTCTTTACCCTGGAGCCACCTGGGAAGCCCCAGTGAAAAAGTAGCTACCATTTATTCAGCACCTATTTTGTTCTAGACGTGTTACAGTGATCCTGGGAAGGAGGTATTACTACTAATTTAAAGTGAACTAATTGAAGTTTGAGTAGTTTGCCTGATGTCCCAGGTCTAGTAAGTAGGAGAATCTAGCCATTTTTTAAATCCAAAGCTATGCACTTTCCAGTGTGCTGTCTGAATGAAAATCTTTAGCGTATCAGAGTGAGGTATGTATTTGATTGGAAGACAAGAAAGCTCAGAAAAAGGGAAATCAGGCAAATCAGAAAACCACTAGATGAGAACTTTTTCAGCATCCTTTCCCCTAATCTGCCTGTTTACCCATATCTATACCTGACATTTGTCTTCTTGCTTGTTGTGGTGGACAAGGCTGTTCCTCTCAGGACTTGAGTCCTTTTATCTCTTGCATCTTTAATCTGTGCCCCTTTCTTTACTAGCTGCCTCCCAAAAGCATAACCCAGACTCTTTCCAAAGCAAAGTCCTTTGGTATTGTTTAGTCATTGCTGTGTAACAAACCACTCCAAAACTTAGTGAAATTAATTTAAAATACTTACTGGGCTTCCCTGGTGGTTCTGTGGTAAAGAATCCACCTGTCAATCCAGGAGACATGGATTTGATCCGTGGTCCAGGAGGATCCCACGTGCCACAGAGCAGCTAGGCCCGAGCACTGCAATTGCTGAGCCTGCTCTCTGGAGCCTGGGAGCCGCATCTCCTGAAGCCCACACACACTAGAGCCTGTGCTCCGCAGTAAGGGAAGCCACCACACTGAGTAGTGGGCACTGAAGGTAGAGAGTAGACCCTGCTCACCACTACTCAAGAAAAGCCTGCACAGCAAAGACCAAGCACAGCCAAAAATAAATTAAAAACTTGAAATACCTTATTATGGATAAAAGCTATCATTTGTTTAGCTCACTGTTTTGTGAGTCAGCAAATTAGTCTGGGCTCAGTTGGATTTGTGTTTTAGTAGCTCAGTTGTGTCCGACTCTTTGCGACCGTATGGACTGTAGCCTGCAAGGCTCCTCTGTCCATGGGGATTCTCCAGGCAAGAAGACTGGAGTGGGTTGCCATGCCCTCCTCCAGGAGATCGTCCCAACCCAGAGACTGAACTCAGGTCTCCATGTTGCAGGTGGATTCTTTATCATCTGAGCCAACAGGGAAGCCCAAGAATACTGGTGTGGATAGCCCTTCTCCAGGAGATTTTCCCAACCCAGGAATCAAACTGGGATTCTTTACCAGCTGAGCTACCAGGGAAGCCCCTGGTTGGATTCACTTATTCATTTTTGGTCAGTTCAACAGGTCTGTTTCCGAGCTGGTCAGTGGCTGCGGCTATCAGGTGACTAGAGCACGTGTCTTCCATCCTCCAGCAGGCTAGCCTGGACTTGTGTGCATGGTTACACAGGAGGGTTCCAAAAGAGAGCAGAAGTCTGCAAATCACCTTGAAGCCTAGATTCAGAACTAGTGTCCTTTGCTCTTCATTCTGTCAACCAAAGTAGGTCACAAGGTCAGCCCAGGGCATGGAGAAATAGACCAGTGAACAGGGTACTCTTTCCTCTCTGGTGAATCCAGTTTACCCTTCAAGACCATAACCACGTCTGGCTGAGTCGCGGCCTCGGGTTACGGCTTCCTCTGTCCCTGCATTTAAAACACTGTGTGGCTGCTGTTGGTTTACTTCTTAGTAGAAAATGAGTTCCTTAAAGACAGTGACCATGTTTCAGTCCAGGATTTGGCACATAGTGGAACATTCAAAAGAGGAAATTTTGTGAAAATAAAGCATTCTAGCAGTTAACATCTGGCAAAATGGACTAGAAGATGATATATGTTTGCATTTTAAGACTTGCCAGTGTCGAACTTTGGGGTAGACTCTAATATATCAACATCAAAATTTCTTTAAAATTAGCATTCTAAGAAGAAATCACTAAGTATCTGTGTACTATCATTAAATATTTGTGTAGTATCTTTGTCTTTTTGTTAGATTATAAGTTTTTTTATACAGGAGGCAAGTCACATTTTTATGGCATGTTTGTCAGAAAAAGCATACCCAGCCATTCACTGGCCCACTGAGATATGGGATAACATTGTTGAACCGCAAGGTTCCGCCCTGGAGTCCGTCGCCCAAGACCACCAAGACACAGGATCGATGCAAATAGCAAGAGGATTTATTGAACCGGCGCGCCGGGGTTCTGTCCTCCTCAAGCAAGGAGCGAACCCCGATGACAGTTACAGAACAGTTTTTAAGCACAAAAAACCACATTGGGCGGGGAGGTATAGATATATCATGATTGGTCACAATACTGCTGACCTTTACAAGGATAGGCTCGTGAGGGTCTGGCGATATAATTCTGCGGATAACACACAGTTTACACAACTTGTTTTTCTGACTCTCTGGAAAGTCAAACCTTCCAGGTCAGGGTCTGTAAGTTACAAACCCTCCAGGTCAGGGTCTGTGAGTCACAAACCCTCCAGGTCAGGGTCTGTGAGTCACAAATAACAGAGATAACCTTTCAGTTGGTCTGGAAAATCCCTAAATCTTACAGGTTACTTCCTTACAACATTTCTCCTTTAGGATGTACAATGAGAAGAGATGGCAGCCGGTGTCCTGGGAGTTGCTCTGGACGAAATGGAATATAAATGTTTCCATTAAATGGGAGATGAGATATATGTAACATAAGCTCATCTTCCTGTGAGCATGTCTTATCAAGATGCCCTAATTCTTACTTGGTGGATTTTCATGTGCATTTTTTTTATTGTGTTTTAGATTCAGCTGCCTGTGTATTCCCCAAACCTGACCACATCTTCCTATCTCCAGCTTGATATCTCACCATGCATCGGAGATCAAGAGGAGTTAACCTCGGGCTGCTTCTGCTCCTTTCTCAAATCTTCCAGGTCGGGATCAACAATGTTCCACCTGTCACCCTGGCAACGTTGGCTCTCAACATCTGGTTCTTCTTGAATCCCCTGAAGCCGCTGCTTAGCTCCTGCCTCAGCGTGGAGAAGTGTTACCAGCAGAAGGACTGGCAGCGCCTGCTGCTTTCCCCTATTCACCACGCGGATGACTGGCACTTGTATTTCAATATGGCATCCATGCTGTGGAAAGGCATTCATCTGGAGAGAAGACTGGGGAGTAGATGGTTTGCCTACATCATCGTCACGTTCTCCCTCCTCACTGGGGTTGTGTACCTGTTCCTGGAATTTGCTCTGGCAGAATTTCTAAATGAGCCTGACTTCAAAAGGAATTGTGCTGTCGGTTTCTCAGGTAAGGCAGACACATTTCTAAAGGTAGCCTGCCTGAAGACAGTAAGGGAGGTGCAGCTGTTGTTGTTTTATGAAGCGGGGGTCCCAGCCGGTGAGGGAACTGACATCTGAGTGGCTAAGGACTGCTGGGGCTTGGATTCTGGAGGAGAGGCTGATTGGAGCACAGGAGAGTCATCGATTTTGCTAGTTCCTATTACGCTGCATTATTCATTCTTGGACAGTTTAGACTATGGTCTGCCCACAGGTGGTTTTGCAGGAAATAGGATTTTGGAAATAGGCCCTGGATCCATTGTGATGGGGCCAGAGAGAGAGATGCACTGGTGTATTTGTGATAGGGAGTTCTCTAAAAAGATCAGCAGCCTCTCAATAACGTCATTAAAATAAAGGTACCACACCCTATGATGGCACCTCCTCACCATGATATTCTCTACACGTGTATGTGCGCTCAGTCATGTCTGACTCTTTGTGACCCCATGGACTGTGGCCTACCAGCCTCCTCTGTCTGTGGGATTTCCCAGGCAAGAATACCGGAGCAGGTTGCCATTTCTATCTCCAAGGGATCTTTCCGACCCAGGGGTTGAACCTGAGTCTCTTGCATCTCCTGCTTTGGCAGCTGGATCCTTTACCACTGTGCCACTTGGGGAGCCCAGTCTCTGTGCACAATTTATGCTATTTAATGTAACAGGTCCATAGGGAAGTGGCCTTGTGTTGATTTTCTAAGTTAGGAAGCTAAGGCACAGAGAAATCAGTCATGGTTATACACCTCGTAAGTGATGGAGCTGGGATCTGAACCTAGTCTCCATGACTTTAACCATGTGTTACGTTGTCTCTCACTGTTGCCCCTCACTAGTTCTTTTCTTAAATTTTTCTTGTAGGACTGAATTGCCATCGGACTTAAAATAGACCTTCTAAAAATTAGAATGTGAAGGGTAGGAGGGAAATTGTCCTGAAACAGAAGGAAAACAAACCCTTCCCTCTCCTTTCCCTGCTGTCCTTTCCCCTTTCCTCTAAGATACATCTTCATGCATCTAATTGTGTGAGAAGAAAGGAAATATGCCCTGCCTTCAATATATCTTTCCGTAGGAGTTAGAAAAAAACACGTTAATGGTGTTTTTTCAAATTGAGTTAAAAATCACATAACAGCATACAATTAATGATTTTGAAGTTTAAATTCAGTCGCATTTAGTACCATTGAAAGTGAAAGTGAAGTCGCTCAGTCGTGTCCGACTCTTTGCGACCCCGTGGACTCTAGCCCACCAGGCTCCTCCATCCATGGGATTCTCCAGGCAAGAATACTGAAGTGGGTTGCCATTTCCTTCTCCAGGGGATTCTCCCAACCCAGGGATCAAACCCAGGTCTCCCTCATTGCAGGCAGACGCTTTAACCTCTGAACTACCAGGGAACTAGTGTGTTATTCCCATTTTATGTGTTATATATTTAGTAGCATACTCAAAGGAGAAGGCAATGGCACCCCACTCCAGTACTCTTGCCTGGAAAATCCCATGGGCAGAGGAGCCTGGAGGGCTGCAGTCCATGGGGTCGCGAATTCGGGCACGACTGAGTGACTTCACTTTCACTTTTAACTTTCCTGCATTGGAGAAGGAAATGGCAACCCACTCCAGTGTTCTTGCCTGGAGAATCCCAGGGACGGGGGAGCCTGGTAGGCTGCCGACTAAGGGGTCGCACAGAGTCGGACACAACTGAAGTGACTTAGCAGTAGCAGCAGCATACTCAAAGTCAGTATGAACTTCTGTTAAGAAACACTGAAGGAGATTTCCTTGGTGTTCCAGTGCTTAAGGCTCTGGGATGCCATTGTAGGGGTTGCGGGTGTGATCCCTGGTTGGATTACTAAAGTCCTCCATGCTTTTCAGTGCAGCCAAAAGATCAAAGAAAAGAAAAAAAAAAGAAACATCGAAGGAATGGTTACCTTGAGGATTATCTTTCTGCCAAATGTTGGGTTGACTTGTTATAAGGAATAGAGTATGTTTCAAAGCCAAGAGTTGGATCTAGTCAGATAATCATTTTCACTTCAGTTAGGTTTTTTTTTGCCAGTGTTGGTCATCTCTGCATTTGGATTGCTGATATTTGTATGCTCTTTATTCTCTTTTAGGAGTTTTGTTTGCTTTGAAAGTTCTGAACAACCACTGTTGCCCTGGAGGCTTTGTCAACGTTTTGGGCTTTCCTGTATCCAACAGATTTGCTTGTTGGGTGGAACTCTTGGCTATTCATTTCATCTCGCCAGGGTGAGTGTTTACTCTTAGAGAATGCAAATGAAGGACCTGATATTCCATGGAGAAAGAATTGTAGTAATAATGAGGTAACCGGTTCTCTTTTACAGTGAGTGAAGTTTGTTCTTTAAGGACAGAATACAGTTAATGGTTTTATGTCAGATATTCCTGTGTTTGAATCCCGTCAGCTACTGAGCTGTGTGATTTTGATGTACTTGTCTTATGTGAGTTTCCATTTTCTCACCTTTTAAGTAGAACCTGCTACACAGCTTAGGGGGTTAATATTAACCAGCCTGTCAATTAGTTAATTCTAATAATGATGATTCAGAGAGGCAGCTAGAAACCATATAATTTTAAAGATAAAAAAATTAAAAGATATTTTAGAGGACTAATGCTTTTAAGCCACTTTAGTTGTGAATTATCTTGGTGATTTGATGATAAGTAGAGATTTTACCCACAGTCTTGACATAATGAACTGAATCAACTCTGAACTGTTTTGGGTGAATTGAAGCACAGGACCCCATTCCCTTTGATTCACCTCCATGTCACTGTGGCTGTGTCAGAAGCACCTCTGGAACCCTGGAGCTCCAGGGAACACAGTTTGGGAATCCCTGACATCTATAACTTTTCCTCTACAGATGAGGACAAGGAAATTCAGAAGACTTGGAGACTCATTGAACAGCTGGTGGTAGATACCAGTCTAGTTAGGATTCTGGCCTTCTGATTCCTGGTCTGAATGTTCCCATGGGAGTGGGGATGGAGTTGGGGGTTGCTTTTCCACTTTGATTCTTTTTTCTACTTTCTCTTGAGGAAAAGGAGTGAATTGTTTTTTTATTTCCCTACCTTGATTCTTTTCTCTACTTTCTCTTCAGAAAAAGGAATGAATTGTTTTTTATTTCCCTACCTCTTCCACCAGCTGCACTTCTCTTAATCTGTGTAATGCAACTGGAAGCCCATGGTTTGCACATTTATTTTTAAACTCTGGAAGCTGTTTGGAGAAGGGAGAGATTCAGGAAGGTTCAGAAAGAAGTATGGATATTTTTTGGCTGCTTTTCTTTTCAGTAAGGAGCTCTTTTGTTTTGCTTTTGGTTTTGTGACTATGTTGGGTGTCGTGTATTTTATTTGAGAGTGTTCTCCTTGGGCTGCGTGTCAGGCCAGTAACCTTGAGTCCTTCTTTAATGCTAATTTCCCGTCCCGTCAGGGCAGCCTTCGCCAGCTGGTCTGTAAAAGGCAGTGGTGTGGCCACTGAACTCCACTCATTTGCAACTGTATTGTTATCTTGTGACAGTTCCACCAAGAAAGCCTAACAAAATCTTCAAAGTTTTCTTTGAAAAAGGGTCCAGTAATGTGTGTCCCATATCTGAACAGCCCTCTCTATACCTTGTCACTCACAGCTCCCTGACTTGCTCAGTGTGACTCGGTTCTCTGTATAGACCAGAGACTCTTGTGTGTGAGGGCAACACCCAACATTCATATGAAAATCACTCCCTCTGGTACTTGAACTTTTATTCTATAATGAATCCACTGAATAGCTGTGCCTTTAATATTCTCATGCAACTATTGCTTAAGACTCTCATCATGCATTTTTATTTTTTATCAATACCCGCCCCCCTCCACCCCCGTTCCTTTTACATAGAAAAGGCATGGTTGCATTTTTATGTAATATGCTTATTCTGCATGGAGGGACCTGATATTCTGAGCCTGGGAATTAAATGGAATTTCCTTTGAAGTTTGAAAGACTAAATCTTTTGGTTTTTGAAGATTTGACTACTTTGAATGATAAACTGATGATATCCAAGCATCTCCTTATGTGTGTGTCCCATAGAGACAGAGTTGAGCGCTGGTCCAGGAAACCTAAGAAGGGAGTGCTTCTTTGAGATGGATCTTGGAAGAATGGGAGAAACCAGAGCTCTGCTGTTGCGCATTGTTATTCTCCTAGTGGTTGTCAATTAGAATTTTCATTGGGAAAACATTGTAAATCTTTAGAACAAAGCCTGCTTTATTGATGGACTTAATGAGCTGCCCTTTGGGAGGGAATAAAAAAAATCTGCCAAGCAAACATTTATGGCCCTCTGTGTTTTATGAAATCCACAGAATTAGTAATTTCCCCCAGTTAGGGAGTTTTATGGAGGGAAGCCACTGCAAACAGCCAGCGCTGTGAGGGGTATGGACCTGCACAGCAGGGTGAAGTAGCCACTCTTCTTTGCTGGGCCTTTTGCTCTTGATGCCGAAAGCTCAGCTTCTCTGTACACCAATGCTGAGTCAAATTTCGGAGACAGTTTTGGGTGAAGTAGAAAAGGATAGTTTTGTTGCTTTGCCGGTCAAAGGGGGGACACACAGCAGGTTCAGTGTCCTCAAAACCTTGTGTCCTCACTTGGGGAAGATAGTGAGAAGTTTTATAGTACTTGTTCGAAGAGGGAAGGATCAGTCCATGGCCATTTCTTCTGATGAATTGGTGGTGAGGTAAGTAGGAGTCAGCATCATCAGCTTTCAGGTCCACCCAGTCTGGGGTCTACAGGCTTGTGGGCAGCGCACTATCCTTAATCATTAACCTCTCCCGCTTTGAGCAGGGGTCAGTGTCTCCAGAGCAGCTCAAAGAGGTTGTGTGTATCCGGTGATGGAGAAACAGGACCTTGCCTCAAGGCTGCTCTTGTCTGTTTCTCCCTGGCTTTGCATCCTCTCCCTTCCCTGATTAACAGCTGCTTGAATCCGCCCACTGTGACTCAGGGAAGGTCCTGGAGGCTGAATGGAGGCTGTTTCCTACAGTCACAGAAACGGAGGACACAGAGGCCTTGTGCCCAGGAGCCCCGCGGGGCCCTGCACGGTGTCCCTGCCACGGTTCCCGTGTGTGGCGTGTGTCAGTGACAGCTGTGCCTCACTTGGTCGTTTCCTTTCCCTGTGTGTCCTGGGACCCCGCTCGGTGGCTGTGTCTGAAGAAGTGACCCTGCTTCTAAGGTGGCACAGGCGGGAGGAGATTCCAAAATTCTAATTTTCACCTTAAAGCTCAAATTTTATTGACAATAGATACTACTGGGTTTTTGTGGGGTTTTTTTGAAGGCTCACATTGTTTATTTTTAAGAAAGTGCATGCCATTTTCCATTTATTTAACAATGGGCAGTCTTTCTTTTGAGTAAGTGTGATGAGGAGAGTTCATAAAAACAGTGGCCAGTTCATCTCATAGCTCAACCAACCACACTGGTGCTTCACTGGGAGATACGCACCTTAGTTGGATATAGAGTTGAAGTGCTTTTTGCCTATTTCCCATTTTGTCACATAGCATATGAAAAAGATGTATGCTTTTTAAGGAATTAAAATTTTACTATTTATCAAGGATATTCTTAAGCAGGGCTTCCATTTTTCTCTCTGAGTGTGAATCTGTGGCTGTGAAACACACAGCAACTCCTGATGTTGTTTTGGAGTCGTTGCTTGATTCACTTGATTCAAGCAGCCAAGGCGCAGCGGTTGTGCCCCCGCATTGCTTTTATGTTGTTATTGGTTAGTTGCTAAGTCTTGTCCGACTGTTTGCAACCCCCCGGACTGTGGCCTACAAGCCTCCTCTGTCCATGGCATTCCCAGGCATGAATACTGGAGTGGGTTGCCATTCCATTCTTCAGGGGATCTTCCCCATCCAGGGATCAGATCCCTGTCTCCTTCATTGGCAGGTGGATTCTTTACCCCTGAGGCACCAGGGAAGCCCCCGTTGCTTTTATATCATTAATGAAAATGCCAGTATATGGGAAAAGGCAAGTAATGCCTCAGGATTCTTATGAAAATAGCTTTGACTTCATGAACTGCCGGAAGGGCCTCTGGGACCTCCCGTGGTCCATGGAGCCCACTTTGAGAATCACTGCCCCCAGCTCTCAGGCTGCCTCTCTGGCATCGCACTTGGCTGTGTCTAACTGGTATGAAAGGAAAGATGGTAGCTTCATGCAGCCAGCGCTGGGAAAGAAAGGGAAGCAGTGAAGTATGCAAGAACACATGTAACCATTGCAATCGCTAATTAACAATTCCTAATTACCCTGAACTGTTAACGCTGTGTCAGCGGCGTGGCCACTTGTCTCTCATTACAGGGACTGATTATAAGTTCTGTTCCACATGAACTTAGATGCAGGGAACTCCCATCCTACTTTGAATTCTCTCCTTGCTTACATTTTGTGATAAGGTGCTTCTGGCATATTCATCTAAAACGCAACATGCATGTTCTTTCTTCCCCAGAAGTGCTGAGATAGGGAACATAAAAGGCATACCTTGTGTTTGAGTGCCAGTTGACACCTCTGTGGAGTTAGCTTCGTAGCAGTCTGTTGGATTTTTGCCTTGGGAATTAGGAATGAGGTTGAGGAATAACAATTTGGACAATGATGGTTACACCATCTCCTGTCCCACGTGTTCTTTTAGAACTTCACTTAGAGATGGCGTCCGGGGCTCCTGTCCTTGAATTGAGTGGGTTTGTGGCTCATTGCAATCAATAGATGGCAGGAAAAGTGCCATGTTACTTCTGAAGCAAGAAGTCCTTTGCCTTATGAGCGGCAACACTGGCCCGTGGAGCCCACATTTCCTGGTTCCCCCATGCTGTGAGGAAGCAGCACACAACACGTGAGTGAATGGCTGTTAGATATAGCCGTGTGTCAGCCCAGCCTCAACATGGTGGGGGCGAGCCCGGCCACCCATGTGCTTCCTGAATTCCTGACCCACAGAATCTGCAAGTGGAAGAAAGCAAGTGTTATTTTATGCCTCTGCATGCGAGGAGATTTGTCTCCTGTGTAATGACAGAAAGGTGAATGAAAAAGAAGTGGGGAAAGTAGAATGAAAAGCAAAGGAGTCCAAAGGACAGTGTGGGAGGGGGTCTGAGTGAAAGTGGAAGAGAGCCAAGGAGGGCGGCTTGGGGAGGAGTGCATGCTGGGCTGCTGTGGTACCATGGGTCCCAGCAGCATCACCCATCAGGTAACAGGGCTTTAAAGCGGTGGTTGGCACTTGGAGGTTCTAATCCTTTAAAGAGTTCTGAAATCAGTGTAGTGAGGCCCAAGCAGCGTGTGAAAGAGAGAGAAAGAGAGGAAGGAAGGAAGAGAGGAAAGAAAAGAGACAGACTAGTGCTGAATGTGGTAAGGGTGTGATTTCCAGGCACTTTTGTTTTAAGTGTATGTGTGCTGCATTTCTAAAGTGTACTTTTAGTGTGGGACACAGTACAAAAATTTGGGGAGGTGCTGCTTTAAAGCAGCTATTAGTTGCTTAAACTAGAGTTAAATGCATTTACTCTAAGGTCAGGGACGTTTATTGTCTTCAGTGGAAGAGCATTAGATTGCCAGGTCTTGAGGGGCAATGAGAATAGGCTGTGATGACAGATTTCTGCCAATTTATTATTTTTCATTATAATTATTAATTTGCAAGGCTTATTAATTAATAATATGCCAGCTCTAGCTGTCTATATGAATATGTGTGCTAACAGATTTAGACTTCACCTACCTAAATCAGAATTGCTAGTAACGATTGCTCAGTTATAAACATTATTCTTAAAAATCCTTTGGAATTCAAGAGAAAGGGTTAATCTAGAGCAAAGGAGTCAATGAAGTGTAAAAGTTAACACATTTTCCCCAAAAGTGCAACATTCCTTTCCAAGCTTTTTAGTGTATTGATAGATTTATTTCCAGTTCAGTTCAGTTCAGTCGCTCAGTCGTGTCCCACTCTTTGCGACATGAATCGCAGCACGCCAGGCCTCCCTGTTCTATTTCCAGTAGCTTAGTAGAAAATAAAATCCAAATGAATATAGGGTTAAAATGCACCTTGGGAGTTTATGTAAACAAGCAAATGACAAATAAGTAAATCCAATGATACCCAAGTTAATTGTGCTTTGGAGAGAAAGCTCCTTTAACAAGATGGACACGTACACACTGCTATATTTAAAACCGATTACCAACAAGGACCTGCTGTATAGCACAGGGAACTCTGCTCAATGTTATGTGGCAGCCTGGATGGGAAGGGAGTTTAGGGGAGAATGGATACATGTATATATGGCCCACTCCCTTACCGTTCACCTTAAACTGTCACAACATTGTTAATTGGCTATACTCCAATCCAAAGTAAAGAGTTTAAAAAAATGGCCTGATGGATGAGAGCTAAGGAGGAAGCATGGTCTTCTCAGGGCCGGGGAGGGTAGTGGCAGCTCACTGAGATGAGAGGCGGCTGCTGTAAAAGATTACTGTTTTTCAAGTGTGGGTTAAGCTGTTTTTTCAAGAAGTTATACCAATTCATTATGTCATTTTTGTCAGTTTTAATGCAAATTGACCTGTATTGGAGGGGCCATAATTTTTTTTAAAAAACCCACTTTTTTAGTAGGTATAATGTATTGTTGCCAGGTTGTTTGGTGTGCTTGGGTATGTGTGTATATACAAATGTATTTATTGGCCAGGGTGAGCGTTTTCTGAAGCATTGTTTTTCTGTTTATATTATACAATGACATCTTTTATTTTGTATCTACTGGCACGGTTGCATTTTTCTACTAAAGTTGGATGACACATGTATATAGAATTGATACTTACCCTCTGTTTTATTTCATGGAAGCATGTTTTCACAGCCTGTTAACCAGTGCAGCTTGAGTCAACATTCCAGGACTCTCCTGAGCAGATTCTTCTTCTGCATTCCTTGGGTGTTCATTTATACATTTCCTTCCTTCTCTCTTTACAGGCTCCCATAAAGGAAAGTTATATGAGTTATAGAAAAGAGTTAGTTAGTTTGTTTGTCTCCCAGGAGGGCTTGCAGTTGAACAGAACTCAAGGTGAGAGCAGTGCTTAACGAAAGCAGTGATTCCCTTGGGTTAGGTTTTATGAGATGAGAATGAGAACTTTGGAGGCAGAGAACTTTCCCTCCCATTAGGACTGGAACTTTTTGAGGGACAAAGGAGTGTATAAATCATTTCCCTAGCTCTGGAGTCCAAGCTTATGGCAAGAGAGAAGACTTGTCCTGGACAGCTGAGCCATCCCTGACCACTTATGAAGAGCTTCAAGCTGATTAGGAAGTGCATCAAGAGCAGAAAAGAATTTTATCTGACTACTGTATTTTCTTTTTTTTTCTCAGAGATTTAGTGTTAACAGTTTCTTTTAAAATCTGGTTATATTACTTAAATAATTAAACTGAAAAGAAAACAGTAGCCAAATGAGAGTGTAACCTAATTTCTCAGCTCCTAATTGAAAAACAGTATATTCATGCCTGCATGGCATGGCTCATAGCTTTACTGAGTTACTCAAGCCCCTTCGCCTTGATAAGGCTGTAATCCATGAAGGGGTATTCACTGTAGGAAAGTTCAAAATATATACAGATAAAGAACACAAATTGCCCATAGTCTTCTACCCAGAAAAAACTACTTGTAGCGTTCTGCCATTGCACACCCCTCCCCTCATACTCAATTCTGTTTCCTACTTTCTTGTTTAACTTGTTACAAGCACAGCTCTTCAGAAGCCTCAGTTTTAATGGCTGTATAATGATTCGTGTTGTAGTTTCCTTATTTTCTTATTCACTAATTTTACATGCTAATTTTATTACCTAATCATCCAAATTACAAGTGAGAATGTTTATTAAAGCATTATTTGCTAGTCTTGGCTCCCAGATCTGAATATGTCCTTGGAGTAGATTTCCAGAATCAGTTCATGGGTTTAAACTATTTTTCATGGCTCTTTTATACATATTACTATCTTGTTTTCTCCAAGTGTGTTCTCATTTACAGCCCACCAACAGCATATGGGAGTGCCCACTTCCCCACTTCCTGACCAGACTGAATATTTGCTATAATATATTTTTTTAATTTGATAATAACAAAAGTTGTTCCCTTACTGTTGTTTCTAATCTTTTGTTAGTGAAATGGGACAGCTTTTTATTCCTTTCTAATAAGTTTTATTTCCTTGTCCATGACTTATCTTTGTGTCCCCAACATACTTTCAAGATGCTACACAACTTAGTGACTCAACAATAAGTTAATTGTTTATTGTTAATGAGTGGTGATACTGAATTTCAAGGGGTTCTTATTAGATTATATATACTAAGGGACCTTAAGAACACTATACAGTTTTGTTTTGTTTTTTTAATTTTATTTTTACTTTATTTTACTTTACAATACTGTATTGGTTTTGCCATACATTGACATGAATCCACCATACAGTTTTAAGTTCTGTGAATAATAACTTGGGGCTTCCCTGATGGCTCAGCAGTGAAAAATTAACTTGCAACAGAGGAGACTTGGTTGATCCCTGGGTCAGGAGAATCCTCTGGAGAAGGAAATGGCAACCCATTCCAGTATTCTTAACTGGAGAATCCCACGGACAAAGGAGCCTGGTGGGCTACAGTCCATGGGGTTGCAAAGAGCTGGAAGTGACTGAGCAGGCACACACAAATAATAATTTAGACAATGTTTATGGGGATTTTTTTTTGTCTGATATTAATTGATAAAGACTTAAATTATAACTAAGGACAGAAAGTCTTTTACACTGAAAATAAGAAATCTGATAGGTTGCTTTAGGTGTAGACTGAAGACAAGTTTTACCTATTTGTATGTTTGTTTTAAATAAATAAATTTTACTTTTTAGAATAGCCTTAGATTTACAGAAAAATTGTAAAGAGATACAGAAAGTTCCCCCATAACTTGCACCCAGTTTCACCTAATTTTGACATCTTAATGTCATGTATGGGTATGAGAGTTGGACTTTAAAGAAAGCTGAGCACCAAAGAATTGATGCTTTTGAACTGTGGTGTTGGAGAAGACTCTTGAGAGTCCCTTGGACTGCAAGGAGATCCAGCCAATCCATCCTAAAGAAAATCAGTCCTGAATATTCATTGGAAGGACTGATGTTGAAGCTGAAACTCCAATACTTTGGCCACCTGATGCGAAGAGCTAACTCATTTGAAAAGACCTTGATGCTGGGAAAGATTGAAGGCAGGAAGAGAAGGGGAGAACAGAGGCTGAGATGGCTGGATGGCATTACTGACTGAGTGGGCATGAGTTTGAGTAAACTCCAAGAGATGGTGATGGACAGGGAGGCCTGATGTGCTGCGGTCCATGGGGTCATGAAGAGTCGACACGACTGAGTAACTGAACTGAACGTTAGTATGGTATATTTGTTACAGTTGATGATCCAATATGACACATTATTATTAACTAAACTCCTTTATACAGATTTCCTAGTTTTTACCTGATGTCCTTTTTCTGTTCTAGGTTCTTAACTGGACTCCTATGTGACATTTCATGTCTCCTTAGGCTCCTTTGTTAATCAGCTTGGGCAGTCATAACAAAATACTATGGATTGAATGGCTTGAGTAACAGAATTTAATTTTCTTGCAGTTCTAGAGGCTAGAAGTTCCAAGATTAAGGTGCCAGCATGGTTGGTGTCTAGTGAGGAGTCTCTTCCTAGCTTATAATGGCTATCTTCTTGCTGTGTCTTCACATAACAAAGAGAGACCGAAAGAGAGAGCATGCAACCGTCATGACCTTACCTCAAGCCTAATTCTCTCCCAGAGGGCCCGTCTCCAGCTATTTGCACACTGGGAGCAAGGGCTTCAACATACAGATTTGGGTAGGGACAAAATTCAGTCCATGGCAGCTCCTCTTGGCCTGTGACAATTGGTTTTATTTTTAACGAAGAGTTCAGTTCAGTCGCTCAGTTGTGTCTGACTCTTTGCGACCCCATGAACCGCAGCACCCAAGGCCTCCCTGTCCGTCACCAACTCCCAGAGTTTACCCAAACCCATGTCCATTGAGTCAATGATGCCATCCAACCATCTCATCCTCTGTCGTCCCCTTCTCCTCTTGCCCTCAATCTTTCCCAGCATCAGGGTCCTTTCAAATGAGTCAGCCCTTCGCATGAGGTGGCCAAAGTATTGGAGTTTCAGCTTCAACATCAGTCCTACCAATGAACACCCAGGACTGATCTCCTTTAGGATGGACTGGTTGGATCTCCTTGCATTCCAAGTGACTCTTAAGAGTCTTCTCCAACACCACAGTTCAAAAGCATCAATTCTTCCATGCTCACCTTTCTTTATAGTACAACTCTCACACCCATACATGACCACTGGAAAAACCATAGCCTTGACTAGATGGACCTTTGTTGACAAAGTAATGTCTCTGCTTTTTAATATGCTGTCTAGGTTGGTCATAGTTAGAAGCTATTTTTCCTAAATGCCCATGTGTATAAGCATTAACTTTTTTGATTTGCCCTCTTGTGATTCAGAAGCAGTGTTCAGTTAACCATTGGCATGGTTTCTAAGCAAGTTTTTTGTTTTCTTTTTTTCTTTAATTTATCTTAATTGGAGGCCGATTGCTTTATAATATTCTGGTGGTTTTTGCCATACATTGACATGAATCAGCCACGGGTGTACATGTGTCCCCCATCCTGAACCCCCATTCCTCTAAGCAAGTTTTAATTTAGGTGTATGAACATATGTTGTCTTTTCTTAAATGGCACTGCTGTGGTTCCATTGTAAGATGTGCACGTCATACACAGAGGTAGATATGAGAAATTTCCATCCCAACTAGAGCACACTAGCGTGGAGGACTCCTGCTGTCGGTAAATTACTCAGACCTTGTTTCAGACCTGCTTCACCCAATTGGTTGGCTCAGATTAACAGAGAAGAACAGTAGGCAGAAATGAGGAAGCAGCTGTTTTTCCAGTTGAGCGCAGAGTTGTCTGGAATAAGGTTCACTGCTCAGGTTGAAACTAATTGTCCATCATGCTGTGATGTAATTGTGGGTTTGTGGATGATAATACCTACCTAATCTGTACTTAACTAACTAGGCTTGTTAATGATCAATTCTGTTGACTTGGTGACAGGTGCAAGGCTTGGGTTTACTATATTGACTGTCTCAGGTAATGATGACTACAAGTTAGTTTTAAAAGATGAATTTTTTAAAAAATTAAAAAAGTCATATGCCAAAAGTTAATAGATGCATCTTATTAAATTAAAGAGCCCTGTGTAATATGTGTTTTAGAGGAAAAGGTGATTTTTCATCTGAAAAGTTAATTACCAATTGCAGCAATTATTTTGAGTTGATTGTTTTCTTACTAATAGTTTTTTCATTAAAAGATGAGCCCTGTGAAGTATAGTACATTTATTTCCCCTGGGGAGTATCAGTATTTAGAATGTGCACTTTGGTCTACTTGGATGTTTTTTTCAGGAGACATTTATTGGAGATAAATGTTACACAGAGTTGACTCTCAACTAATAAGATGATAAATCACATCTCTGGAGATTTTGTGGTGTATTTACTTAATTCTTCCCATTTCAGTATAAGAACTAATGTTTTTAAATAGAAAGTTCTTTGTATTTGCTAATTTTCCCCTCCTCTTCTGCAGGATTAAATGATTTTTAGTTAAAAGTCTTGGGAGTTAAATAGTCAAGAGGACTGTTTTCCATTTACATTCAGGTTTGGTTTAAATTATGCAAAATGAAGACAGTCGGTGCTATGAATTGAAATCATTAATGCATCAATTATTCCATGATAACCAGCTGAGAACAGGCTGCAGACTACATGAATGTTCCTTCCATTTCAACTTGGCTTCTCATTAGCTTATATGAGAGATAAAATAATTTGATTCTAATTTATCTCTCTTTAAATGGACATTGTTCCCCTCTGAATTCAAGAGGAGAGCATTTTAATTTTGCAGCTGTTTATAACACACAGGTCAAATAAATAACAAATTTTATTTCCAGCAATATATGTCTCCTTTATGATTTATATTACATAGTTTCTTGATTCTAAGACATACTTTTTCCCGCTGCATCTTTTTAGGGCAAAATAAGCCATGAACATAATAAAGATAACATCATAAATCTGTGGGGATAATAAAGGTTATTTAGCAAATGGTACTTGAAGAAGAGTTTAACCATTTGGAAGAAACTGTTGTTGTTCAACTTATATTTTTAATTCAGTATACCCTAAGACAACTTTCATATAGATTATGTTTAGAGGATTTAAAAAATAGCATCTAAAAAATGTCTAAGAAATTTCAGTGAGGTAGATTTTTCAGGTCTTGAGTTGAGAGGAAACTTCTAAACATAAAAAATAACATAATCTCAAATGTAGGTAAAAGCAGTTTTCTCTAGGTCCAAATATATTGTTAGTTAAAAGACCAAAAATATATTTGGAAAAAGAAGATCATATTTTTGTGGTGAATAGTACTACTGTCTCTTATACACATCTAGATGTGTATAAGAGACAGCGACTGAGTAACTTAGGCCTGGTGTGCTACAGTCCATGGGATTGCAAAGAGTCGGACATGACTAAGCAACTGAAATGAACTGAGTCATGTTCTGAAGTTGTCAGATCTCTAATCTGAGAACCTCAGAGTTAGGCATTAAATGACTTTCATGGCAAAAGATTTAAGGTGTATTTGTCAGGATGGAAAAACGACCGTAAAGTCACAGTGGTTGAAAACACCTGTCTTTCTGTCTCTTATACACATCTCGTGACCTAATAAATGTATGACAAAAATTCATTATTGGCCAAATAATGAATATTAAAATAATGGGCTATTTTACTTATTAAACCAATAAGACTAAGAGATTATCACTGTTGTTAAGAGTTTGGTGAAATGAGAGTTTACATAAACTTCTGCTGGTGCTGTATCTTGGTATAAACTTTCTGAAAAGTCATTTGGTGATATGTATCGAAAGCTGCAAAACATTTATACCCTTTAATTTGGTAATTACTTTTCTAGGAAATTGTCCAAATTAGAAATAACTAAATACAAAAAATGATAGATGTAAGCGTATTTATTATCATAAAGTGTTGGAAAATAGGAAACCACTTAACAACCCAATAATAGGTAAATGGTTAAATGATAATGTAGTAGAATATTATATAGCCATTAAAATGCTATTTTCAGAGATTATCTTAATAGAATTGGAAGATCCTCAAGTTGAGTAGAAAGTAGAATACAAAGTATTACATGTGATGTGGTTTCAATTTTTTTTTTCCCAAACTAAGAATAGTCACAAAAAGGGCTAAGGAAAAACACATAACAATATTATTAGTGTTAATGTTATGGAATTTTATCATTTTTCTTTAACTGTTTTTTGGTCAGATTCTCTATAGTGAGCATGCATTATTTACATGGAAAGACTTGAGTTATTAAAATATAAACAGCATATTTGCATGATCCTTAACTTTCTCATCCCTCCCAAGTTCCAGGAGGGCAGAGCTATCACCTGTCCTGTTCTCTGCGTATCCTCAGTGTCTACAATAGTGCTTGGTACATCATAGTTACTCAGTAAAATGTACGTTTGTTGAATAAAGACACTTTGAGGTGACTAGCCCTATTAAAGATAATAGGCAAAGTGTAAGTTGAGTTACTGACCTTGTTCAGAAGTCTAGCATGGAAAGAAGTCAGATGTAAAACCTGAGTGCTGAGTTAGAAGGCAGCGTCCATTCAAATGGGCAAAGAGAAAATGACATTCAGGAGGCTTGAGAGGCAGCTCAACAATGGGGCTAGAATGGTGGAAGTGCCCCTGGACTCATCTCATCCTCCTGAGAGACCACATGTTCCTTCATCAGATAATGAGAGAAACAGGGACTGTACACCGGCTACAAAGTAGCTTTAATCACCTCTAAAACTGCAGAGATTTTATAGGCTATATTATCTGATCACAAAGTAATGATAAGGACTTTAAATATGAGGCACATCCCTGGTGGTCCAGTGGCTAAGACTCTGAGCTCCCAATGCAGGGGGCCTGGGTTCGATACCTGGTTGGGAAACTAGATCCCACATGCTGCCACTAAGACCTGGTGCAGCTAAATACATAAATACTTACTGGGGAAAAAAGACTGAATATGAGTAAAAGGAAAAAAAATAATCCCAATAATTATTCATAATCACTTGAAGATTTAAATAACTCCCTGATGAAGAGGAAATGATAATTAAAAAAAAAAAAAACCTTTAGAAATGAATAGCTGGAGCACTCCATATCAAACCCTTAAGTTCTTTTTATAATATAAGAAAGTTTTTTAAAAAGCTTTAAAAGGTAAATAAATGAAGTCCTCATCTTAAACTAGAAAAGGAATCAATAAAGATTAAGGAAAGATGGAATTGGTAAAAGTAAAACTTTTTTAAAGAAAAAAATAGATAACTGGAGGGCCATATCTTTAAAAAGACAAATCAAATGGGCAAACCTGTGGCAGGCTTAATTAAGAAACTTAGAAGGAAAATTTGAAACAGTAGATATGAAAAAGATGTAAGCATAGATATGGAGGAAGCTGGATCAACTTTCAAATGGATGTATGTTTTCATAAACTTTTTTTTCCTGTATTAAGAGATAGCTTTTTTAATTATTAAAATTTTAGACTCATTAAACCAAAAATTTCTTTATAAAAGAAAACATTATGGAACAAATAATATGGATATGTAATTTTTTACAAGTCTCTGAGTTTCCAAGAGGTATTCCAACATCAGTATTGCATCCAGACTTGTAGAATTTATTTGATGAGATCTTACCAAGTGTCAGTTTGTGAGGACTTAAATTCCTGTAACTTTGGAGGGAAGATGTCCCAGATCTTGGGACATTGCACAGATTTTTTTGTTTGTTTAGAATTTCTTGTTTTAGTGGCCATGTGGGACTTTAGCTCCCCAACCAAGGATCGAACCCATTCCCACTGCTGTGGAGGCAGAGGGTCTTAACCGCTGGACCACCAGGGAAGTCCTGACATTGTGCAGATTTTGATGAACCAGCTGATTTTACTTGGACGGTGGCATGCATTCATCGAATGATATAAACCAAGTAACTTGAACTCTGAACAAAGGCTCGCATTGCTTCCTATTCCTCTCCAGTGATTTTGTGAAGTGTGATGCTCCAGCGGGTAAAAATACTTGAGGACTTGATAATGAAAGACTGTATACAGAGTCTGCCTCTCTAGCACATATTTTTATAGATGTTGAAAACGTTGTTGTCAAATGGTATTTTAAAAACTGTCAGGTGTGTGTGTTTTTCAAATGAGTTTTAAATAATTCAGTACTATGCAGGCGGTAGAAAAACGGCTTTATAAACTTGCAGTGCTCTTTTGTACTGAATATACAAGTAGAGTCTATGAATTAAAAATGAACAGTATCCAATCCATCTTTTTACTAATAACCAGTGTAGTGTTGATGGAAATTCACTGTTACTGTTTTTTCTTTCTTTGTTTTTTTCCCATTTCTTCATTTTCCCATTAGAAATTGCCTTAAAGTTATTTAAGCATAGGTATCGTGTGTGTGTGTGTGTGTGTGTGTGTGTGTGTGTGTTCCCCACCCAGGGATTGACCCTGTGTCTCTTGCGTCTGCTGCACTGGCAGGCGGGTTCTTTACCACTTTGTCACCTGGGAAGCCGTCACGTGTACTTATGGTGAAATAGGTTTCTAACAGGAGCAGTGTCTGGTTTGTCTGTCCTGATTGCGGACTCCGGGCAGCCTCCTTCCCTTTTCTTCCCTCTTGTGTGCTGCTGACTGAGGGGTGAGGAAAGAGTCCACGTGGAAGATAGTTCACTTTGAGTAAGTGTCAGAGTCCTCAGAGCTTGCGCATCCAGACAGTTGGTGTCTGAGTAACCTTGTGGAATAGTAAAAGTCCTCTCCTTGATTCGAGAGTCTAATTGGGAGTAAAAAAGTAAGAGTCATGGATTATTATGAGTCTTCATCACATTTCTCACTGATTTGTCACTCCTCTCATATTTCTCCTGATCTCATCCAGGAACGCTCATCCCTGGAAAAAGCTAAGTGACATGCATCATCCTGTGTACAGTTCTTCCTGCCCATAAAGAATTACAGATTTTCTGAAGGCAGAAGAATTTTCTTCATGATGGGCATTATTATGGCTCATATTTGATTTTGTTTCCCTCAGGTGTTTTGCACTAATAATAGTGGTATTAGTCATGTTCTAAAAAGATGCTTACTCCTTGGAAGAAAAGCTATAACCAACCTAGACAGCATATTAAAAAGCAGAGATATTACTTTGCCAACAAAGGTCCATCTAGTCAAGGCTATGGTTTTTCCAGTAGTCATGTAAGAGTATGGATGTGAGAGTTGAACTATAAAGAAAGCTGAGCACTGAAGAATTGATGCTTTTGAACTGTGGTTTGGAGAAGACTCTTGAGAGTCCCTTGGACAGCAAGGAGATCCAACCAGCCCATCCTAAAGGAAATCAGTCCTGAATATTCATTGGAAGGACTGATGCTGAAGCTGAAACTCCAATACTTTGGCCCCTGATGCGAAGAGCTGACCCATTTGAAAAGACCCTGATGCTGGGAAAGATTGATGGGGTGAGGAGAAGGGGATGACAGAGGAAGAGATGGTTGGATGGCGTTACCGACTCAATGGGCATGAGTTTGAGTAAACTCTGGGAGTTGGTGATGGACAGGGAGGCCTGGTGTGCTACAGTCCATGGGATTGCAAAGAGTCGGACATGACTAAGCAACTGAAATGAACTGAGTCATGTTCTGAAGTTGTCAGATCTCTAATCTGAGAACCTCAGAGTTAGGCATTAAATGACTTTCATGGCAAAAGATTTAAGGTGTATTTGTCAGGATGGAAAAACGACCGTAAAGTCACAGTGGTTGAAAACACCTGTCTTTAAGCTCTTTTGCGTTGTAGCAGTTTTAGGGCAAATTTTAAAGATTTACCCTAAAGAAATGGTAAGTCGCTTCAGTCATGTCCAACTCTGTGCGACCCCAATAGACGGCAGCCCATCAGGCTCCACCATCCCTGGGATTCTCCAGGCAAGAACACTGGAGTGGGTTGCCATTTCCTTCTCCAAAAGATTTTCCCTAAGAAACGGTAAACGTTCAGTTAAAATTCATAAATTCCACTCCAGTGTCTCTCTCAGTGCACCACATATGATTGCTATCAAGACTGCTATCAAATGTCTTGAGCAGACTGATTATATACTGTTTAACACACATCCTTTGTAATGATCTTTCAGATAATACAAGACTGACTCGTTCTGAGTACAGTAGGGACCCCCTTCTTCTGAGTAAATATGTTGCGAGACCCACAGTGGATGCCTGAAATCAGGGATCATGCTGTACCCTATATGAATGTTCTTCCTCTACATACATACCTAGGATAAAGCTCAACTTATAAATTAGACACAAAGATTAACAGTTATTGTTGTTGCTGTTGTTCAGTTGCCAAGTCATGTCCAAATCTTTGCAACTCCATGGACGGCAGCATGCCAAGCTTCCCTGTTGCTCACCATCCCCTGGAATTTGCCCACGTCCACATCCATTGAATCGGTGATGCCATCCAACTGTCTCATCCTCTGTCACCCACATCCTCCTGCTTTCAGTCTTTCCCAGCATCAAGGTCTTTCCAATAAGTTAGCTGATCACATCAGGTGGCCAAAGTATTGGAGCTTCAGCTTCAGCATCAGTCCTTCCAATGAGTATTCAGGGTTGATTTTTTTTTAGGATTGACTGGTTTGATCTCCTCACTGTCCAATGGAATCTCTAGAGTCTTCTTCAACACCACAGTTCAAAAGCATCCATTCTTCTGTGCTCACCCTTCTTTATGGTCCAACGCTCACATCCATACATAACTACCAGAAAGAGTAACAGTAACAATAATAAAATAGAACAATCACAACAATATCTTGCAATAAAAGTTATGTGAATGTGGTCTCTCAAAATACCTTATTGTACAAATTTAATATTTTTTCCATCTTAATTAAATGCTTATTACACACCTTGATAGCCAACTTTTGCAGTTTGAGATGTGCCAGCAAAGCTAGCCACAAATTTTTTTCCCTTCTTCTCAATTTCATTGATAGAAGATTCATTCTTATTGCAGATTTTAGCAACCTTAGCGTTTGGTTTTTCCTCTTTATTAAGTTGAAAAATTTTACCTTTTCACTTAAAGTAAACACTTTATGGCTTATCTTTGGCAGATCTGAATTGCTCTTGTACTTTGGGGCTGTTATTAAGTAAAATAAAAGTGACTTGAACACAAATCCTCTGATACCATGGCAGTTGATCTGATAACCCAGATGGCTACTCAGTATCTCCGGACATATATGCTGGACAAAAGGATAGCTGACAAACCAAGACAGCGACAAGTTTCATCAGGCTACTCAGAGCAGCGCACAATTTAAAATTTATGAATTTTTTATTTCTAGAATTTTCTATATAATATTTTTGGACCATGGTTGACCTTGGGTTGCTGAAACCTCAGAATGCACAATCATGGATAAGGGGACATTGTTATATTTAGCCTGAAATGACTCACAAGAGCTGTTGTTCCCTGTTCACATAGAGGTGGGCTGCCCAGCTAACGAGATGTGTGTTTCTCCTCTGCTCCATATTATTCTAAGATCCTCTTCCGAAGTCTTCATTTTTAATGATGACTTTGACGTCTTTTGATCTATACTCCATAGAATTTTGGCTGCTGATTTCAGTTGAGTTTTCATAAGGTTCAGCTCAGAATCAGCACTTTAAAAAGAAAAAAAGATTGGATGGGGAACGGGCAGCAAAAGATCTTAGAAAACAGTAAAGAAAATTAAAACCACCTGGTGAAACAAGTCTTTTAGTAGGTTTGAAGGAGGCACACAGAGCTGTTTTGAAAAAGTTTGTTGAGGGGTACAAATTAGAAATCAGTAGATTAGTTCATTTTGGGGAAATGTTTTATGGGTAAAACATGATCTACTATATTGTTAGACTTGTGTTACATGAACAGTTATATGGCTTCTGGTCACACATGTGGCGTCTTATCCTCATGTTCCTCACTGAAGATTATACATCCTACTTATGCTTTCCCAGACTTAAAAAGTCTGAGCAAAAGCAAGCAGAAGGTATATCCATCAGTGAGGAAGTACTGGGTACAGATGCATTACTCAGTTCTCCTCCTTTCAACACACAATTATTGAGCATCACTCCTACTTTTCTCTTAGATCTCCCTTTCATAACCCTGGCCCTTGGTTTTACTTTTCAAAAATTCAGTTCCTCGTCTGTTATGTAGGAACTGCAACAGTATGCATCTCCTGGATTGGTTGGGAGGACTAAAAAGATAAACAGGAAAAGTCCTGAAATCAGTATCAGACTCATTGGAAAAGCTCCCACCATTTCAGTGCCTCTGAGCTGCCTTCTGTGGGTACAAGAAGAATGGCAGATGAAGCTCACACAAGTCTGAGGACATCAGAGCCCCTGAGGATGACACCTTACTGGATAAAAGTATCTACGTATTTCAGAGAACTCTAGAAATAGTAGGTGCTCTGTTGCTCAATAGGGTACAAATCTTTGCAGCTCCCTGGACTGTAGCCTGCCAGGCTCCTCTGTCCATGGAATTTTCCAGGCGAGAATACTGGGGTGGGTTGTCATTTCCTTCTCCAGGGGATCGTCCCACCCCAGGGATTGAACCTGCATCTCCCATGTCTCCTGCACTGACAGGCAGGTTCTTTACCACTAGTGCCATCTGAGAAGCCCTTTAGAGATAGTAAATGAGTATTGAAAAATAGTGTTTCTCAATTTTAACAAGTGAGGTGAGTGGATTTTGACTCACATTTTAACACTTCCAGTGTATTAAGCATTATATGGACCACTTGTTTATGTATTTTCTCTTTTATTTCTTCCAATGGTATTTTTATTTTCTCCCACACATAACAAATTGAGCTGTATCTAATACACGGGTATGGTGGTTGATCTAGTCACTAAGTCATGTCCTACTCTTATGACCCCATTGTATTAAGCATTATATGGACCACTTGTTTATGTATTTTCTCTTTTATTTCTTCCAATGGTATTTTTATTTTCTCCCACACATAACAAATTGAGCTGTATCTAATACACGGGTATGGTGGTTGATCTAGTCACTAAATCATGTCCTACTCTTATGACCCCATGGACTGTAGCCTGCCAGGCTCCTCTGTCCCTGGGATTCTCCAGCCAAGAATACTGGAGTGTGTTGCCATTTCCTTCTCCAAATACAACTCACTGGGAATTCATACAGTGAGTTGAACATTTGGGTTAATATTTCTTTAGTGTGGTAACATCCTTTTTGACACTTGCATTAGAGTTTTCAAGCCTTACATGTCAGGCTTTCTCACGAGACTGCAGCAAAAATGTCTGTCAGCACTGAGGTCTCATTTGAAGGCATGACTGGGGAAGGGGCTTCTTCCATGCTTATGTAGCTTTTGAAAGAACTCAGGTCTTTGTGGGTTGTTGGACTGAGAGCTTTGCTGTTGGCTCTCAGCCGGAGGGCATCCGTAGTTCTCTGCCACTTGAATCTCTCTGTAGGTCAGCTCACCATATGGCAGCTTCCTTCATCAAAGCCAGCAAGGAAGAGTCTGCTCACAAGGCAGAAATTACAGAGTTATGTCGTATGATCATGGAAGTGGCATGCTTTATTCTGTAGGTTAGAAGCAAGTCCCAATCCCATCCATGCTTATGAAGAAAGGGTTTATGAAGGGCATGAATACTAGGAGTCACCAAGCTCCTCTTAGAATCTGTCCACCAGAGCTTCTTTCTCAGGAAAGCTCTCTCCACACAGTGACAGGGTTGACCAACAGCTCCTGTCTTACATCATCATA
Source organism: Cephalophus harveyi (assembly GCA_006410635.1). Classification (NCBI taxonomy): domain Eukaryota; kingdom Metazoa; phylum Chordata; class Mammalia; order Artiodactyla; family Bovidae; genus Cephalophus; species Cephalophus harveyi. The sequence goes on along the minus strand of SJYT01068372.1, from coordinate 22,000 downwards.
AAGCTAGTGACTCTAGAGAAAATAGAGCCACTTACCTCCTTGTCATCCATATATGTACCTGTTCCTTCTACCAGTTAGGATTCTTGATGGAAAACAGAAATTAACTCTGGCATATTTGACCATGGAAAGACGTACTGGAGGATGACAAGCAACTCCTAGAATTGTTGAGAATAATGAAGTATTGGGCTGGGGGAAGACCTGTGAGAACTGGATGGACCCTTGTGCCGTTGCCACTGCCTCACTGCACTCTCAGCACTGTCTCCTGAAGATCAGGTGTGAGGTGTGTCTCACTGGCCATGTACCGGTCCCATGTCTGTGCTCCAGCTGCCAGCAGGGGAGCTCAGGGGACATCTGCCCTGCTTGGGCCTCCATCAAAGGTGGGACTGTGTATTTTCAACTGTGACAGTGCTCCTGAGATGAGCCCCTGTGGATCTCATGGCTTCACTGGGATTACGTTGTCCACCCAGATGTTCAGTCTAGTATGTTGTCATACATAAATGCATTCTACTCTAATGGGCAGTTTTCAGAACTGTGCAGCTGATGGTTCTTTGCCCTTGTTCAACATCAACTATGCCTCACAGGCATACCAATAAAGTGGCTGCAGGAGCAGCATGTGATGTCCATGGGATGTCTGGGTCTCTAAGTCACGGAGAAGGTTGGGCATTTGTAGAATTTTGATTCAGACCAGATTTAACCACAAATGGAATTTACCTTTTCTGAAATTATAGGTTAGCTTTATGATCCAGTTTTGTTTCCCAATCTTTCTGTTGGATTTAGAGGCTCAGGGATTACCCTAGCTCTTTTCTGTCTTCAATTTTGACCGTGTTTATATGACTCTCTTGAATACGTGGGTGCATTAGCTAAATTACCATTTTTTCCTAAGAACAAAAAACTTATAAATCTTTTGAAGTAAGTTCACATGTTTCCTTGCACATATTTTCAAAGCTATACCTACTCTCTTGCTGCCTTTCAGGATATATTAAGACCAACTTACCAAGAAGGGAAACAGATGTCACTTCTCTGGGGGTACATTGCAGGGTAAAGAGTCTTGCCAACACTCAAAATATTTTTCTTGTTAGCCTGTCATGCCAGCTGAAATCTCATTAGAATTTGAATTTTGGCTTAAGATCAGTGGGCCTCAACCCCAACACAAAATCACCTGGGGAATTAAAAACAACATAATCAACAAGTAACCCAACAAACAGCCATGTCAGGATACCACTCGAGAACAATTCTGCAGAATTTCTGCGAGTGGTGTCCAAGGAGCTATGACTTTGAAAATCTCTTTAAGAGACTCAGTTGATAGCTAGGATTGAGAGCCAGTGGATTAAGACTACCACCTGGTAAGAGAAGCCTACCATTGGTGTTCTGGTATGTACAAGCGCAGTGTAGAAGTCACTGCCACAGTTCACAGCCGAGACTGTTCCTTGCGGTCCTTCTCTTCTTGTGTACCCCGTAATGAACTCATTAATTGGGGTCATCTAAGCCAGTCTCTTCCTACAGCCTCAAAGAGCCCAACTACCATAGGGCCATGAGATTTCCAGTTATGACACTCCTGAAAATACCTCTTCAAGGCTGATTTGCTTCATAACAGTAGCATATGTTAAAATCAGGCTATAAACAATCCCACTTCTCTTTCATTTCCCATTTACTTTCTGGAGGTGATATGCACATAACCATTCATGTGGTATCCAGAAATATTTTCGTCTGTAGTAATAGCAGATGGCAGAGCATTTTTCCTGTGCCAAGTTGCATTTACTCTGCCGCAGCACAGTGTGGAAGTGATCACGGCCTCTTTCAAATAGTCTGACTTCCCGTGTGCGTTTCAGTTGTGGTGGGAAGTTTTCTTGCGTATCACTTCAATATGTTGTAGATTTACTTGGAATCCTTGGAATGTGTACATGGTGTAGTCACATGAAAAGTACTTTGAAAAATATTTTTGAAGCTTAATGATTAAAGGTCATCAATTCAACGAACATTTCGTAAGCCTCTGCTGTGTGCTAAGCTAGTGGTTTTCCACTAGGATAGGTGGTGTGGTCTCCAGGAAGGATCTTGGAAGTTTACAGGGTTGTTTTCAGGTATCATAACGATTAGTGAGGGAGCTACTGGCACTTGGTTTGTGAAGACCACAGGTACCAGCTGCCCTGCAGCCTGCAGAACTCTCCCCTTCAACAAGAATGTCCTGCACACACCACACCCCTATTCTGTTGAAAGGGCTTTTATGTAGGTGAAAAACCTGTTTATGATTATCTGAGCCTGAAACCTAATTGTGCTTTTCATGTAAACACAAAGATTTTCCTCTTTGGCATGGATTTAATAGGCAGTGACTTTTTCCAGGAAAATTGTAAATTGAATTGTAAATGTAACTTAAGAGAAGATTGTACTTTGCATTACTCAGAGTCAAAAGCCTCCTATAAAGTCATGTCACCAATGAAACCCTGCCTGCGGTGTTTGAGTCACAGAAAGCCCATTGGTCCCCACCTGCATTTGTGAATCTCTCCTTCATGCAGATTCCATACATAAGGGCAAACAAAGGACCGCTTTATGTGTCTTCTGGTGGTGGTATGCCTGAACAGTTTTTACAAAATCTTATTTATGACTTTTGGCTGTGCCGGGTCTTCGTGGCTTTGTGAGGGCTTTTTCTAGTTGCGGCAAGTAGGGGCTTCTCTTGTTGGGGAGCATGGGTTCTGGGGCACGAGGGCTTCAGTAGTTGCTGTGGACTTGGTAGTTGTGGTGCAAGGACTCAGTTGCCGCACGGCTTGTGGAATCTTCCCAGGCCAGGAACTGAACCCATGTCCCCTGCATTGGCAGGTGGCTACTAACACTGGACCACCAGGAAAGCCCCTGAACATTTGTAATTCATAGTATTTTATTGTGTGATTTAAAATTTTCTAGTGTTTACAGCTGGGGCACTGAATTGAGATTGAGTATATGTGTTGTGTCTGTGTTTTTAAAAATGTGTGTGTAGATACGTTATTTATAAATCCCATTACAATAAAACAGTGAGCATTAAAGACTATTCGGGCTTGGGGGTTGTTGGGTGTGGTAGGGTTCGTAGCCAGTTGGTTAAGCAGCAGGGCAATGGCAGTCACACCTGCCGACAAAGAAAGTTCCTTAAATGCTGGAGGAACTCAGACGATACTCCAAGAGCCAAGAAGCCGCCCCTGCCTTGTCCTGAGGCAGCGGTCAGTGGTGATCAGGAAAGCTGTTTCACTCAGGCTCAGCTAGGCAAAGGGCACAGTGCATATTAAGCTGTGCAGAGTAGAATCATGGCCTTTGCAAATGGCTCAAGCCTGGGATGGCACAGGGCTTGAGGGCAGTGCAGAGCAGATGGAGAGATTTGGGGCAAATGGAACCTACTCAAAAGTGATGTGGAAGATATGGGAGAGGGAACTCTAGGAGGTAGCCAGCTACATGAAGTGTCTGGTGAGGAAAAGAACACCAGCCTTACTTAGAGAATTACACTGACTCTGTAACATCTGCGCTCCAGTTAAGTGTGTTGGGTTATTCATTTATTGTGTGTGTAATTTCACTTACCTGTTGGTTTCATTTAATTTGGCACAACTTCTCGTTATGTTTTGAAGGAGATTTGAATAATAGCACAGCCTCTAAAGAAACTGATTAATGCTACAAAGCTAGTGATCCTGATTTCCATCTGGAGGTCAACTTAGAAACACTAGCATGTCCCAAATGGAGGAAAGCTTTCTTAACAATTTACCTCAACAGCAACAGCAAAAATATTTTGATTTATCCACCACATCAATGAGAGAAATGTTGTCTTTTAAATGAGAGCCTTGCCCAGTTACTGTTTTCTTTATATATTTTTTAAAAAATAATGACATTCTTCCCAATGTAGCTCAGTGGTAAAGAATCTGTCAGTGTAGGAGACATAGGAAAATACAGTTTTGATTCCTGGGTCGGGAAAATACCCTGGAGGAGGAAATGGCAAGCCACTCCAGTAATTTTGCCTGGGAAATTCTGTGGACAGAGAAGCTGGCTCCAGTCCATGGGTTTTTTAAAAAATAATGACATTCTTCCCAAGGTAGCTCAGTGGTAAAGAATCTGTCAGTGTAGGAGACATAGGAAAATACAGTTTTGATTCCTGGGTCGGGAAAATACCCTGGAGGAGGAAATGGCAAGCCACTCCAGTAATTTTGCCTGGGAAATTCTGTGGACAGAGAAGCTGGCTCCAGTCCATGGGACATGACTGAGCCCCCAGTAACATAGTAAAAACACTCTTTAAGAAAATTGGAACAAAGAAGGGGGGATGTTCTTTTCCCCCATATAATTGGTTGCTATTTCTATGTATCTCCTATTTTTAGATATGTATATGTGTATTTGTGTGTGTATCAGAACCAGGGCTTCCCTGGTTGCTCAGACGGTAAAGATTCCGCCTGCAGTGCAGGAGACCTGAGTTCGATTCCTGGGTCGAGGAGATCCCTGGAGAAGGGAATGGCTACCCCTTCCAGTATTCTTGCCTGGAGAATCCCATGGACAGAGGAGCCTCGTATGTTATATACTTAAAGATATAATGTCATGGCCCTATGTATACAGATATTCTAGGAGTCAAGTAAAGTTAAATATATGAATTTTGAATCATTCTTCCTCTCAATTTCCAACTTGGTATCCAGGTATCTAGTGAACACTCCCCTCGGTATTTCTGTTTAATTATCTTGCAGGCATCTCAGAGTAAACACATCAAAACGGCACTCTTAGATTCTCCCCTCTCGCTCCCCTTTTTCTCTGGTTTTACCCATCTTAGTAGGTAGTTTCCTCATCTGTCTCATTACACAAGCTAGAAGCCTAGCTTTCTCCCTTTTCCTCACCCCCTGCACTGAATGTATCAACAAATCCTTTATCTTGGCCACCAAATAGACCTCAAGCCATTCTTTTCTCTCCACGCTTACTGCTCCCACCCTCTTCCAAGCTACTGCCTCTCACCTGAGCTACATTAGCCTCCTTCCTGGTCTGCTGACACTTGAGAGTCTGCTCAGCAGACAGAATAGATCACTCTTAAGAATCCTCCTTTTTAAACTTCTCCAGTGGCCGCCCAATGTACTTATGAAATGACCCAAATTCCTCTGCATGGCACATAAGACCTATAGGACTTGACCTTTACCTGTTTTTCTAAATTCATCTCATGCTGAAATTCATGGTTTCCATCATCTCACTATATTCGGCCACCACATAGCCATCTCAGTGTTTTTAAAATACTAAGTTCTTCTTCCCTCAAAGTTCTTCCATATGTACTTTTCCCTGCCAGAGGCTCCCATCCTCGCCTCATGGCCTGCCAGCTTCACATCCTGTGTATGTCACTTTAAATGTCACTTAAGGAGCCATCCCAGACCACCCTAGGGAAAGTGGAGTCACTTCCCTACACTTAACACAATTTACTGTTAGTGTGTGTTTCCCCCACCAATTATAAGCTCTGTGAGGCTTATAATTGACTGTCTTGTTTATGTAGTAGTCAGTCAATAAGTATTTGGTGAATGAATGAATGCTACTTCCTTGAACCAGCTCGTGGGATTCTCTTGCTGCCAGGCTGAGAGACGTGGACTTGAGAGCCAAGGAATTGCTTGGTATCATCTATTATATTGGAAGCTCTGTGTAAGAGAGGCTCCTCCAAACTTTGTCATGCTTATTTTTGTCTAGGTCTTGTTTGTCTGGGACTGAAGTAAATGTCAGCGGTCAGCTCCCAGCTCTGTGTTTGAGGTCAGTGCCATGTTTATCGAACCAACAAGGAGAGTAGAGATTGCATTACCTTTAAGGAGATATAATACTGGAAGGAGACTAGTTTTTCCTTCTGAGGCCACAGCGAGCTGGAGAGGGCATGAGGAAGGTATGGTGAGAGATACACAGATCAGGTATCTCCCACAGTGCCATTGCTAAAGAATCAGGCTGGCTGTGGTTGAACAAAGCATCACAGATAGAAAACAGATGGTTTAAGAACAGGGTATCTTGGGAAGAAGCCATCTGATCAAGATTTTCCATAGTGATGTTCATTAAAGCTGAAAAATTCTTGCTACATCTTGTTTCTGTCATGGCAGTCAGGGGCCTTTTATTAAGATCCCCAGACCTTCTGATCCACCCAGTCCCTACCTGGTAGTAGCTGCTTTTACAGGAGGAAATTCTGGAACACCCAGTACCAGAGGCCACTTCTAGCTGACTGTCTTTAACCCTACCTTATCATCTTACCTTGTCCAACACTGGGTCTCCACCAAGTTGCGTCCTTAATGAGATCTTCTGCTGTTCATCCATGGTGAGATCACGTCTTAGAGTACTTCATTGCCTGCTTTCTGAACTGTGCCTGAGAGGATCACCTCTGCAACTGTGGGCAGAGTTTGCCATTTAACAGAGGCCCTCTAGAGCCTGTCCTGGCTTCCTATCACAACTTTAGGTTTGCTTCTTCAATAATGCATGTGACGATAGGAACATTTGTATAACCGCTTAGCTCAGTGTGACAAATAATTAACCTGTTAAAGGAGTGGGGGGATCAGCCAACTCTGGCATGGTAGGAAAGAATGCTGTGTGTTGGTATTCATAATATTGTCTGCATATTGTCTGTGGAGCTAAAATCCACAGTAGTATTTTTTCTTCAGCTTTATTGAGAGGTAATTGACCTTTGATCCACATGAGTATCTTAGTTTTGCTCCCAAATTATCTTTCCACCATCACTATTCCTTACATGTAGCAACATTGATTTGATATTTACTTTTCTTTTTTTTTTTTTTTAGTTTTTTTCTATAAACACGTATTGAACCCCCACTCTGTGCTCAATACAGAAGTGCTGCATCACTGGAGGTCCACAGGATGAAAAACAATGAAGATTTTTCATAACTATAGAAAGACATAGTTTCTATAGTTGAAAAAGCAGCAGCAAATCTCAAGGAGGGAATTAAACCAGTTTACAACTGGAATGATCCATAATGACAGTGTATCTAACATAAAGAGGAAATCTTAAAGGCTGAGAGAAGAGCCAGATCACCTATAGAGAAATGACTGTCCAATGGTCAGAGCATTTCTTAGCAGCAGTAGTAGATTGAGAAATAGGACCTTCTTGAACCTATAAAGACTGGCAGAATTTTTTACTCTCAGACTTGAACTGAAAGAATTGCTAAAAGTTGGATTTTAGAGAGAAAGAAATTGATCCCAGATGTAGGTTCCACCATGAGAGCGCAATGGGCCAACAAAGAAGTTGGACATGTTCACAAACTTAAGTGATCTAAGGAAATGGCTGCCTCTGTGTTAGGATTTGAATACAAACAAAATGTTTTTCCAATTGAGTATGTAACTGCTTAGACTTAGTGCTGGTATTCGAAATTCTTCTGTTTGTGATGGATTGTTTTCAGGCAAGGATTTTTAATCAGAGGTCCATGGATAGGATTCAAGGCATCTGTGAACTTCTTGAAATGATGTGACATACCTTGTGAATGTGGAGTCTTTCCGCAGACAAGATTCATGGCGTTTATCAGACATTTAAAGGGATTTAGAACCTAGACAAGTTAAAGGACCACTGGATTATTGTATTGTCCCCCAATTAAGAAGAAATTATATCAGCACTTAACTCGATCTGATAGTGAGATCAGAGCGTCTGGATTTGAATTTCGGATCTGTCAGTTACTTTGCAGAACCATTGAGACCCTGGACAGGTGATTTGCCTTCTGTCTATAGTTCACACAGCGCACATCCTATGTGGCCACACACAGCAGTGGTATATCTGGCTCTTGTGACCACATCTCACCATCACAGTCAATGTTTGACTATAGCTGTTAGGATTTCTAAAGAGTCCCTCTTGAGCTATCAGAAGAAACAAAGCTTCTAAGTGATATTTTAGGCTATAATAATAGACTTGGTGCTGTTGTTTTGTTCAGTGAACACATGGTTTGTGTAATACGTTGTCCAAGTGTGCAGGAGTGAGCACAGGCAGGAAGTGTGTGTTCAATCATTGTCTCTCCCAAGGAAACTCGATACTAAAGCAGCTATTCACTGGTGACCCATGTTTCTTGTGCTTTTAGAGTGTAGTTGTAATGTAGGTCAGGTGTGTGTATTTTGTGTGTTGCATTTAATTCTACTTCTCCACTCCTTCAGGAGTTGTTTACTGAAAACTAGAGTCAGGCCACTTCTCAGTGCTGCAGATGCTGTGCCAGGGGTGGTCGTGGATGCAGAGTTGAGGACAGCGGTTCTGTCTCTGAGGAACTGCCATAGATTAGGATGGAGGAGACAAGGTCACCACCAGATCCTCATGCCAACCTGAGACCTTCTCAGGCTGTTCCTAAAAGCAGGGTTCCCCAGCCTGCCACTTGGGGTATCAGCCGGCAGTATAAGTAAGAGCAGAGGAGAGTGCACCTTCTAGGAGGGCTGCTGTGGAGCTCGGGGAGCCTCAGATGTCAAAAATGTAGAAACATCTGTTTAGCATGTGTCATTATGATCCTAGGAACACAGTCTGTTTCTAAAGCTGTGATATTTGACATTCCCAGCCACTAATCAGAGAGCCCAGGTGTGTCTTCTTCCCTCAAAGCCCCGGGGCCTCCTTCATCCCTGCCTCCTTCCCAGCACCCCCAGGGGCTGGGATAAAGTGTCCTAATCCTAGGACTGGGCTGCCCCATCCTATCGGGGAGAAGGTAGCTCCCAGCTCCACTTGCATTTCCTGTCCACAGGTCTGTTTCCTCTCTCATGACATGGGTATCTCTTAGAAGGCAAAGGGCAGTGATTTGTCAAACGGTTACCTACAGCATGGAGCAGGTTCACTCACCTCTTGAGACAAGCATATGATTCCTTTGTCATGGATGGCATCCTTCCCTTTTCTGTATATAATGTTGAGACTTTCTCAGGGGTTGGTTGTGTTAACTATGCCGTGCAGCAGGTGGGATCTTAGTTTCCAGACCAGGAATCAAGCCTTCACCCCCTGCATTGGAAACGCGGGGTCTTAACCACTGGACCACCGGGGAAGTCCTGAGAGGTTCTCAGTTTTGATTGAATGAGATCATAAGCTCTTCTTGTTTTTTATTTTAAAAGAAAACACTTCTATATAGCTTAAATGAAATGATAAGGACAGTAAGAGTGTTGAGATGGGACTTTAGTGGAAAATGCTGAATTTAGGCAGATAATGAAATATAGTCTCTGGTCTGCCAGCCTCCCTTCCTTAGTTATTTGTAATGTGATTATAACTTAGACTTCTACAAACCCATTTAGAGAGAGAAAAAATTCATTTAACTATGTTGTTGTTTGGTCGCTCCATTGTGTCCAACTCTCTGCGACCCCATGGACTGTAGCCCACCAGGCTCCTCTGTCCATGGATTCTCCAGGCAACAGTACTGGAGTGGACTGCCATTTCTTCCTCCAGGGGATCTTGCTGACCCAGGGACAGAAGCCAAGTCTGCATTGGCAAAGCAGATTCTTTACTGCTGAGCCACCAGGGAAGCTTAATACAAAATATGCTTTTTTTTTTTTTTTTTTTTACTATATTAACTGTTATACTCTAATTTATAAATGAGATTTAAACTTGATTGTTTAATAAGTTGGGATTTAAAACTGAAATTTTCTCCCAAGTCATGTTATAGCTGTATAACTTACCATAAAGATTGGCTTAAAAAGTTTCAAAGATATTGATGTATTTTATTCTTTTCAGTTAAATTGAAGTTACTGTTTTTAAAGTTTTGATTCTGGCCTCTTCTTTGCTCAAACCACCACTTTCTTTGCCATTCCTTGAACTAGTTGGAGAGTTTATTTGCCTAAAAATAGAATAAAATTAGTACAGTTCAGGTTTTTTTTGGAAAAGCTAAAGGAAAGCACAGTTAATATTGTTCTTCCCTGAAAATGGAAAACTGACTGTCTGATCCCATGTTTTTATTATCAGGTCAAACATGCTGTTAGTTAGAGATATTTGATGAAAATAACAGCTATCCTTAAGGAATGATTATGTGTATGTGTGTATGTGCGTGCATACATGCACGCCCACACACAGTATGCCTTTCAGTGTGTGTAGACGCATGCGGAGCCTTGTTTGGGCAGCAGTGTGATTGAATTGGCTATTGGGCAGGACCGTCCTGACTACACAAGGCTTCCTTTCATCTTTTTCTCTGGAGTGCTCCCTTGTCTGTTTCTTTCCTGCGAGCCAGCGAGTCTCCCTGGCCCTGAGACCGAGGACAGTTACTTGTGGCTCAGGGCCTCTTGCCCCTGTCCTTTGCTGCCGTGGTCACAAGGTATATTGGATTTGATTCTGCATCTTGCGAGGGTGACGGCGTCAGTGGCACGGCTCAGTCCCTGCCACGGCACAGCCCGTGCTCTGAGGCCGAAGGTACAGCGACTTTAAATTGCCTCCTGCTCTTCTTGCCAAAACCATCCTGGGACACTGGAATCATGCATTCCACACATATTTGGGGGTCTGTCCTGTGCCAGGCACCATCCTAGGTGTGCGAGATACCTCTGTGTAAACCACAGAAGTCGCTGTGCACAGCAGCTCCTTGGTGACTTTCGAGGGAAGAGGACCCCTTCGCCTGAGATGTGAAGAGTTCTTATGACGGGGTGGTCTTCAGTTTAGCCGTGGGGTCACCAGGAGCTCTTGAGGGCATGGCAGTGGGCTGTGGGCGTGGGTTTCATAGGAGATGAGGACAGAGAGAAGAGATGGGCAGGGCCATGAGTGGGAAGGCCTTGTGCACAGGCTAAAGTGTCTGTAAGCAGAGGAGTCAGTGAGCCCTACAGGATGGCAGTGACATACATGGCCTCACCTCTGTGTGGGGAAAATAACTGATGGAGGGCGTGGGCTGCACTGAGAGCAGGAGCTGAGGGCAGCAGAAAGCCAGGCTGGATGGTCTTCGATTTACTCTTTTTCCTCATTCAGCATATACATAGCTGGGGCTTGCCTTGTATTTATATTTAGAAGCAATGTTAGCCGTGGGGTCACCAGAAGCTCTTGAGGGCATGGCAGTGGGCTGTGGGCGTGGGTTTTGTAGGAGATGAGGACGGAGAGAAGAGATGGGCAGGGCCATGAGTGGGAAGGCCTTGAGCACAGGCTAAAGTGTCTGTAAGCAGAGAAGTCAGTGAGCCCTACAGGATGGCAGTGACATACATGGCCTCACCTCCGTGTGGGGAAAATAACTGATGGAGGGTGTGGGCTGCACCGAGAGCAGGAGCTGGGGGCGGCAGAAAGCCAGGCTGGATGGTCTTCGATTTACTCTTTTTCCTCATTCAGCATATACGTAGCTGGGGCTTGCCTTGTATTTATATTTAGAAGCAATGGCTAATCTTAGATGCTATTTTAAGAAGAGTGGAACTGATTTAAAGCTCTATCTCATCTTTCAAGCTTGAGGTTTACATTTTGGGGTTTTGGGGGGCTGAGGGACTGAAAGGTCCACATTTATGTGAGGGGTGCGGGAGGGGGTGGACATCTCAATCTCTTCTGCAAAGTTTCTCTTGCTCTTTGCCTCCCTAGTCAGGGTGGGAAGACTGTAGCTGTCTGCTCTGCAGTGAACACAGATAATAGCCGTCCCTCACAGTGGCTGACTAATTCAAGATTTAATTCAGAGGAAATGGATTTCATTGATACTTCCTAATAAGAGTTACAGGCATAAAACTGGAAGAAGTATAATGGGTTGTCTTTGACAAAAACGCTTCTGGTGTCCTGAAGGAGCCAGCTCACTTCTCTTGATCAAGGAGGGAGATTGCCTTTTAAACCTGTTATGTTTGTTATTCATTGTACTTTTTTTTTTTTTTCTTGTAAGGTAGGAAGTGATGTCCTTGGGACTGAGTTAAATGCTTCTCTGCATGAAAGATGTGATGCAGAACCAGAGCCTGCAAACTGTGACTAACTGACACGCCCCTGGCTGTTGAGAAGACAGTGTGTAGTCCGACCAGAGCAAATACTCATGAAGGTTCTCCTTCTCTCCTAGGACTTCCTTTGCCGGGCATCTGGCTGGAATTCTTGTTGGGCTGATGTACACTCACGGGCCTCTGAAGAAGATCATGGAATCGTGCACAGGTATGGAGAACAGGGCTTCTTCATTGGCTCAATGGTAAAGAATCCACCTGCCACAACGCAGGAGACACAAAAGACGCTAGTTCATTCCCTGAGTTGGCAAGATCCCCTGGAGTAAGAAATGGCAACCCACTCCAGTATTCTTGCCTGGAGAAGTCCATGGACAGAGGAGCCTGGCGGGCTATAGTCCATGGGGTCGCAAAGTCAGACACGACTGAGGAACTGAGCACATAGGCACAGAACACCTTTGGCTTGACTAGTTGAAAGTTCATCTTCATTTTAATGGGAATAAAAGCAACCCCAAGTTTCCCTGTGATTCAACTTAGGACTTCCCTAATGGGCTCTTTTTAAACTAAGAGGTGAACCAGCTGGTGCTGGTCCTCTCGTGGCTCCAAAAAGAAGACTGAAAACTCCAGTTTTAAACCTGATGCTTTCTTAGGGGACAAATGAGGTACACACTTAAACACCCACAGCATTATTGCCACTTACCAAAAACCACTATTGCCTTGAAATTGAGAGAACTAAAGCAGGTTTAAAATATGCTTTCTTCTGTAATATTCCATGAATTCAAAGTGCAAGGCAAAGTTAAAAAAAGAAAGACAAATCTGTACTGAAGTACAAGGACAGTATTTTAGAGAATTCAGAATGACCACTAGGTCCTTGGCTGGTGAAATGTATATTCATGCATGGCCAAACCAAGTCTGTTATTCCTGAAGCGTGGCTCCTGCTTTTTAATTAAAAAATTATTTCCCCTTCTAATTGCTGCTCAATGAAAATACTTTATTTTACTTAGGAAACCTATGAATTGTTTGGCTCTCTTAATTGAAAATGCTATACTAGTCGTGACTTATAAGGAAACTGTTTTGCAAACACTTGTTCTATAGACCATATGAGTTCCAATGTTTCATCTTTTACTCATGGGGAATCTTCTGAGACTATTTTACCTTCTCTTGAACCATAAATAATTTGTTTTCACTATTTGTGCCGCTGACTGGTATTCTTGCAAACCAAATAATATTCATGATATTAGAAAGCTTCCTAAACATTGTGCCCTTGCCTTTATTAGCTGGTTGTATTCACTTTGGGGTGATTTTTACAGACTGTGTTGCATCAACACAAGTTTTTATTTTCCTACATTTTCATCTTACTGTGTTTCTGGCATGTGTCCCTGGAGGAGGCAGCAGGAGCCCCCTGTATTGAAAATGTAGCATTTTATTATATTTTTGATACAATGTAATTATGGAAATCCAGTTATGAGTTTTGTTGCCCAAATGTCCTCAGTGCTGATATAGGAAAAGAAATGATTCTTAGAAGTCTAATGTTTTGTTTCCTTTGTGTGTGTGTGTGTGTCTGAGAATTAAGTGGTTAGTAAAGCTTTCTTCAGACATATTATGAAATTTAGGCAAATATTTTGTTTTTAAAGAGGATTTTCCCCATAATTGTTACATTTTAACTTTTAGTTTCCTCCCTGAAACCTTGCCTGTTTTCTAAGGAGACTTATTTTTACATCATTCTATTTTCAGTATAATAAGTAGAAAATTGAATACTAGAAGTTGAAGCATTCAGTGCTGTTCACAAATAGCTTGCAATCTCTGCCTTTTTCCCAGTAAAGCAGGAGAAAGATCTAGGTTGATTTGAGAACTGAAGTGACACAGGAGCCCTGTGGAAATACATGAAAGCTGCTGTCTGCTAACTCCTGGGAAAGGAGCATCACACTGAAGGTGTCCCCTGCTACTCTTCCCTCTCTCCTTTCCTTCACCAGTGCTGAATTTTCTGTCCTATTGCCCTTTCAGGGGTAAGAAACAGGAAAGTCCCTTAGGAAGGGTAAGAACATGGCTCACGAACACCCTTGTTATGGGGCATGTTCTCTCTATAGCCAGAGCATCTCTCCTTGTACAGAGATCTCAAAGACCAAGCTTGGTCCCTTAGAAGGCAGAGACCATCTTTTGTCGTCAGGAACCTTAAGGAACTTCAGAGAGTGTAAGGTAGAGTTAATTGTCCCCACCACATTCTGTTCCCTGTAGGACTAACCCCAAACAAAAGAGAATGTTTTAATTGTTCAGAAATTATTTATAATGACTTTGAGCTTTGTTACAAAGAAGCTCGTAATTGTTGGAAAGGCTGGTAGTTACAGCTTTAGGGCTCTTCTCTTCTATCCGACAGCATGTCTGTTTTTATTTCGGTACCATCCTGTTTTGTTGACTATAGCTTTATAGTATACAATGGGCTTCCCAGGTGGCTCAGTGGTAAAGAATCTCCCTGCCAGTGCAGGAGACAAAGAAGACATGGGTTCCATCCCTGGGTCAGGAAGATCCCCTACAGAAGGAAATGGCAACTCACTTCACTAATCTTGCCTGGAGAATCCCATGGACAGAGGAGTCTGGCGGGCTACAGTCCAAGGGGTTGCAAAGAGCTGGGCACAGCTACGTGACTGGGTACACACATACACATACTGCTTTTTTACATACTTTTTTACATACTTGTTTACTGTAGCTTTATAACATCGATCACAGTCAGGAATTGTTAAGACAGCTATTATCAAAAAGACAAGAGATAACAAAGTTAGGTGAGGATGTTAGTGAGAATATATACTGGTGTAGCCACTATGGAAAATAGCATGGAGGCTCCTCAACAAATAAAAAATAGGACTACCGTATGATCCAGGAATCCCACTTCTGTGTGTATTTCATTTTCCAAAGAAAATGAAATCAATGTCTCGAAGATATATCTGTACTCCCGTGTTCCTTATAGCATTTGTTCACTATAGCCAGGATAGGGAAACATCCCAAATGTGTGATGAATGGGTGAAGAAAATGTGGCATGTGTGTAAATATAATGGAATATTATCAGTCATGAAAAGAACACTAATCCTGTTTTTGATGAAGTGGGTGAGCCAGGAGGACACTGTGCTAAGTGAAATAAGCCAGATAATTAAGTATGTTGTCACTTACACGTGAAATCTAAAAACGCTGAACTCACAGAACCAGAGAGCAGAACAGTGGTTTCCAGGCGGTGGCAGGTGGGGTAGATGCACATGTTGGTCAAAGGGTCCAAGCTTTCAGTTATAAGATGAGTAAGTTCTGGGGATGTCATGTTCAGCATTGTGACTATAGTTAATAGCACTTTATTAATACTTGAAATAGTACTTGAAATTTACTAAGAGAATAGATCTTATGTTTTCTCATATATATACACACACAATGGTAAGTATATAAAGTGATAGATGTGTTAATTAACATAATTGTGGTTATCATTTCATAACATATATGTATAATAAATCATCCCATTGTACACCTTTTAAAAAAATCACGACCAACCCAAACACGTACAATTTTAATTTGTTAATCATACCTCAGTAAAACTGGCAATAGGGGTCAGGGCAGAGCCTCTGGCTACAATTAAAAAAATTTTTTTTTCCTTCATATTTAGGCATTTTCCCATCCAATATTGATTACCCAGGACAGCAGTACTACTTTAATAGTTCAGGTAAGTAACTTTATTTCATTTAATACAGTTAAACTTGTTTTTAAAAATTATACTGTTTGTTACTACAGAGCTCCCGTAAGATAATATGAATTATGCTGTTGGAGAGTATGCCAGACATTAGGTCCTTGTGCCTCTAATGTCCCTGGAAGCTAGATGGGGGCGCTGTCCAGGGAGCCTATTTGGGTGCTTTGTTAGGAAAAGAGGGAACTCCAGCAAGAAAATGTTAAATGATTGGTTTGAGGTTTCTCAGACTTGTTAAGATTTATATGAAAAACAGGCCCCTTGATACTCAGCCTAAGAGACCATTCACTGGCTAAGTGTTAGAAGTTACTTTCATGTATACAGTTCTCCACGGTCCACTCCACCTACATATTCAGGAAGAGTCACACTTACTGTAAGAAGCTAAGATAGGCATTCATTTAACAGTTAAAGAGGAGAAGGTATTTTTTTCTAGAGGTCTTTGTAAATAGGTAGAAAGGACTTCCTATTCAAGCATATGACCTTTTTTAAGCTAAAGCCCTTACATTCCAGCCTAGCAGGGCTGCACTGTAATATCCTGGGTCAGTACCAAGCGTCAAAGAGCCTAAGCGCCAGAGGCAGTGGGTGGCTTTATAGTCCTGCCTGTCGAGAACCAAGTAACTTAAATCTGGGGTCAACAACCTTTCCTGTAAAGGGCCAGGTAGCTACTGTTTGAGAGTCTGAAGGCTTTGTTGACCATATGTAGTTTTTGTCAAGCGTCAAAGAGCCTAAGCGCCAGAGGCAGTGGGTGGCTTTATAGTCCTGCCTGTTGAGAACCAAGTAACTTAAATCTGGGGTCAACAACCTTTCCTGTAAAGGGCCAGGTAGCTACTGTTTGAGAGTCTGAAGGCTTTGTTGACCATATGTAGTTTTTGTCTCAACTAGGCAGCCTGTCGTCATAGTGTGACGATGACCATACACTGTTCAGTCACTCAGTCGTGTCCCATTCTTTGTGACCCCATGGCCTCTAACATACCAGTCTCCTCTGTCCATGGAATTTTCCAGGAAAGAATACTGGAGTGGGTTGCCGTGTCCTCCTCCAGGGGATCTCCCCAACCCAGGGACCGAACCTGAGTCTTTGCATCTCTTGCATTGGCAAGTGGGTTCTTTACCACTAGTGCCACCTGGGAAGCCAAACATATACTATTCATAAGCAAATGTCCTTAGTTGTGTTCCAGTAAATCCTTATTTATAAAAACAGGCAGTGGGTTGTATTTGTACTCCGACTTGTAGCTTTTTGACCCCTGGTTTAAATAATACAAGTACAAAGAATTATATAATTAGATGTATATTGGTGCTTTTGCTTTGTTTTCTCATACAGTACTCTGACCCTCAGTCTGGTCTACCCAGTAGCACTCTGTGAGTGGTCATGTTGTGCACGTTTGTCAGACTGACCACTGTGGGAGAGAAAGAAAGAGCTATAGTCCTTGTCTCAGAGTTTATAACCAGGATTTGATTGTAGGTGCCATACATTTGGAAAGGCAAAACAGTAGAAGCAAATAGGACTAATCTGGGTATAGAAAACAGAATGGTGAACCATGTAATCAAGTAGTACAGAATAACATGGTGATAGTTAATGTTCAACAGAATCTCCAGTTGACCCCAGGAAGATTTCCGGAGGTTTTTCTGTACACATGGTTTTCTCCTTTGCTGTATTCCACCCTGAAAATTCCAGCTCTACTCAGGGAGCCTGCTGCATCTGCCCGTGTCCCTCCCTGCTCCCTGAACCACAGTCTAGAGAGTGCCTTCAGGCTCATTTCCTTTATTTCCCTTCTCTCAAGATTCAGAATCTTGAACTGCCAACACCCATCTCATGTGTTTTCTCCCATCTTCTACTTGATTTGGTAGAAGATCTAGTCCACTCCCAGTTGCTCCTTCCTGGCAGAGGTAGAAGTCCATTTCAGAGATACTGATGCAGTGCAGTCAGTGCTCAGCCTGGAAGGGAGGGAGCAGGGTTGTTCCCTGGAGGTCATCCAGAAGAGGTGGAGTGCTGTGTCTTGATGAGTTAAGCAAGCATCCTTACTTAACTTGATGAAGTTAAGGAAAGCAATGAAAGGAAAGGGCTTTTCAACCCTTTATGAAAAAGCCTGCCTGGAATTTCCAGAATGTAGTGGAGTGCCACTGAATGATTTACTCAGTTGAATGATACTGTTAAGAGTTACAATCAAGATACGTTTTTGATGTAGTTGTGAAGGCTTGGATTGTGATGGTCAAACTTAGCTATTTATGTGAACCACCTGCGAAGCTTTCACAGTGTGTCCATGGCTTGAATTCAACCCAGACCAGTTAAGTTATAATTGGGATAGAGACAGGGACTTGGGCCTTTTTTTTTTTAAAAAAAAAAAAAACTTCTCAAGTGATTCTAATGGATTCAAGAAGAAAAATCATAGGCTTAGATGATGGGAATTACCTCGGCTTATGGACTACAGTGAAGAATACTGTTGTTCCCCAACTGCTTCACTCTGAGGCTTTCACTTCTGATGCTCTGGAGGCTTAAAATCCTAGAACTGTGGCCTTGGTGCAGGAGAGGAAGAGTTGCTACACAGTGCAAGCTTACTTGTTATTATCTGAATTCACCTGAAGAGAGGAGGTGTGATGATTAGTTTTCAACAGAGCTGATATAGTCTTATGGAAGAACACTGGGTCCTTTTGGTTGTTGCAGAAGATATTAAGAAGAGGTGGCAAGAATATATGGAAGAACTGTACAAAAAAGATCTTCACGACCCAGATAATCATGATGATGTGATCACTAATCTAGAGCCAGACATCTTGGAATGTGAAGTCAAGTGGGCCTTAGAAAGCATCACTACGAACAAAGCTAGTGGAGGTGATGAAATTCCAGTTGAGCTGTTTCAAATCCTGAAAGATGATGCTGTGAAAGTGCTGCACTCAATCTGCCAGCAAATTTGGAAAACTCAGCAGTGGCCACAGGACTGGAAAAGGTCAGTTTTCATTCCAATTCCAAAAAAAGGCAATGCAAAAGAATGCTCCAACTACTGCACAATTGCACTCATCTCACATGCTAGTAAAGTAATGCTCAAAATCCTCCAAGCCAGGCTTCAGCAATACGTGAACCGTGAACTCCCTGATGTTCAAGCTGGCTTTAGAAAAGGCAGGGGAACCAGAGATCGAATTGCCAACATCCGCTGGATCATGGAAAAAGCAAGAGAGTTCCAGAAAAACATCTACTTCTGCTTTATTGACTATGCCAAAGCCTTTGACTGTGTGGATCACAATAAACTGTGGAAAATTCTGAAAGAGATGGGAATACCAGACCACCTAACCTGCCTCTTGAGAAATCTGTATGCAGGTCAGGAAGCAACAGTTAGGACTGGACATGGAACAACAGACTGGTTCCAAATAGGAAAAGGAGTGCGTCAAGGCTGTATATTGTCACCCTGCTTATTTAACTTNNNATCAACCCTGGGATTTCTTTGGAAGGAATGATGCTAAAGCTGAAACTCCAGTACTTTGGCCACCTCATGCGAAGAGTTGACTCATTGGAAAAGACTCTGATGCTGGGAGGGATTGGGGGCAGGAGGAGAAGGGGATGACCGAGGATGAGATGGCTGGATGGCATCACTGACTCGATGGATTGTGAGTCTGAGTGAACTCCGGGAGATGGTAATGAACAGGGAGGCCTGGCGTGCTGCGATTCATGGGGTCACAAAGAGTCGGACACGACTGAGCGACTGAACTGAACTATGGAGGCCAACTCACACTGACTTAAGTTTGAGTAGAGGTTTCTCAGTCCATGTGACTCAAAAGAGATGAATCATACAGAAGACTGTTTTGGCTCTGTCTCCCATTGTGATTTCTCTCTTGCTGTTGACCTTATTCTCTCCAGTATATATGGCTCCTAATACCTCAGAGTACTCAAGGAAAAGGGGCTTCTCCTGGTTCAGTTTTTAAATCTCCAAGAGAAACAGGGATGATCCTCTGGATGAAGAGAATAATAACATATTTGTGCACAGACGTGGCTTGAACTATCATAAATGACCTCATCCCAACATCTTCTGTGACAATTGGGAATTGAGGTTTAAAAATGTTAAGTATTTTGGCTAAAGTCATACGGGCCCTTAGTTACATAACTAGGACTAAACATGCAAGTCACTGATTCCTAGCCTCTGCTGTTTCTGTTGTACAGGGATATGACATAGGCATTCTGCTGATTTAACCTTACCAAAGAGGGCAGGTTCCCTTACTGACTTTTCTTTCATCTTTTTTGAACTTACTGAGAAAAAAAGGGAAACCTGCTAAAAGCCTCCTTCATATGAAAGAGGCATAAGCAGAGCAGACACACAGACCAGAGAATGAAAGGCAACAATAAAAGCTCTCTTGCCTTCCTTTTCTATCCCCTGTAAGATTATCATATTTATATTTCTTCCACTGAAGTGATTGGATTTCTTCAAAGGCAGCACTACATAGGCCAGGTGGCCATGCTAATGGTCACCTAGGGAACTTTTATGAGAGCATATGTACCTCTTACAGGCAATGATTTATTCTGAATATGGCCGTCCTTAGCTGGAAAAGAATTTATAGGTCACAGAACCTCATGAATGTTTAAAAAGCTGTTACCAATCTTTCTGATCTTGGTGGTGTTTCTTGATCTCTTTTGCCATGAAATCCTGGTATGTGTATAAGGAACAGATGGACTAGTTTATAGAATAATGATAACCAGAATTTCTTTTATTACAGAGCCAAAGTATATAACTACAAAAGAATATTAGACTAGCATTCATCACAGGATATAATTTAAACTTATTTATCTCAAGTGTATGATTGTTAGGTTTTTCCAGCCACGTTTATTATGAAGATTTTAAAATATCTGATTGGGCCAGTGGAACAGCTGTAGAAAATTTTTGGTCCTAGGAGACCTCTTCTCATTGTAATAGATACTGATGGGATCTTCGATCCTGTTGATAACATGACTGACGATGTAGAACGTTTAACCACACTAGTCTTTTTGACTTAAAGCATTAAAACTTTCCCTTTCTCTCTCCCCATGTTTTGTCTGGCAAGTACCAAATTAGATTTTATAATATTCAGATGTTTAGAGTTGTAGGCTTTATTTTGTGAAGGCACTGCTCAGTTGTACTTTAAATAAGAAATAGCACGAAGAAAGATGTTCTTCTCTATCAAGAAAATATTGCCTCAAATAATAGCAAATCTATCTGTCAATTGAAACTCCACAGATGTATGTCGTGTTTCTGGTATCTGTGTAGATAGGTATTCAGAGCTTTTGGGCTATTTTGGATTTTGAATTAGCCGAATATTTTTGAGGGTAGTTAGGTAGAAATGCTGCTTAGACCTTCTGCAACAAAATGACTTTCCACAGGGATTTGAAAGTGGTAATGAGCCATATGGGAAAGTGCCCAGTGTGATTCTCATGTTGCAATAAAATAATTGGCACTCTTAGGGAATCGGGCAGTCTCTCTATTCAGGATTGCTGAAGCATCCTGTGGTATTCAGTGATTTGTCCATAAATATTCTATTATGTTGTGGAATGGTTACCCCTGTCTTTTTGTTCTTTGTGAAGTAGATGTATTTATTATGTATTGATCGTTTGTCCTTATGTGAAAGGTTTGGTGGGTTTTTTTTTTGTTTTGTTATGTTTTTTGGCTTTTTGGTGAAAAGCACAGAAAGCAAGGTCTGTAGCAGTGCCACAGTCTCCTTTATCTTAGGATATGAAACTTGCTGGTGTGTGCTGCCCAACACAGTAGTGGGAGCTGAATTTTTCTGATTGTTCTGTTGAGCAGAAGCCAATTTGAGGAAGAGTGCCCATATTAAAAATTGTGTCCAGATCCCATTTCAGTCCTAAATCATTGAGGGGATTTGAAGATATATCCTTATCCTGATTTAAATATCATAATGTTTATATGTTGACATGGGAAATGTGACAGAGAATACAGAAGCTGGGTTACAGGAGGTGTTTGGTAAATCCCCACTAATTTCTGGGCTTCCCTGGTGGCTCAGCTAGTAAAGAAAGTGAAAGTGAAAGTCACTCAGTTGTGTCCAACTCTTTGTGACCCCATGATCTATATAGTCCATAGAATTCTCCAGGCCAGAATACTAGAGTGGGTAATCATTCTCTTCTCCAGGGGATCTTCCCAGCCAAGGGATCAAACCTAGGTCTCCCACATTGCAAGTGGATTCTTTACCAGTTGAACCACCTAAAGAATCCACCTGCAATGTGGGAAATCTGGGTTTGATCTCTGGGTTGAGAAGATCCCCTGGAGAACAGAACAGCTACCCACTCCAATATTCTAAGCCACCTAAAGAATAGAAAATTGTGTGACTTCTTTGGAAAACATTCTCAGTTCAGTTCAGTCGCTCAGTCGTGTCCGACTCTTTGAGACCCCATGAATTGCAGCACGCCAGGCCTCCCTGTTCATCACCATCTCTCGGAGATCACTCAGACTCACGTCCATCGAGTCAGTGATGCCATCCAGCCATCTCATCCTCGGTCGTCCCCTTCTCCTCCTGCCCCCAATCCCTCCCAGCATCAGAGTCTTTTACAAT
>SJYT01068371.1:0-13580 GCA_006410635.1 Cephalophus harveyi | reverse complement strand
TTGTGAAGATCTTTTTTGTACAGTTCTTCTGTGTGTTCTTGCCACCTCTTCTTAATATCTTCTGCTTCTGTTAGCTCCATACCATTTCTGTCCTCTATCAAGCCCATCTTTGTATGAAATGGTCCCTTGGTATCTCTAGTTTTCTTGAGGAGAGCTCTAGTCTTTCCCATTCTATTGTTTTCCTCTATTTCTTTGCCTTGATTGCTGAGGAAGGCTTTCTTATCTCTCTTTGCTATTCTTTGGAACTCTGCATTCAGATGGGTTTATCTTTCCTTTTCTCCTTTGCTTTTTGCTTCTCTTCTTTTCACAGCTATTTGTAAGGCCTCCTCAGACAGCCATTTTACTTTTTTGCATTTCTTTTTCTTGGGGATGGTCTTGCTCCCTATCTCCTGTACAATATCATGAACCTCCATCCATAGTTCATCAGGCACTCTGTCTATCAGATCCAGTCCCTTAAATCTATTTCTCACTTCCATTGTATAATCATTAGGGATTTGATTTAGTTCTTAGCTGAATGGTGTAGTGGTTTCCCCTACTTTCTTCAATTTAAGTCTGAATTTGGCGATAAAGAGTTCATGATCTGAGCCATAGTCAGCTCCCAGTCTTGTTTTTGCTGACTGTATAGAGCCCCTCCATTTTTGGCTGCAAAGAATATAATCAGTCTGATTTTGGTGTTGACCATTTCGGTGATGTCCATGTGTAGAGTCTTCTCTTGCATTGTTGGAAGAGGGTGTTTGCTATGACAAGTGCATTCTCTTGGCAAAACTATTAGCCCTTGCCCTGCTTCATTCTGTACTCCAAGGCCAAATGTGCCTGTTACTCCAGGTGTTTCTTGACTTCCTACTTTTGCATTCCAGTCCCCTATAATGAAAAGGACATCTTTTTGGAGTGTTAATTCTAGAATGTCTTGTAGGTCTTCATAGAACCATTCAACTTCAGCTTCTTCAGCGTTACTGGTTAAGGCATAGACTTGGATTACTGTGATGTTGAATGGTTTGCCTTGGAAATGAACAGAGATCATTCTGTCGTTCTTGAGACTGCATCCAAGTACTGCATTTCAGACTCTTTTGTTGGCTTTGAGGGCTACTCCATTTCTTCTATAGGATTCCTGCCCAGAGTAGTAGATATAATGATCATCTGAATTAAATTCACCCATTCCAGTCCATTTTAGTTCACTGATTCCTAAAATGTTGACGTTCACTCTTGCCATCTCCTGTTTGATCCTTTCCAATTTGCCTTGATTCATGGACCTAACATTCCAGGTTCCTATGCAATATTGCTCTTAACAGCATCGGACCTTGCTTCCTTCACCAGTCACATCCACAACTGGGTGTTGTTTTTGCTCTGGCTCTGTCTCTTCATTCTTTCTGGAGTTACTTCTCCAATGATCTCCAGTAGCATATTGGGCACCTACCAACCTGGAGAGTTCATCTTTCAGTGTCCTATCTTTCTGCCTTTTCATACTGTTCTTGGGGTTCTCAAGGCAGAGATACTGAACTGTTTTGCCATTCCCTTCTCCAGTGAACCACGTTTTGTCAGAACTCTCCACCATGACCCGTCTGTTTTGGATGGCCCTACACAGCATGGCTCATAGTTTCACCAAGTTAGACAAGACTGTGATAGAGTGCCTGATGAACTATAGACGGAGGTTCGTGACATTGTACAGGAGAGAGGGATCAAGACCATCCCCATGGAAAAGAAATGGAAAAAAGCAAAATGGCTGTCTGGGGAGACCTTACAAATAGCTGTGAAAAGAAGAGAAGTGAAAAGCAAAGGAGAAAAGGAAAGATATACCCATCTGAATGCAGAGTTCCAAAGAATATCAAGAAGAGATAAGAAAGCCTTCCTCAGTGATCATTGCAAAGAAATAGAGGAAAACAACAGAATGGGAAAGACTAGAGTTATCTTCAAGAAAATTAGAGACACCAAGGGAACATTTCATGCAATGATGGGCTCAATAAAGGATAAAAATGGTATGGAGCTAACAGAAGCAGAAGATATTAAGAAGAGGTGGCAGGAATACACAGAAGAACTGTATAAAAAATCTTCACGACCAAGATAATCCTGATGGTGTGATCACTAATCTAGAGCCAGACATCTTGGAATGTAAAGTCAAGTGGGCCTTAGGAAGCATCACTACAAACAAAGCTAGTGGAGGTGATGGAATTCCAGTGGAGCTATTTCAAATCCTGAAAAATGATGCTGTGAAAGTGCTGCATTCAATATGCCAGCAAATTTGGAAAATTCAGCAGTGGCCATAGGACTGGAAAAGGTCAGTTTTCATTCCAATCCCAAAGACAGGCAATGCCAAAGAATACTCAAACTACTGCACAATTGCACTCATCTCACATGCTAGTAAAGTAATGCTCAAAATTCTCCAAGACAGGCTTCAGCAATACATGAACCGTGAACTCCCTGATGTTCAAGCTGGTTTTAGAAAAGGTAGAGGAACCAGAGATCAAATTGCCAATATTCGCTGGATCATGGAAAAAGCAAGAGAGTTCCAGAATAACATCTCTTTCTGCTTTATTGACTATGCCAAAGCCTTTGACTGTGTGGATCATGATAAACTGTGGAAAATTCTGAAAGAGATGGGAATACCAGACCACCTGACCTGCCTCTTGAGAAACCTATATGCAGTTCAGGAAGCAACAGTTAGAACTGGACATGGAACAACAGACTGGTTCCGAACTGGGAAAAGGAGTATGTCAAGGCTGTATGTTGTCACTCTGCTTATTTAACTTCTATGCAGAGTACATCATGAGAAACGCTGGGCTGGAAGAAGCACAAGCTGAAGTCAGGATTGCCGGAAGAAATATCAATAACCTCAGATATGCAGATGACACCACCCTTATGGCAGAAGGCAGGCAGTGGTGGTTCAGAGGTTAAGGCATCTGTCTGCCTGCAATGTGNAATAACCTCAGATATGCAGATGA
The DNA here is from genome assembly GCA_006410635.1 of Cephalophus harveyi. Classification (NCBI taxonomy): domain Eukaryota; kingdom Metazoa; phylum Chordata; class Mammalia; order Artiodactyla; family Bovidae; genus Cephalophus; species Cephalophus harveyi. Next base: position 10,644 of record SJYT01068371.1, on the reverse strand, counting down.
CACCACCCTTATGGCAGAAAGTGAAGAAGAGCTAAAGAGCATGTTGATGAAAGTGAAAGAGGAGAGTGAAAAAGTTGGCTTAAAGCTCAACATTCAGAAAACGAAGATCATGGCATCTGGTCCCATCACTTCATGGGAAATAGATGGGGAAACAGTTGAAACAGTGGCAGACTATTTTTGAGGGCTCCAAAATCACTGCAGATGATGACTGCAGCCATGAAATTAAAAGATGCTTACTCCTTGGAAGAAAAGTTATGACCAACCTAGACAGCATATTCAAAAGCAGAGACATTACTTTGCCAACAAAGGTCCATCTAGTCAAGGCTATGGTTTTTCCAGTGGTCATGTATGGATGTGAGAGTTGGACTGTGAAGAAAGCTGAGCACCAAAGAATTGATGCTTTTGAACTGTGGTGTTTGAGAAGACTCTTGAGAGTCCCTTGGACTGCAAGGAGATCCAACCAGTCCATCTGCAAGGAAATCAATCCTGAATGTTCATTGAAAAGACTGATATTGAAGCTGAAACTCCAGTACTTTGGCCACCTGATGTGAAGAGTTGACTCGTTTGAAAAGACCCTGATGCTGAGAACGATTGAAGGCACTAGGAGTAAAGGATGGCAGAAGATGAGATGGTTGGATGGCATCACTGACTCAGTGGGCATGAGTTTGAGTAAACTCTGGGAGTTGGTGGTGGACAGGGAGGCCTGGAGTGCTGCAGTCCATGGGGTCGCAGAGTCAAACACGACTGAGTGACTGAACTGAACTGAACTCAAAGTGTAAGAATTAAGAACCTGGGCTCCCAAGTCTGACAGAACTTGAGTCCAGTCTCAGCTGTAGCACTTTAACTAGCTGTGACCTCGGACAAATCACTGACCATCTCAAGTTTCAGTTTACCCATACCTCAAATGGGGATAACAGAACCCACCATTTAGGGTTGTTGGCACTACTTGCTGAGATAATGACTGGAAGAAATTTATGATAGTGCATTTGTTCACATGTGATGTTATTAGGACCTGTGCTGTAGAAACAGTATGGCCATGTCATAAATTACTGTTAAAGTGAAAAGTGAAGTCACTCAGTCGTGTCTGCCTCTTTGGGACCCCATGGACTGTAGCCTACCAGGCTCCTCTGTACATAGGATTTTCCAGGCAAGAACACTCGAGTGGGTTGCCATTTCCTTCTCTAGGAGATCCTCCTGACCCAGGGATTGAACTGGGGTCTCCCACATTGTGGGCAGACACTTTACCCTTTGAGCCACCAGGAAGTAAATTACTGTTACTTAGGCATAATTTTTCTTTCCAATATTCACAGGTAGAAACAATTGAGTCACTCCTTATATTCATCTGCTTTTGTCATAGGTGTCTGAAAATAGCATTAAAAAAAACCCAGAGATTTAAGGACTACCTAGAAAAACTTAAAGATTTCAAGATGATGCATCGAATTTCAAGTCTCTAATATTTTTTAAAGCCAGAGATATAGGCATTCAGTGGTAACTTTTCTGGATACTAATGTACTAAGCAATCTACTGTTTGGGGGACTTACCAAGAGGAAGCACACTGTAAATATTATTAAAATGTCTATAATGAAATAAAATTAATCCTCTAAGTACTATGAGGTTGTATACAGCTAATATTTTATCATGAAAACACAACTGCTAATATAGTTCTAAAGGAAAGAAACCAAAAGTGTTAGTCGCTCAGTGGTGTCTGACTCTTTGTGACTCCATGGATGGTAGCCACCAGGCCCCTCTGTTCATGGGATTCTCCAGGCAAGAATACTGGAGTGGGTTGAAAAGACAAGGTCAAAAAATTGCATTGTTTCAAACATATTTTGTAAAAAATAAAATGATCAATTTAGAAATTATTGCTCTGTTAAAATTATATTTGTTACAATAAATATATTTGTTAAAACAAGAGAGAAAAAGATTACACTGGACAAAGTGTCAAGGAAGAAGCAGAACGAGCTGACATTCACTGACTTTCAGACACGTTATGTAATCTCATTTAAACCTCACAACAACTCCATGAGGTGGATGCTCATGTTAACCCCATGTAAGAGAGGATAAAACAGGCCCAGAGAGATCAGGTAACTTGTCCAAGAGCACACAGGAAATTAGTGATTCAAGCATGGGTCTAACAGAGAATAGACTTGTCATAGGGGAGGGGACGTCGGGGAGGAAAGGGTTGGGAATTAAGGATTAGCAGATGCAAAGTGGTGTATATAGAGGATGGATAAACAACAAGGTCCTACTGTATAGAACAGGGAGCTATATTCAGTATCTTCGGGTAAACCATAATGGCAAAGAATATTAAAATATATATATATATATATATATATATATATAACTGAACTACTTTTCTGTACAGCAGAAACTAACATAACATTGGAAATCAACTATACTTCAATAAAAAAATTTAATAAAAGAAGCAAAAAATATGGGTTTATTTAATTCCAAGCTCCATGTTCATTCCAGATCTAGTCCTTCCAATGATGCCAATGACCTGAGCGCTCTTGGTCATGTCACTTTGTTTATTTGTGTCAAGTATCAATTTCCTAGAGGAAATCAACCCTGAATATTCTTTTGAAGACCTGATGCTGAAGCTGAAGTTCAAATACTTGGGCCACCTGATGAGAAAAGCCAACTTATTTTGAAAGACACTGATGGTGGAAAAGATTGAAGGTGGAAGGAGAAGGGGGCGACAGAGGAGGAGATGGTTGGATGGTATCACCGACTTAATTGACATGAATCTGAGCAAACTCTGGGAGATGATGAAGGACAGGGAAGCCTGGAGTGCTATAGTCCATAGGGTCAAAAAAAGTCAGACATGACTGAACTACTGAACAACAAAAACAATCAATTAGGTTGCTTTGGGCTTCAAGTATTAGAGTAACTAACACTGGTTTAAATGACAAATACATTTCATTTTCTCACACATTAAAACGTTTGGAAACAGTTCCAGTGAAAAGACCACAGCTTAAGCCCCTCCCTACCCTGCTTTCTCTCTATCCGTGCACACTGCTACCTTCAGTGGGTAAAGACAGTTTAGTGGTGTATTCAGTAGCTACGAAATCAATGGCCTGACAACTTCCCAAAGCAGGAAGTGGGTGTAAGGCAGACACTTTCTCTCTCTCTACCTCTCTCCTTGATCAAAGAGGAAGAATTTTTCCAAAGACCTCCCAGTGAACTTCTCCGTTGTCTCACTGACCCAAAGTAGGCAACATAGTCATCTATAGCATGACAAGAGAAATGGGTTTGCTGTGCTTGGCTTGAACCACTAATGACAGTGGGTGGGGACATCTTCCCTGAGATCAAGGGCTCTTGGCTTGAAGGTCTGACACGATCAGGGTCCCGCTATCAGGAAAGACACGGAGGTGGGAAGGCCATTGAGCAGGCATCCAGCAGTATCTGACTTGGGCCTGTTTCCTTGTCAACAAATGAGCAAGTGGCTTAGGGCCAACTCTCGATGAGATGGAAGAGGAGGCTCTAACTGCAGTCAAAAGACAAAACAAAATAAAATCCCATTCAATCACAAAAATACACAAAAAAACAACCAGCATATGCACAGTCAACTCAAGCTCCTTCCTCATCCGTCACACTACACTGACCTTGACGTTCCTTTTAAACTAAGTTGTATGGATGGTGGTTCTAGGGGTGGGAGAGGATATGTAGGGACTGTCCTTCCCTGGCCTCCTTCTTGCCCCTTGCTCTGTTAGAACATCTGATCTTAATCAGTCTGGGTTTGGGAAGTAGTCCTGTCCCATGTTACTCATAGAAGGAAATAAGATAACAGTGGAAATAGTCCATGGCAGTAGCATAACAGATCCAGAACAGATTTGTTTCTGTTAGATTTCTAAGTGAATTATATTTGACCTCAAGTCCATCTTAAGTGGAATTTTTTTTACCACATTTTGTATTGCTCCAGAAAAAAATCAACAGTTGTCATATTTTGTTTAAAAGCAGCTGTCAGATGATTCTTTTAACAGTTTAATAATTTAAAACACAGCCTGCCCCAAACTGGATTAAGGATCTGTGCTGTGGCAGGACTTCTCATTTATTATTTTGCATTCAATATTTTACCATTAGCCTCTTACCCCAGGAAATGTAGAGACTGAATGCTTGTCAAAATATTTTATAACATTTCTAAAATTGAAGTACCATGAAAATTGTATTTAAACTGTACTCAGATACTTGATAGCATTATGCTTTTTTTTCCATGTGTGGAAGATTTATTTTCCTATCTTCATAAGAAATGTGTTTTTTTTCCCCCACAGCTTTTCCAAAAGACTTATGGCAGACCGTCTTACTTTTTCCAATGCAGTAATTCAATTGTTATTTCAAACTATTCCTCTTTTTATTGATTAAAATTAATTTTTCTTTGTACTTTTTGGCCATGTGGGATCTTAGTTCCCCAACCAGAGATGGAACCTGCGCCCCCTGCATTGGAAACTCAGAGTCTTAACCATTGGATTGCCAGGGAAGTCCCACCCTCCTTTCTTTTTGAATATGTCCTGAGCCAGAAAAAAATGAGTCTCTCACTCCTGTCATGTAGGCCCTTCAGCTAGCTCCTCAATACTGGAGTGGGTTGCCATTTCCTTCTCCAAAAGGAAGTGCAGAGGGAATAATTATCTTGTGAATCCAATCAATGCTCACTGTTGATAGGACTTCCAGTGGTGCTAGTGGTAAAGATCTCGCCTGCTAATGTAAAAGGAGATGTAAAAGACATGGGTTTGAACCATGGGTCGGGAAGATCCCCTTGAGGAGGAAATGGCAACCCACTCCAGCATTCTTGCCTGGAGAATCTCATGGACAGAGGAGCCTGGCAAGCTACAGTCCATGGGGTCACAAAGAGTTGGACACGACTGAGTGACTACCACTCACTCACTGTTGATAGTCAATCTAGAACACTTGACCTCACCTTGGTCTCAACAGCCTTGGGAGGAGGAAAGGCAAACAAGTACCTGAATCATCAGGACCAGTTACTCTCATTTTGCCTTGATTGTGTCTTCATTTATTCATTCACTCTCAAGGACTAATTGTGCCCCTCCTATGTGACAGACGCTGTTCTTCACCAAGGAAACAGCAATGAACAAGAGAAAGATCTTTGTCTTCAAGAAATTTATGCAGAGGAAGGTAAACTGCCAAACTCATTCTATGAGGCCACCATCACTCTAATACCAAAACTGGACAAAGATGCCACACACACAAAAAAAGAAATTTATACACACCCTGTATAGGGACTTCCCTGGTGGTCCAGTGTCTAAAACTCTGCACTTCCAGTGCAGGAGTGAGATGGGGCCCAGGTTTGATCCCTGGTCAGGGAACTAGATCCCACATGTGACAACTAAGACCTTGTACTGCCAAATAAATTAATTAGCTTTGGACTTTCCAGGTGGTGCTTAGTGGTAAAGAACCCGCCTGTCAATGCAGGAGATGTAAGAGACACACGTTTGATCCCTGGGTCAGGAAGATCCCTTGGAGGAAGGCATGGCAACCCACTCCAGTATTCTTGCCTGGGGAATCGCACAGAAAAAGGAGCCTGGCAGGGAGGCTATGGTCTATAGGGTTGCAAAGAGTTGGACACTACTGAAGTGAATTGGATTGCTGTGATATTGAATGGTTTGTCTTGGAAACGAATAGAGATCATTCTGTCATTTTTGAGATTGCACCTAAGTACTGCATTTTGGACTCTTTTGTTGACTATGAGGACTACTCAATTTCTTCTAAGGGATTCTTGCCCCCTTTAATTCAGATGAATTAAATTAAATCTGAATTAAATTCGCCCATTCCAGTCCATTTTTGTTCACTGATTCCTAGAATGTCGACACTCACTCTTGCCATCTCTTGTTTGACCACTTCTAATTTACCCTGATCCATGGACCTAACATTCCAGGTTCCTATGCAATATTGCTCTTTACAGCATCAGACCTTGCTTCTATCACCAGTCACATCCACAACTGGGTGTTGTTTTTGCTTTAGCTCTGTCTCTTCATTCTTTCTAGAGTTATTTCTCCACTGATCTCCAGAAGCATATTGGGCACCTACCAACCTGGGGAGTTCATCTTTCAATGCCATATCTTTTTGCCTTCTCATACTGCTCATGGGGTTCTCAAGGCAAGAATACTGAAATGGTTTGCCATTCCCTTCTCCAGTGAACCACATTTTGTCAGAACTCTCCACCATGACCTGTCTGTTTTGGGTGGCCCTACACAGCACGGCTCATAGTTTCATTGAGTTAGACAAGGTTGTGGTCCATGTGATCAGTTTAGTTAGTTTTCTGTGATTCTGGTTTTCATTCTGTCTGCCCTTTGATGAATAAGGATAAGAGGCTTATGGAAGCTTCCTGATAGGAGAGACTGACTATGGGGGAGACTGGGTCTTGTTCTGATGGGCAGGGCCATGCTTTGTAAATCTTTAATCCAATTTTCTGTTGATGGGCAGAGCTGTGTTCCCTCTCTGTTTTTTGACCTGACACCAAAGAAAGGTCCTGTGCACACACTGCCACACTCAATGTCCCTGATCCTGCAGCAGGCCACCGCCGACCCATGCCTCCACTGGAGACTCCTGGACAATCATAAGCAAGTCTCGGCCAGTCTCTTGTGTGGTCACTGCTCCTTTCTCCTGGGTCCTGGTGCTCACAAGGTTTTGTTTATGCCCTCCAAAAGTCTGTTTCCCCAGTCCCGTGTAAGTTCTGTAATCAAATCCCACTGGCCTCCAAAGTCAAATTCTCTTGGAGTTCTCAGTCCCTTTGCCAGATCCCCAGGTTGGGAAATCTGTTGTGGGTCCTAGAACTTTCTTCACATTCTAAGAATTTCTTTGGTATAATTGTTCTGCAGTTTGTGGGTTGTCTGCTCAGCAGCTCTATGATGGGATTAATGGCAATCTCCAAGAGGGCTTATGCCACAGGCTGTGTGACCAGGTAGCTTCACCCAGAGCCCCTGCCCCTGCGACAGGCCACTGCTGACCCATACCTCCACAGGAGACTCAAACACAGGTCTGGATCAGTCTCTGTGGGGTCTCTGGGTCCTGGTGTGCACAAGGTTTTTTTTTTTTTTTTTTGAGTCCTCCAAGCATCTCTGGCAAGTATTGGGTTTGATTCTAAAAGTGATATCCCCCCTCCTAACCTCTTGTTCCTGAAATTAACCATCTTGAAGCCATGAAATCAAAAGACACTTGTTTCTTGGAAGAAAAGCTATGACCAACCTAGACAGCATATTAAAAAGTAGAGATATTATTTTGCTAACAAAGGTCCGTCTAGTCAAAGCTATGGTTTTTCCAGTAGTCATGTGTGGATGTGAGAGTTGGACTATAAAGAAAGCTGAGCACCGAAGAATTGATGCTTTTGAACTGTGGAGTTGGAGAAGACTCTTGAGAGTCCCTTGGACTGCAAGGAGATCCAACCAGTCCATTCTTAAGGAGATCAGCCCTGAATATTCATTGGAAGGACTGATGCTGAAGCTGAAGCTCCAATACTTTGGTCATTTGATGTGAAGAGCTGACTCATTTGAAAAGACCCTGATGCTGGGAATGGAAGGCAGGAGAACAGGATAACAGAGAATGAGATGGTTGGATGGCATCCATCCAACTCAATGGACATGAGTTTGAGCAAGCTCTGGGAGTTGGTGATGGTCAGGGACTGGTCATGGACTGGCTTGCTGCAGTCCATGGAGTCAGACACGACTGAGCAACTGAACTGAGCTAAACTGAATTGAAGTGACTTAGCATGCAGCATGCATGTATTAGGGAAAATGAACATCCTCCAGTGAAACCACAGAAGATGGGAGCATGACGGAATTTTAAAGAACCTCCAGGGGTGTTCAGCCTCTTCAATGGGTTGATGAAATCTTGGACCCAGAGAAGGTACGTAATTTATCTGAAGATACACAATTAGTCCATGGAGCTGGAATGGGAACCCATATCTCTTAAATAATCATTGCCTAAGGGCTCAGAGGTTAAAGCGTCTGCCTCCAATGTGGGAAACCCGGGTTCGATCCCTGGGTCGGGAAGATCCCCTGGAGAAGGAAATGGCAACCCACTCCAGTATTCTTGCCTGGAGAATCCCATGGACAGAGGAGCTTGGTAGGCTACAGTCCACGGGGTCACAAAGAGTCGGACATGACTGAGTGACTTCATTTTCACTTTCAAGTTGCCTACAGAAGTAGGAAATGGCAACCTACTCCAGTATTCTTGCCTGGAGAATTCCATGAACAGAGGAGCCTGGTGGGCTACAGTTCATGGGATTGCAAAGAGTCAGACATGACTGAGCAACTAACACATACACACACAAAAGTTGCCTACATGGGAGGCTCCTCAATGGAGAATGATTGCTTGGTCATCTGTAGAGGTGTCATTAAAGGTATCATCAGATAAGTGCGGGAATGGGGGAGGGGAATGTTAAAGAGGCTTATTCATTAGACAGTAGTTTTCTCTCCAAAAGTCTCACCTGTGCCTTAATGTCCTGGGGTTGCCGTAATAAATTACCACAAAATGGGTGGCTTGAAACAACAGAAATGGGTTCTCTTGCAGTTTCAGAGGTCCGAAGTCTGAAGTGAAAGTGTCAGCAGGGCAGGCTTTTTTTGGAGATAAGAATCAGGTCCACACCATCTCCTAGCTTCTAGTAGTTGCCATTTCTTGGCATTCCTTGGCTTGTACCTCTGTCACCCCAATCTCTGTCCCCATTACCACATGCCACATGGCCATCTTCCCTGTGTGTGTCTGGGTCTTCACATGACCTTCTTGTAAGGACAACAGTCTAAGGATTTAGGACCTATCCTAATCCAGTATGTCCTCATCTTAACTAATTATATCTGCAAAGACCCTATTTCCAAATAAGGTCAAGTTCTGAGAGGATGTGAATTGGGGGGGCACTATTTAGCCAAGTACACTTCATATTAGAATTTAGTATCAGCAGAATTAGGGTGGGTGTCTGATATGATGTCTAGACTGTCCTTTAACTTTTTCTTCCTAGGGTAAAACAAACAAAAACAAAACTCCAGTTTTGAAACGAATGTATGCAGTAGCAGAATCTAAATGCGATGCCTCTGGTTGCTATTTGTAACTCTTCATTTCTTGGAAAATACCTAAGTGGGAAACCTGTTGATAGCTTCCTATTAGAATACCATTTTAATGATTGGCCACTGATTCTTCCTGGAATCAACTAGTCCACCCTTTTTTTCTGAAAGAAAAAAGTTTTTATTAAACTTTTATTTTGTGTGGGTTAGTGGCTCAGTCAAGTCCAACTCTTTGTGACCTCATGGACTATAGCCCACCAGGCTCCTCTGCCCATGGGATTCTCCAGGCAAGAATACTGGAGTGGGTTGCCATTTCCTTCTCCAGGGGATCTTCCCCACCCAGGGATTGAACCCGGGGCTCCCACATTGCAGGCAGATTCTTTACCATCTAAGCCACCAGGGAAGACCCTAACTTTTACTTTATATCAGAGTGTATCTGATTAACAGTGTTGTGATAGTTTCAGGTGGACAGCGAAGGGACACAGCCATTCATAGGCATGTATCCATTCTCCCCCAAACACTCCTCTTGTCCAGGCTGCCACATAGCATTGTGCAGAGTTCCATGTGCTATACAGTAGGTCCTTGTTGGTTATCTATTTTAAATATAGTAGTGTGTACCTGTCCCTTGGTATCTCTAATTTTCTTGAAGAGATCTCTAGTCTTTCCCATTCTGTTGTTTTCCTCTATTTCTTTGCATTGATCACTGAAGAAGGCTTTCTTATCTCTTCTTGCTATTCTTTGGAACTCTGCATTCAGGTGCTTATATCTTTCCTTTTCTCCTTTGCTTTTCGCCTCTCTTCTTTTCACAGCTATTTGTAAGGCCTCCCCAGACAGCCATTTTGCTTTTTTGCATTTCTTTTCCATGGGGATGGTCTTGATCCTATCTTCCTGACCCAGGGATCGAACCCAGGTCTCCCACATTGGAGGCAGATGCTTTAACCTCTGAGCCACCAGGGAAGCACTACTGGTTCCATATTCTCATTTCACATATCTAGTGAACTCCCTTTTCAGTTTCCTTTGATATGATCAATTCTCAACAATTTGATTGGGACTTTAAGCAAATAGAGTTTAAGCAAATAGTATCTAAGCAAATAAAGCTGAGATATCACATTTCACAGGTCACAGGCAAAATTCCAAATTTGACATGTGAAAAAATATAATAAAAGGATGACATGTGGAAAAATATAATAAGAGGAGAATTTTCCTAAACTTATTTTGAATAAGAATTCTATCATACAAAAACTCTGTCTCTTTAAAAAAAGACAAACAAAAACAAACAAAAAAAACCCTTAAGCTTTAGTCCTCTGATTTCATCAGTAACCATTTTTACAATTTTGTTATTTTTTATAGTAAAGTTTTCTTGTAAGCTTCAGAAATGACAACTATTAAATTATAACCCTTTAATTCAATATACCCTTTGCTCTTTCCTTAAAATGTATCTTCATCGATGAGTCACATTCTCCTATTCCTTTCAACTCATAAATCATTGTGCCATTTCCCTGGTATAATTACCTGTGCTGCTTTCATTTAGTTACTGGAAGAGGCATCATATAGAGTTAGTGAATTTCTCTTGGAAATGATAACTTGGATTATGTCCAATGCTAACATAATTTCTTAGATATTTTCTCTTATTATG
>SJYT01068370.1:294130-305621 GCA_006410635.1 Cephalophus harveyi | reverse complement strand
ACTGCAGCCTACCAGGCTCCTCCATCCATGGATTTTCCAGGCAAGAGTACTGGAGTGGGGTGCCATTGCCTTCTCTGAATCTGATGGTATAATTGGCCAAATTATAAGGTCCTAAGAGTTGGAGGCATATCTGTCCTGTGGACTGTTCTTTCTCCAGTGTTTGACACAGACCTATGTTCTATCAATATTTATTTATTTTAAAACATTAAATTTTTTAAAATTTAAATATAGTTGACTTATAATGTTGTGTTAGTTTTAGGTATCCAGCAAAGAGATTGTGTGTGTGTGTGTATATATATATGCATATATATGTAATACATTGTTTTTCAGATTCTTTTCCATTATAGGTTATTACAAGATATTGAGAATAGTTCCTTGTGCTGGATAGTAGGCCTTTGTTGGTTATCTGTTTTATATACAGTAGTGTGACATGTCTGGACATGGAACAACAGACTGGTTCCAAATAGGAAAAGGAGTACGTCAAGGCTGTATATTGTCACCCTGCTTATTTTCCGTCTAGTCAAGGCTATGGTTTTTCCTGTGGTCATGTATGGATGTGAGAGTTGGACTGTGAAGAAGGCTGAGCGCCGAAGAATTGATGCTTTTGAACTGTGGTGTTAGAGAAGACTCTTGAGAGTCCCTTGGACTGCAAGGAGATCCAACCAGTCCATTCTGAAGGAGATCAACCCTGGGATTTCTTTGGAAGGAATGATGCTCAAGCTGAAACTCCAGTACTTTGGCCACCTCATGTGAAGAGTTGACTCATTGGAAAAGACTCTGATGCTGGGAGGGATTGGGGGCAGGAGGAGAAGGGGACGACCGAGGATGAGATGGCTGGATGGCATCACTGACTCGATGGATGTGAGTCTGAGTGATCTCCGAGGGATGGTGATGAACAGGGAGGCCTGGCGTGCTGCGATTCATGGGGTCGCAAAGAGTCGGACATGACTGAGCGACTGAACTGAACTGAACTGAGTGTGACATGTCAGAATATTTTGGTTATGATATAGCACAAGGTACGACAGACAGGCCAATATCCAAAGAACTTATGCTGCCACAGTTACTACCACTGGAAGAGGATGTATCAATATTTAATTGTTGAATGACTGTTTTCAACCCTGCTTTACAGAGGTGGAGACAGAGCATCTAGAGGTTATGTAATTTCCCCAGAGTTACATCATTTATGTAACTATGGCATCACTGACTCAATGGACATGAGTTTGAGTAAACTCTGGGAGTTGGTGATGGACAGGGAGGCCTGGCGTGCTGTGGTCCATGGGATCGCAAAGAGTTGGACACGACTGAGTGATTGAACTGAACTGAACATAGTTTGTGAGCCCTAGAGCCAGGATAGCTGGTTTTTCAGCCCAGACTTAGATCGTTATGTCCTAAGTGTAAATGTAGTTGCACCTTACGCATATGTGTAAATGTAGTTTGGTTCTATGTTGTTGTTCAGTTGCTAAGTCATGTCTGACTCTTTGCGACCCCATGGACTGCAGCACACCAGGCTTCGCTGTCCTTCACCATCTCCCAGAGTTTGCTCAAACTCATGTCCATTGATCCAGATATGCCATCCAACCATCTCGTCCTCTGTCAACCTCTTCTCCTCCTGCCCTCAGTCTTTCCCAGCATCAGGGTCTTTTCCAGAGAGTTGGCTTTTCATATCAGGTGGCCAAAGTATTGGAGCTTCATCTTCAGTATCAGTCCTTCCAATGAAGGACTGTGTTCTTCTATGTTAGAAGTGTATGAAATCAGAAGAGTAATTTAAGAGATACTCCAAGAGTATACAGAACTTACAGTCCTATGGATAGTGCCTTGCCAGATAGAACTTGGGGTTACCAAAGGAGAGATGGAGTGAGGGAGGGCTAAATTAGGAGTTTAGGATACTATATATACCAAATACTATATATAAAATAGTATATATAAAAAAATACTATATATAAAATAGTAGAAAAATACTATATATAAAATAGGTAAACAACAAGGTTGTACTGTATAGTACAGGGAACTATATTCAATATCCTAAATAAGCCATAATGGAAAAGAATACATATATTTCAATATAGCTGAATCAGTTTGTTGTACACCAGAAACTAACACAGCATTTTAAATCCACTATGGTTCAAAACACACACACACACACACACACACACACACTAAATAAAATCAGAAGAGTGGAGACTCTGAGGGATTTGTAATACAAAAGCATAAAAAGTTGATCTCAAACATACAGCTGTTTTCTCTCATAAAATATAGTCTTCACTCATTCTTACAGGATGTAAAACACCACATCGTGACAGTATTTAGCTAATAGTAACGGCTTGAGTTAAGTGGGAAATGGACTTATTCAGTCTGCGTCAAGGGGATCTGTCCATGCTGGTGTGGAAATTCTTTGCATCAAAGTGCAGGCTGTTCTTTATTAATCATTCAAGATCTCTGCCACAGAAAGCTTAAAATGATGTGTGGACGAAACATATTTTCTCAACTACAAATTTCACAATGCCGTCTCCTGTGTCTCCTCCAGACCTAAAGTGTATCAGCCAAGCTTAAATTTTATTCCAGTGATTTAGTTTGTTAGTTTTATATTCGCTGTCTACCTCCTGAGATTGCATTCTTCTCCGTGAGAATTCAAACTCCTTGCAGCCCCAGAATTTCTCTGACATCCCCTGGAACCATCCATCTTCCATTACAGAGAGACAGTAACTCTCTTTCAAGTCTTCTTGCCTTCTCCCTGTTCTAGTGAACATAAAACCATTCTGGGAAAAATGTCTTTTAAAAGTTGTGTGCTTTTGACTGAGATTCAGATCAGTTCTGAACCCCAAACTTTTAAAAACTCGTTTCCCCATTTAGAATTCAGAATCAGCTTGAGATTCTTAAGAGTGAACATTAGAAATCTTGCCATGGTTATAGTCTGGCTCAAATAGACTGCAAATTTGAGGGAGAATGAAAAAATGGTAAGCCATCTTTTAAAGTCCCATTGTTTTTAAAAGAGAACTACCTCTCTCCCTTTCCTGTTGTTAGAAGGTTAAATATGGAAATATGCTACTATGAATTAATCAGCTCTCTGAAGACATTAAAAAAGAGAGATTAAATGCCTTTGGAAGCTTTCTGTAAAATAAGAAAGATGGACTATTTGTTGAAACTAGAGGCAGATGTTATTGAACTGAATGGGCTCCTTGGGTAATGAGAAGACATGACTGGTAGAGAAACGTGGGCACCAAATCTGTTTCCTGCTGTGCTGTGAGGGAGCCCTGTCCAAGTGCCTCATGGGAGAACCGAAGCTTCTATCTGCCAAGGCACTATCCATAGGACTGCCATTTCTGTATACTCTTGGAGTATCTCTTAAGTTGTTTTCTACATATAGGTCTTCCTGGCATTTGAAAGGCTTCCCATGTGGCTCAGTGGTAAAGAATCTGCCTGCTAATGCAGAAGACTCTGGATATGCGGGTTTGATCCCTGAGTCAGGAAGATCCCCTGGAGGAGAAAATGGCAATCCACTCCAGTATTCTTGCCTGGAGAATCCCGTGGACAGAGGAGCCTGGGAGGCTACAGTCCACAGAGTCACAAACAGACATGACTTAGTGACTGAGCACACACAATATTTGAAATGTTCATGTAATTCATCAAATTGACTGGGGGAGTAGTGAACCCCAAATCAACCTTGTATAAATTTTACAATTTTGATTCATTCATTTTGTCCAGAACCAGGTGTTGAAGCTAATTATATTAGGGTATAAAATATAATAGGCCTACATGCTAAGTTGCTTCAGTCGTGTCCAACTCTTTGTGACCCTATGGACCATAGCCCTCACGCTCCTCTGTCCATGAGATTCTCCAGGCAAGAATACTAGAGTAGGTTGCCATTTCCTACTCCAGGGGATCTTCCCAACTAAGGGATCCAACACGTGGTCTCTTACATCTCCTGGATTGGCAGGTGAGTTCTTTACCACTAGCACCACCTGGGAAGCCTGGTATAGAAAGCTACCAGAAGCTTATGAGTTCCTAGGCATTCATCTTAAAAAAAAAAAAAAAAAAAATCACACTATCAGATTAAGATGTAGAAAATTCGCCCTGAGGCATTTACTTTCTATTGTAAATGAATACTTTTCAAAATTTTAGGCAGCTCCCAAAGCAGCTTAGGGTTAGACTGAGGTGAGGAATAAGTTTAGATTAATTGAAAATCTTTTGAGTATGCTAATTATTTATTATAACCCTGAGAGGATTTTTTTCTTTGTTTTTTAAAATCATTCCTCTTCCCGGTATCTAAAACCATTTCAGGTATTTCTGGCAAAAGATAAAATAAAATATGTAGGGAATATGAGACATTTAAATTAAGTTTCTGAGTGTTTGTGGCTGAAACTCTTTACTGGCCCACAGCATCATTTTCTCTATCTTCCTTTTTAATAATAGAAACCCTAAAGTTTTAGCTCAAACGTGACTGGCCACAGACAACACCTGAGGAGATGGCAGTCACAGGATGGAAAGAACCTGGTCCTTGAGTGATTCTGAATGACCTTGTGGTGCACTCACTTTTGTTCTGCTTGTTGCAGTGTCTCATCCTGAACTCTAATTGATACAGTGGTAGAGGACTATATATGTAGGAAATTATTTTATCTACGATTCTTAGACTTTAATTCATTTCAATTCAGTTTTCAGTGAGAATATAATAGGCTTCAACTTTCAGCTAAGATGGAATAAAAGGGGCTTGATTTACCCTTCCTCCTAAAACAACCAAGAAAACCAGACACAATATGTAAAACAATGGTTTTGAAACCATGTGGATCAGGAATTGAGGTAGGATGAATCCCTGAGAGATGGGAAGCAAATGAAGTGAATTCTAGACTGTCCCAGCTTACTGGCTGAAGGAATTTCTAGGTCCCCAGGCTAGGAGGGGTAGGATACCTGTACTGAGGAGCCTTATCTAAGAATTCAAGGAGATCAAGGTGCTAGAGTTTGCAGGGCAGAGTGCCAAAGAAGGGGCAGAGAGACCCTCCAATATGCTGAGTCACCCTTGTGCATTCAGAGTACTATCAGCATATTCACATGAGGAAACTACCCAGGACTAGAAAAAGGACTTCTCCCCTAAAAAAAGAAAATGGGTTAGAGGCAGTGCCCTGTACCCAGAGCTGATGATAGTCCTGTCTCCACAGTCAAAAGAGAAAACCTTCTGAGTCACAAGGTACTGCATAAAGTACAGCGGTCCCGCCTCATCCAGGGGATACCTTCCAAGACCCCCAGGGGATGCCTGAAACCACTGATAATATTGAATCCTATATACACTATTTCCTCCCTATACATCATATGTATCTAGGATAAGTTTCATTTATACATTAGGCCCAGTAAGAGATTACAACAACAATAATAAAACAGGACACTGATAACAATGTAACTGATAACAATATAATAAAAGCTATGTGAATGTGCTCTGTTTTGTTATCTTGCTAAATATCTTACTGTACTGAACTCACCCATCTTCTTCTGCTGATTGGATGTGAGATGATAAAATTCGTTTGTGATAAGGTGAAGTGAGGTGAATGGCATAGACATTGTGACAAAGCATTAGGCTCCTGTTGGCCTTCTGTCTATATTCAGGAGGCTCATCTGATTTAGGTGACCCTGGATCATCCAGACATGACAATGTTGATAACTGGATGCCAGGAGCTGAGAGTGTTGATGGCTGGAAACCCTGGGTGGGGTGAAATGGACAACATGAAATTTCACCATGTTACTCAGAATGGCACACAATATAAAATTTATGAATTGCTTATTTCTGGAATTTCCCATTTAGTATTTTTGGACTGTGGTTGACTTTGGGTAACTGGAACCATGAAAAACAAAGCTGTGGATAAAGGTGGAGACTGCTGTCCTCAGAAGTTTCTTGACTCAGCAGAAGGCTAGTGTGACACTTGATTATTAACACTACACTTGTCCTACCCACCAAATCTTAAAAGAAATATCTGAAAGGATCAAACTGCTGATTAATATATATGAGGAGATATTAAAAAGACCCAATATTTAGTTGTCTGTCCGTGCATGTTCAGTCACGTCCGAATCTTTGCAACCCCATGGACTATAGCTCGCCAGGCTCCTCTGTCCATGGGATTATCCAGGCAAGAATATTGGAGTGGGTTGCCATTTTCTCCTACAGGGAATCTTCCCAATTTAGGGATTAAACGCTTATCTCTGGCATCTCTAGCACTGACAGGCAGGTGGATTCTTTACCACTGTGCCACCTGGGAAGCCCCTGATATTTAGATAGTTGCTGAATAAATCAGTGCCTGGACTGGAGAGAAGATTATAGATGGGAAGAGTTAAGCAGGCTGGATATATACAGGGCAACCAGAGGTAGACTATGTGAGGCAGAAACTAGAATTTTAATGCAGGGAAAACCAATTTTAATCTTAAACTGGAGCAGAGATTCTCAACCTGATATAAAGGGATCCTAGTAGATTGTTCCCATATTCTCAGACACTCCAGCTCTCCACCTTATTTCTTTGGGCTTCCCAGGTGGCTCAGTGGTAAAGAAATCACCTACCAATACAGGAGACACAGGAGATGCGGGTCTGATCCCTGGGAGAGAAAGAAATCCTGGGGTAGGAAATGGCAACCCACTCCAGTATTCTTGCCTGAAAAACCCGTGGACAGAAGAGCCTGGAGGGCTATAGTCCAGGGGGTCCCAAAGAGTCAGAGACAATGGAGCACGCATGCACATATCTCTTTATGTATACTTAGTAATATGATTTTTATTTAGATGACAATGAGAACGTCTAAAGCATACTCAATAATCTTGATGGCCAAGGTATAATCAGGTAGTGCCATAACTCTTTGCTCTCATTAGTACACGTGTCTGTGATGACTTTGTCCTCAAGTAAGCCTTGAAAGTAATAATTTTAACTGCAATGGTACAATTCTTAACTGAAGACTGGAGCTTTCAAATGCAATTTGGGTACTTTCAAGTTCTCTGGTTCTTAATTAGTGGTCTAGAAATGTATCATTATCAGGCTTTGTTGAATGAATGAATGCATGAATTATGGGAAAATACCACTTATGTGCTAGGAAGTTAACATCTTGAAAGATAATAAATGTTATTATGTTTGTGATGCTAACAGAACATTGTTAGTTTTATACAGCTTCTTGAAAATGTTTAGGGAAGAAACAATTTTTAGTTTCACAACTGGAATGGAAAAGTTTAAAAAGAAACCACAAGATCATAGGAGAATACAGGTTTTGCAGGGTAGTAAAGCATTGTTCCAGTCCCCTATAATGAAAAGGACATCTTTTTTAGGTATTAGTTCTGAAAGGTCTTGTAGGTCTTCATAGAACTGTTCAACTTCAGCTTCTTCAGCGTTACTGGTTGGGGCATAGACTTGGATAACTGTGATGTTGAATGGTTTGCCCTTGGAAATGAACAGAGATCATTCTGTCCTTTTTGAGATTGCATCCAAGTACTGCATTTCGGACTCTTTTGTTGACCATGATGGCTACTCCATTTCTTCTGAGGGATTCCTGCCCGCAGTAGTAGATATAATGGTCATCTGAGTTAAATTCACCCATTCCAGTCCATTTNAAATGAACAGAGATCATTCTGTCCTTTTTGAGATTGCATCCAAGTACTGCATTTCAGACTCTTTTGTTGACCATGATGGCCACTCCACTTCTTCTAAGGGATTCCTGCCTGAAGTAGTAGGTATAATGGTCATCTGAGTTAATTCACCCATTCCAGTCCATTTTAGTTCGCTGATTCCTAGAATGTCAAAGTTCACTCTTGCCATCTCCTGTTTGACTACTTCCAATTTGCCTTGATTCATGGACCTGACATTCCAGGTTCCTATGCAATATTGCTCTTTACAGCATCAGACCTTACTTCTATCACCTGTGACAACCACAACTGGGTATTGTTGCTTTGGCTCCCTTCCTTCATTTTTTCTGGAGTTATTTCTCCACTGATCTCTGGTAGCATATTGGTCACCTACTGACCTGGGGAGTTCCTCTTTCAGTATCCTGTCATTTTGCCTTTTCATACTGTTCTCGGGGTTCTCAAGGCAAGAATACTGAAGTGGTTTGCCATTTCCTTCTCCAGAGGACCACATTCTGTCAGACCTCTCCACCGTGACCAGACTGCTGTGGGTGGCCCCACAGGGCATGGCTTAGTTTCATTGAGTTAGACAAGGCTGTGGTTGGTGTGATTAGATTGACTAGTTTTCTGTGATTATGGTTTCAGTGTGTCTGTCCTCTTGCAACACTATCGTCTTACTTGGGTTTCTCTTACCTTGGACGTGGGGTAACTCTTCACAGCTGCTCCAGCAAAGCGCAGCCACTGCTCCTTACCTTGAATGAGGGGTATCTCCTCACTGCCGCCCCTCCCGACCTTGAACGTGGAATAGCTCCACTAGGCCCTCCGGGGCCCGTGCAACCACCGCTCCGTGGACGTGGGGTCGCTCCTCCTGGCTCCGTCCCTGGCCTTGGGCGAGGGTAGCTTCTCTCAGCTGCTCCTGCGCTGTTGCTGCCTGGCACTCTCGCCGCCGCCCCTGACCTCGGATGGGCATAGCTCCTCTCGGTTGCACACTCTGGGCCGCTGCCCCTGGTCCTTTTCATGATAGGGGACTGGAATGCAAAAGTACGACGTCAAGAAACACCTAGTTCAGTTCAGTTCAGTCGCTCAGTTGTGTCCGACTCTTTGCGACCCCATGAATTGCAGCACGCCAGGCCTCCCTGTTTCAGAAAGAGAAAGATAAATACCATATTCTAACACATATACATGGAATCTAGAAAAATGGTACTGAAGAATTTATTTACTGGGCAGCAGTGGAGAAACAGACATGGAAATATACTTATGGACCTGGGGAGAGGGGAGGAGAGGGTGAGATGTATGGAAAGAGTTTCATGGAAACTTACATTACCATATGTAAAATAGATAGCCAATGGGAATTTGCTGTATGGTTCAGAAAACTCAAACAGGAGCTCTGTATCAACCTAGAGGGGTGGGTTGGAGAGGGAGATGGGAGGGAGATTCAAAAGGGAGGGGATACATGTATACCTATGGCTGATTCATGTTGAGGTTTGACAGAAAACAACACAATTCTATAAAGCAATTACCCTTTGCAAATCCTTATTAAGGCAAATTATCCTTTAATAAACCAATTAAGAAATAAAGTTTTTAAAACTATGAGAAATATGCCATACTAGCATAAGATGTTCATAATAGGAGAAACTGAGTGTGAGGATATATGAAAGCTGTCTGTACACACTTCTCAATTTTTTCTGTAAATCTAAAACTCCTCTAAAAATATTCTTTTATTTAAAAAAAAGACGTCCTAGTATAAAATATGATAAAAAAAAAAGATGTATAAATGTGAGCATAAAGACAAGGAAAAGTCCGGGAAATGTTACTGAATCATTGCTGAAGATACATGGAAGAAAAATGTTTATAATCAGAATTATGCTTTGACAGGATTTTATGTGTTTGTTTTTAATATATTTTCTCTTTTCAGTAAGTTGAGATACAAATTGTGATTGGAAAGCAGGGATTTAATGAAATCAAAATTTTAGTCCTGGAGACAGTGCAAGTGTTTATAGGTTATTTAATTAATCTGTTCCTCAATTTTCTGAGGGAATAAAATAGTTTAGTTATGAAGTCATCCAAAGCTCTAGTATTTTGTATTTCAAATTCCTTGATAGATATTATTCCTAGTTGAAAAACAAATGGCCATCTCATCTGAATCTGGTAATTTAATTTGAGAATATCATATTTTGTTGTTGTTTTTCAGTTGCTAAGTCTTGTCTGACTCTTTGTGACCCCATGGACTGCAGCATGTGAGCCTTCTCTGTCCTTCACTGTTTCCCAGAGTTGGTTCAAATTCACATTCATTGAGTCAGTGATGCTGTAACCAATGCATCCTTTAATCTTTCCCAGCATCAGGGTCTTTTCCAGTGAGTTGACTCTTAGCATCAAGTGGCCAAAATTGGAGCTTAAGCTTCAGCAAAAGTCTTTCCAATGAATATTCAGAGTGGATTTCCTTTAGGATTAACTGTCTTTATCTCCTTGAAGTCCAAGAGACTCTCAAGAGCCTTCTCCAGCACCACAGTTCCAAAACATCAATTCTTTGGCATTAGCTTTCTTTATAATCCAGCTGTCACATCCATATATGATTACTGGAAAAACCAGAGATTTGACTATACAGACATTTGTTGACAAAGTGGTATCTCTCTTTTTTAATATACTGTCTAGGTTTGTCATAGCTTTCTTTCCAAGGAGTCTTTGAATTTCATGGATGCAGTGATTTTGGAGTCCTAGAAAATAAAATCTGTCACTACTTGCACTGTTTTCCCTTCTATTTGACATGAAGTGATGGGATCGGATGCCATGCTCTGAGTTTTTTTTTGAATGTTGAGTTTCAAGCCATCTCTTTCACTCTCCTCTTTCACCTTTATCAAGTCTCTTTAGTTCCTTTTCGGGGCTTCCCTGTAGTTCAGATGGTAAAGCATCTGCCTACAATGTGGAAGACCAGGGTTCGATCCCTGGGTTGGGAAGATCCCCTGGAGAAGGAAATGGCAACCCACTCCAGTATTCTTGCCTGGAGAATTCCAGGACTGAGGAGCCTGATAGGCTACAGTTCATGGGGTTGCAAAGAGTCGGACACGACTGAGCAACTTCACTTCACTTTTAGTTCCTTTTAAATTTCTTCCATTAGAGTGATATCATCTGCATATCTGAGGTTGTTAATATTTCTCCCAGCAGTCTTGCTTCCAGCTTGTGATTCATCCAGCCTGGCATTTTGAATGATGTACTCTGCATATAGTTAAATAAACAGAGCAATTATATACAGCCTTGACATACTCCTTTCCCAATTTTGAACCAGTCCATTGTTCCATGTCTAGTTCAAATGGTTGCTTCTTGACTCACATACAGGTTTCTCAGGAGACAGGTAAGGTGGTCTGTACTTCAGTCTCTTTAAGAATGTTCTTGAACAGTTTGTTGTGATCCACACAGTCCAAGGCTCTAGCTTAATCAATGAAGCAAAAGTAGATGTTTTTTTTCTGGTATTCCCTTTCTTTCTCCATGATCCAATGAATGTTGACAATTTGATCTTTGGTTCCTCTGCCTTTTCTAAACCTAGCTTTATCATATTGCATATAAACATGTCTTTTAACTCCTTTTCAAGCCCCTTTGTTACTATGTTTCTATAGTATACAATATTCCAACATTAGAATAAGCATTAGTGTAAAATATGGTTCACAACAAAGCAGTGAAATTTCATGTAATACTTTAGTAGAAAATAACATTTTCATTAATAAAGAAAACAAAATACATCTTGCAGGTATGTCAGTGAGAATTAAAAGTAGCTGAATACAAAATCAGTTTCCATATATTTACCTTAAGCTGTGGGTACAAAAAATAATGTTATTTGGCTATTTTTTTCACGGTGATCAGACTCAATGTAAAAGTATTACAGATCACTCATTATATTCAAATGAAATATATACCAAGGAT
>SJYT01068370.1:227362-293653 GCA_006410635.1 Cephalophus harveyi | reverse complement strand
AGACTGGTTCCAAATAGGAAAAGGAGTACATCAAGGCTGTATATTGTCACCCTGCTTATTTAACTTCTATGCAGAGTACATCATGAGAAACGCTGGGCTGGAAGAAACACAAGCTGGAATCAAGATTGCAGGGAGAAATATCAAAAACCTCAGATATGCAGATGACACCACGCTTATGGCAGAAAGTGAAGAGGAGCTAAAAAGCCTCTTGATGAAAGTGAAAGTGGAGAGTGAAAAAGTTGGCTTAAAGCTCAACAGTCAGAAAACGAAGATCATGGCATCCGGTCCCATCACTTCATGGGAAATAGATGGGGAAACAGTGGAAACAGTGTCAGACTTTATTTTCTGGGGCTCCAAAATCACTGCAGATGGTGATGGCAGCCATGAAATTAAAAGACGCTTACTTCTTGGAAGCAAAGTTATGACAACCTAGATAGCATATTCAAAAGCAGAGACATTACTTTGCCGACTAAGGTCCGTCTAATCAAGGCTATGGTTTTTCCTGTGGTCATGTATGGATGTGACAGTTGGACTGTGAAGAAGGCTGAGCACCGAAGAATTGATGCTTTTGTATTGTGGTGTTGGGGAACTCTTGAGAGTCCCTTGGACTGCAAGGAGATCCAACCAGTCCATTCTGAAGGAGATCAGCCCTGGGATTTCTTTGGAGGGAATGATGCTAAAGCTGAAACTCCAGTACTTTGGCCACCTCATTCGAAGAGTTGATTCATTGGAAAAGACTCTGATGCTGGGAGGGATTGGGAGCAGGAAGAAAAGGGGACGACAGAGAATGAGATGGCTGGATGGCATCACTGACTCGATGGAGGTGAGTCTGAGTGAACTCCGGGAGTTGGTGGTGGACAGGGAGGCCTGGTGTGCTGTGATTCATGGGGTCGCAAAGAGTCGGACACGACTGAGCAACTGAACTGAATAACAAATGAAGCTGCACTCTTTGGGCGCTAAGAAGTTTACTTATGACAATGAAGACCTGTTCTGTTCAGTGGAATGAAATTAGTTTACAACTGAGGAATTTCCTCCTAAAATTTTTGCAGGATTGCACTAAAAACTTCCTCAAAATGTAGATGTTGAATAAAATGAGGAATATAATCTGCATTTGTAAATGATATAAACATCATAAATTCTTAGGCATCATTATGAATTCAATCCTTATAGATTTATTTGTAGTTCTGAATCCTAAATCATGTCTCATGCTTTGTCATCCCCTGAACTGCAGCATGCCAGGCTTCCTTCTCCACTATCTCCCAGAGTTTACTACTCACTGGATAGTTATTTTACTGGTTATTTATTCTGCTTACAGATTTGCCTATATCCCTATGACTTATTCATTTTATAACTAGAAGTTTGTACCCTTTTATCCATTTTGTCCAGGTCCCAGCCTGCAATTTGTTGTCTGTATCAATGAACTTGGATTTGTTTTTTCTTTAATTATACATAGCAGTGAAATCATACTGTATTTGTCTTTATCTGTCTAATTTCACCCATGTAGTGCCCTCAAGATCCGTCTGTGTTGTCCCAAATGGCAGGATTTATTCTTCTTTATGGATGAATAGTACTTCATTAATCATATACATTCACTGCATCTTTCTCCATTCATCCTTTGATGGACACTTAGATTGTTTCCATATCTTGGCTATTGTAAATAAAGCTGCAATGAACATGGGGGTGTATATATATATTCATATTAGCATTTTCATTTTCTTTGGATAAATACTCATAGTAGAATTGCTGAGTCATATGGTAGTTCTATTTTAAATTTTTGGGGGAACTTCCATACAGTTTTATATAGTAGCTCCACAAATTTATATTCCCATCAACAATGTATAAGGGTTCCAGCTCAGATATTGCTTCTGATTGAGGATCAATTTTTTAAAAAAATATATTTCACTTTCTATATAATAAAACACACATGTAAAATGTAGAAGTTAATGAATTTAGACAAACATATATGCCTTTTAACTACCACTAGCACAATTAGCCAGAGAAGGCAATAGCAAGCCACTCCAGTACTCTTGCCTAGAAAATCCCATGGATGGAGGAGCCTGGTAGGCTGCAGTCCATGGGGTCGCTAGAAGTCGGATGCGACTGAGCGACTTCACTTTCACTTTTTGCTTTCACACAATGGAGAAGGAAATGGCAACCCACTCCAGTGTTCTTGCCTGGAGAATCCCAGGGACGGGGGAGCCTGTTGGGCTCCTGTCTATGGGGTCGCACAGAGTCGGACACGACTGAAGCGACTTAGCAGCAGTAGCAGCAGCAGCACAATTAGCTTCTCCCAGGTGGCACTAATGGTAAAAGATTTGCCTGTCAATGCAGGATACATAAGCGACGCAGGTTCCCTCTGGGTTGGGAAGATCCCCTGGAGAAGGAAAGGCAACCCACTCCAGTATTCTTGCCTAGAAAATTCCATGGACAGAGGAGCCTGGTGGCCACAGTCCATGGGGTTGCAAAGAGTTGGACACGACTGAGCAACTAATACACACACACCGCAATTAACATATGAACCACTTCTATCACTCCCAAAAGCTTCCATTATACCCCTCACAACCCCTCTCCCTCCATCCTGGATATAGGTGAACACTGCTTTCTATGACTGCACGCTAGATTTACTTCTTCTAGACTTTCATGTTGGAGAAGGCAATGGCACCCCACTCCAGTACTCTTGCCTGGAAAATCCCATGGACGGAGGAGCCTGGTAGGCAGCAGTCCATGGGATCGCGAAGAGTCGGACACGACTGAGCGACTTCCCTGTCACTTTTCACTTTCATGCATTGGAGAAGGAAATGGCAACCCACTCCAGTGTTCTTGCCTGGAGAATCCCAGGGACGGGGGAGCCTGGTGGGCTGCCGTCTCTGGGGTCGCACAGAGTCGGACACGACTGAAGCGACTTAGCAGCAGCAGCAGCAGACTTTCATGTAAGTGGAATTGTAGAGGATGTAGCCTTTTGCTTCTTGTTTTATATACATAATATTTTTGGTTGTTGTTGTTTGATATTCATCCATCTTATATTAATAAAATGTGCCAATAGTTCAGTATCCTATATTGCTAGTAAGATTCTGTTGTGTAAATATTATACAATTTGTTTATCCATTCCCCAACTAGCAGATAATTAGGTTTTTCACAGTACATGACTCATGCATAAAATTGCAATGAACAATTTTTGCATTGCATTTTGTAGATAAGTTTTTATTAATATTGTGTGATACTTGGCCTTAGTAGGTCAAAATGAGAACATGTTTAATTTTCAAGAAACTACCAAAATTTTCTGAACTGGTGGTACCATTTTTGCACTTCTACATATAAGGCATGAGAGGTCTGTGCTAAGGGCTTCCCAGGTAGTGCTACTCCAGTTGTTCTAAATTCTCATCAAATGAGTTTGTCAATATGTTTAATATTAGCCATTCTAGTTGACTTGAAACAGTATTTCATCATGTATCATGTTGCTAACTAGTGTTTCCTAATCACTGATACTTAGTATCTTGTCATGTGTTTATTGGCCATAATTATAATTTGCGTGTGAAGTATCTGTTTATTCCTATCTTTTGCCCATTTAAAAACTGGGTTGTTGGTCTTCAGTTGTAAGAGTTCTGTATGTATTCTGGATAGCATTTCACTGTATATGTATTGCAGGTATTTTCTCCCAATCTATGGCTACATTCTTATTTTACTCATGTTATTTTTCAGAGAACAAAAGTTTTTAATTTTTATGATACTAATTTTGCCTATTTTTATTGTTTTTACTCTGTATTTAAGAAAATTTGCCTACTCCAAGTTTGCAAAGACCTCATTTTTTATATAAAATGTACTTTTAATTATAGCCTTCATGTTTAGATTTATTATTTATTAATATTTTGGATTATTTTTGTTTATAGTGAGAGGTAAGGAGTAGAATTTCATTTCCTTTTCACGTGAATATCTAGTTGTTTAGCATTGTTTACTGCAAATATTTCTTTCTTTAGTAAAAATATTACTTTTACTGAAAATATTTTATTTCCCCTATTGAATTACTTTGGTACCTTTGTCAAAAGGGCCTCCCAGTTTGCTTAGTTGGTAAAGAATCCACCTGCCAGTGGAAGAGACACATGAGACATGATTTCGATACCTGGGTCAGGAAGATTCCTTGGAGCAGGAAATGGCAAACCAATCCAGTATTATTGCCTGGAAATTCGAATCAGAGTCAGACGTGAGTGAGTGCACACACAATCATTTTGTCAAAAGTTAATTTACTCTATAGATACAGGGTTATTTCTGAATTCTCTATTCTTTTTCACTTATCTATATGTCTTTTTGTCAAAGCCACACTATTCTGATTACCATAGCTTTAGTGTAAGCTTTGAAATACAAATTTGTTCTTTTTTTAAAAAAAAAAAGATGGCCCAGGTGTTCTATAAAATATGCCTGTCTGTACATATTTTAGAAACAACTTGTTAATTTCTTTAAAATAATCATCTGTTATTTTCATTGAGACCTTATTATAACCAATATCAAAACAAAATAAGTGAGATAAAGTGCTCACACCCATGGGATTCATTGATCTTACTATGTACCCATTACCCAGAATCAACGGGACTTGAGAATTCCATGGATGAGGAGCCTGGTGGGTTACAGTCCATGGGATCAAAAAGAAGTGGTCACAATTGACTGACTCATACACACACACACACACTGCAATCTCAGACAGGCAGGGTCACAGGTAACTCAGGCCTTCATTTGTGAAGATCTTCTTTCACCCAACAAGTGAAAAGTGAAATAGTTACAACATATTCAATTAAGAAAAAGCTGCTGCTGCTGCTAAGTTGCTTCAGTCGTATCTGACTCTGTGCAACCCCACAGACGGCAGCCCACCAGGCTCCGCTGTCCCTGAGATTCTCCAGGCAAGAACACTGGAGTGGGTTGTCATTTCCTTCTCCAATGCATGAAAGGAAAAGTAAAAGTGAAGTCACTCAGTCACGTCCGACTCTTAACGACCCCATGGACTGCAGCCTACCAGGCTCCTCCGTCCATTGGATTTTCCAGGCAAGAGTACTGAAGTGGGGTGCCATTGCCTTCTCGAATGAAAAAGCTGGATGATGATAAAGCGTTAAGACTTGTGTGGTGCTATACAGATTTTAGCATATGACCCACATAAACACATG
Source organism: Cephalophus harveyi (assembly GCA_006410635.1). Taxonomy (NCBI): domain Eukaryota; kingdom Metazoa; phylum Chordata; class Mammalia; order Artiodactyla; family Bovidae; genus Cephalophus; species Cephalophus harveyi. The sequence goes on along the minus strand of SJYT01068370.1, from coordinate 288,503 downwards.
AAAATGTTTATCCCATGGCCTGGAGAAAAAATGTGTCCTGGAAATAAGTGTGGAAATAAAAGTAGCTTAGGTAATTTCTGATTCTTGTATATGCATCTTTAGACTTGGTTGATTGTTAATCTTAGTTTTTAAAGGAGCTATGCTTTAATGGGGTACAATTATTCAGTTCAGTTCAGTCACTCACTTGTGTCATACTCTTTGTGACCCCATGAACCGCAGCACACCAGGCCTCCCTGTCCATCATAAAATCCCAGGGTCCACCCAAACCCATGTCCATCAAGTTGGTGATGCCATCCAACCATCTCATCCTCTGTCGTCCCCTTCTCCTCCTGCCCTCAATCTTTCTCAGCAGCAGGGTCTTTTCAAATGAGTTAGCTCTTCCCATCAGGTAGCCAAAGTATTGGAGCTTCAGCTTTAATATCAGTTCTTCCAGTGAACACCCAGGACTGATCTCCTTTAGGATGGACTGGTTGGATCTCCTTGCAGTCTAAGAGACTCTCAAGAGTCTTCTCCAACACCACAGTTCAAAAGCATCAATTCTTCAGCGCTCAGCTTTCTTCACAGTCCAACTCTCACATCCATACATGACCACTGGAAAAACCATTGCCTTGACTAGATGGATCTTTGTGACACAATAATGTCTCTGCTTTTTAATATGCTGTCTAGGTTGGTCATAACTTTCCTTTCAAGGAGTAAGCGTCTTTTAATTTCATGGCTGCAATCACCATCTGCAGTGATTTTGGAGCCCCCCAAAATAAAGTCTGACACTGTTTCCACTGTTTCCCCATCTATCTGCCTTGAAGCGATGCCATGATCAGATGCCATGATCTTCGTTTTCTGAATGTTGAGCTTTAAGCCAACTTTTTCACTCTCTTCTTTTACTTTCATCAAGAGGCTCTTTAGTTCTTCTTCACTTTCTGCCATAAGGGTGGTGTCATCTGCATATCTTATGATCCAGCGGATGTTGGCAATTTGATCTCTGGTTCCTCTGCCTTTTCTAAAGCCAGCTTGAACATCTGGAAGTTCGTGGTTCACATATTGCTGAGGCCTTGCTTGGAGAATTTTGAGCATTACTTTACTAGTATGTGAGATGAGTGCAACTGTGCGGTAGTTTGAGCATTCTTTGGCATTGCCTTTCTTTGGGGTTGGAATGAAAGCTGACCTTTTTCAGTCCTGTGGCCACTGCTGAGTTTTTCAAATTTGCTGGTATATTGAGTGCAGCACTTTCACAGCATCATCTTTCAGGATTTGAAATAGCTCAACTGGAATTCCATCACCTCCACTAGCTTTGTTTGTAGCGATGCTTTCTAAGGCCCACTTGACTTCACATTCCAGGATGTCTAACTCTAGGTGAGTGATCACACGATCATGATTATCTGGGTCGTGAAGATCTTTTTTGTACAGTTCTTCTGTGTATCTTCATAACACAGTTATTACCAGATTGAAATCAAGTTTGAATTCTGTCTTGTCATCTTAAGTACCTTTTGATCCTGTAGCAATAGGCAAAGAGGAACTGTCATCAAGGGAAATTATAATTTCTGCTATACAGTAGGGACAAGGAGAATATATCTAGAACCCAAAGCATTCTCTCAAGCACCCATTATGCTTCTACTTAAAATTAATGGGAAACTGCTTCCCTGGTGGCTCAGATGGTAAAGAATCTGCCTGCAATGCAGGAGACCTGGGTTTGATTCATGGATCCGGAAGATACTCTGAAGAAGGGAACAGCTACCCACTCCAGTATTGTTGCCTGGAGAATTCCATGACAGGGGAGCCTGGTGGGTTACAGTCCATGGGATCGCAAAGATTTGAACACAACTGAGCAACTAACACACTCTCTTGCTTTTTCAATGATCCAGCGGATGTTGGCAATTTGATCTCTGGTTCCTCTGCCTTTTCTAAAGCCAGCTTGAACATCTGGAAGTTCATGGTTCACGTATTGCTGAGGCCTTGCTTGGAGAATTTTGAGCATTACTTTACTAGCATGTGAGATGAGTGCAACTGTGCAGTAGTTTGAGCATTCTCATACGTGTGCACACACACACACACACACACACACACACTGCAATCTCAGACAGCCAGGGTCACAGGTAACTCAGGCTTTCATAATTGAAGATCTTGTTCACCCAACAAGTGAAGAACCATTAAACATTGGATTCTTACTGAGGAAAAGAACATAAAATAAGTCGTGGCAGAAGGAAGGTGTTTGTAAGGGTTTTGTGGTGGTATAGGTTATTTGCAGAAACAAGAACTTCAATAACCATATTTATCATTGATCATATGCACATATCATTGATCATTTATCTATACACATACAGATTTTTCTGTATCCTCTTCCTTCAGTAGTTTATACAAGATATTATATTGGTATTAAAGTTATGTGATATTAGTCGACGATTGCAACTGATTTAATCAGGATATCAGTGAAAAATGGATGCAATTACTTATGAATTTTTTCTCCATTTTAAAAATCTTCATTTGTTTAATGAGTGATTGTATCCTGTTGTGACTTGGTAATTGAGACATATACATAAGTGTGTGTGGAAGCTGAGTAGCTAAAGAAGTAGAACAGACTAGAACAGATATTTCTGTTGATGCTCAGTACCATCTCCACCTTTCTAAGACTTCCCATCAGCCACAAGGGATTGTTATGTATATTACATTGCAATGATTCTCACAAAGAAATATTCAATCAGTGAAAGCCAGTGGTAAAATAGTTGGAAGACATTAAAGAAGAAGCCATAATTCTCTGGTGGCAATTTTAGGCAGAGTCTTGGGCAAAGGCATACTGTAAACCAGCTTTCTGAGAGAGTCAACTCATTGCTACAGGAGGCTGAAGTCATTTGTGGTGAAATCCCTGCTTTCTATATTCACAGATTTCCTAAACCTTAGGAGTGGCTTTAGTGACTTCTGTTCTTCAACTCTTCCAGTTATCCTCTAAGTCCTATACAGATATTTTGGTGAGCGGGGGTGGGGAGTGACATAAATAGAGCATGATATGGGCTTTTGAGGTACTGATAATGTTCCATTTTAAGATTTGAGTCATATGTCATGGGAATGTTTACACTCATTTATTGAGTTATACCATTGCAATATGTACAATATGTATATTTTAATGAAGGCACATTATACTTCAATTAAACTTTTTAGTCATAATTTCTGCTGAAAGTTTTGTAGACTAAAAGCTTGTGGCTGATTGCTAACTGATACACAAATAAAATCAATAAATGGAAAGTATATTATTGCTGCAAATCTTTTCTGCACTGTTCATTTTCTAATCTATAAAAAGAATATGATGATAGGACCTATTTCATGATATCAAAAGAGAAATTTATCAGACTTATCAAGTTTAGAAAGTGTATACCACTTTATAATAAGAATGTACACTAGAAAGTGCATACCACTTTCTAGTAAAAGGAAAAAAAGGAAAGTGAAGTCACTCAGTCGTGTCTGACTCTTTGTGACGCCATGGACTCTAGCCTATCATGCTCCTCCGAGTTATGTAAATGTTAGCTTGTTGAAAAAGTAAAGAGATACGTACCTCCTACCTACATTTATACATAAATATGTAACGGTTTTAGGCCCATAAATTATTGTTAGCGTAGGGGCTTAGAATAAACCTCCCCAAGATGTGCTAATTTGGCATGTGGATTATTTTGAGCTGAAAGCCTTCAAGACACGGTAGTCTCAAGGGAAACTACCACCCTTCCCTAGAATATCTATAAGAATTTGAGTTTATTTATTTATTTATTTTTTTACCAGAAAAAGAGTTATTATCAGCAATCAATTTTATCTAAGTGACTTCATCATGTGTCAGGGCAAGCATCTGATTACCAAATATCTGTTTCTCTTTCCATCTTGTGAATGACCCTCCCAGCCTTGAGAACCCTAGGCCCTTACCCCCTTTCTTAACTCCAGATGGCATATATACCTCATTTTACCTTCCCATCTATGAACCTCTTGTGTATGTAGACGTTTTTATGTATGAAAGTCTCTGACTTTCTTGTGTATATAGAGTTCAGTTCAGTTCAGTTCAGTCACTCAGTCATGTCTGACTCTTTGCGACCCCATGAATTGCAGCACGCCAGGCCTCCCTGTCCATCACCAATTCCCGGAGTTCACTCAGACTCACCTCCATCGAGTCAGTGATGCCATCCAGCCATCTCATCCTCTGTCGTCCCCTTCTCTTCCTGCCTCCAACCCCTCCCAACATCAGAGTCTTTTCCAATGAGTCAACTCTTTGCATGAGGTGGCCAAAGTACTGGAGTTTCAGCTTTAGCATCATTCCTTCCAAGGAAATCCCAGGGTTGATCTCCTTCAGAATGGACTGGTTGGATCTCCTTGCAGTCCAAGGGACTCTCAAGAGTCTTCTCCAACACCACAGTTCAAAAACATCAATTCTTCGGCTCTCAGCCTTCTTCACAGTCCAACTCTCACATCCATACATGACCACAGGAAAAACCATAGCCTTGACTAGACGGACCTTAGTAGGCAAAATAATGTCTCTGCTTTTGAATATGCTATCTAGGTTGGTCATAAATTTTCTTCAAAGGAGTAAGCGTCTTTTAATTTCATGACTGCAATCACCATCTGAAGTGATTTTGGAGCCCCAAAAAATAAAGTCTGAAACTGTCTCCACTGTTTCCCCATCTATTTCCCATGAAGTGATGGGACCAGATGCCATGATCTTCGTTTTCTGAATGTTGAATTTAAGCCATCTTTTTCACTCTCCTCTTTCATTTTCATCAAGAGGCTTTTTAGTTCTTCTTCACTTTCTGCCTTAAAGGTGGTGTCATATGCATATCTGAGGTGATTGATATTTCTCCCGGCAATCTTGATTCCAGTTTGTGTTTCTTCCAGTCCAGCGTTTCTCATGATGTACTCTGCATATAAGTTAAATAAGCAGGGTGACAATATACAGCCTTAATGTACTCCTTTTTCTATTTGGAACCAGTCTGTTGTTCCATGTACAGNTTTCTCCCGGCAATCTTGATTTCAGCTTGTGTTTCTTCCAGTCCAGCGTTTCTCATGATGTACTCTGCATATAAGTTAAATAAGCAGGGTGACAATATACAGCCTTGATGTACTCCTTTTCCTATTTGGAACCAGTCTGTTGTTCCATGTCCAGTTCTAACTGTTGCTTCCTGGCCTGCATACAGATTTCTCAAGAGGCAGGTTAGGTGGTCTGATATTCCCATCTCTTTCAGAATTTTCCACAGTTTATTGTGATCCACACAGTCAAAGACTTTGGCATAGTCAATAAAGCAGAAATAGATGTTTTTCAAATAAAATATTCAAACATTGCAAGTAATCTATTTTTCCTGTGTCCTGGAGCCTTCCTCCTTAATACTGCAACCTGATTGGTTCCTCTTTCAATTTGCTCTGCCATCGTTCCCCTGAAATGCCCCTTCCCACTTTTCTGAGCAGATTCTCTGTATCACTTTTCTCTCTTGTTTTACCCCTTCCTTCTGCTAGAGTCCACAGAAGTCCTCTGAGACGCATGGAGTTACATTTTTGGAGACACTGAATGCCTGTAAATACCTTTATTTTGCTCTGACAATTGACCAGTATTTTGTCTGGTCAAAACTTAAAATTTCAATTTTAAATTGAAATCCTCATAATCTGAAGGCGTTGCTCCAGAGACTTTTGTTTTTTATTAAAAAATTACAATATCATTATTTCTAATCATTTTTTGCATGTGACTTGTTTCATACTCCTCCCTGGCCCCCACTTGTCAAAACCTTTAAGATTTTTTATTTGTCTCTGAAATTTCATGATGATATTTTGTTTAAAATATGAAACTTTTTGTTGTTCATTATTGTGTGTACCCAATAGGCAGTTGTGTGTCATTCAATACCAGGAATTTTTCTGAATATTTCCTTCTCCTTTTTTTTCACTATTTGTGTTTCTACAAAGTTTATTATTAAGATGTAACTCTTAGATTAAACGTCTCAGTCCCTCAGTCTTCTCCACACACACCATTTTATATTGTATTATCATTTTGCTACACAATTTGAAAGATTTTCTCAAATTTACCTTCCAAGTTACTCAATTTACATGTGATTTTAGAAAAAAAAAAAGTTAATTTCCCAGAGCTCTTTCTTGTTCCTTTTTTTAGCATCCTTTTCTTTTCTTTATAGATAACATTTTCTCCTCTTTCTCTGCACATATTCTTAAAATTTGAAGCATTGTTCTGATTCCTGACTGCCCTGTTCCTCTTTACTTGTTTATTTGTACTGTGTCCTTCATGGCAAATATTTTTCTCAAATGCCTAGTAATGCTTGGCAGTCTAAGAGGAAGATGCTGAAATGATTCTTGAAATTTTTATGTGCCCAAGTGGGGCTGGTTGATGAGTGAGCCTCATTGTAGACAGAATCAAGTGGGTGGATGGCAAGGCTTTTAATCTGTATATGAAGGACTGAAGAAAGGAAAATTACATTCCCTATGACAACTTCTTTATCACTTTATCCCTTTTAATGATATATCAGGAACTAAACCACAGCCTGTTGGGGAGGTTAATCAAGCTTTCAGCAATTCCTGAAGAAATGAGCCAACAATAATATCTGAGGATTTTTCTATTACAGCCACTTCCTCTTACACTCATTAGCCACTGGAGGGAAAGCGTGCAAGTCCAATCAAGAGTTTAGAAGATGAAAGCCCTTCAACTTTGGATGGCATTCTTCAATTTTAAATGTCAGGGAAATTTTCAAGTGCTCTAGAAATTCTCAGAAACTGCAGCACTCTACAGATTCTTTGAATCTACTGATTCACCAGAAGTTCCATATGGTAAGGATACAAAGTATTTAGAAAAAGAAAAACACCACTTGAATTCAGATAAAATATTAGATAGCTTTTCCCCAGAAGCATGACAGCAGCAAGAAGCTGCTTTTATTTTTGACTCTTTTTACTCTGGTCATTCAAACACATATTTCCTTTTTCATATCAACTCTCAAATGGACCTCCTTCTGTCATTATTTCTCCATGTTCCGATATAACTTCTCCATCTGGACATTTTTTAAAGATCACAGCTTTCAGTGTGGCTCCATGCCGTTCATCAAATGGCACAATTCACATGGGGACTGACTGTCCAGACTGTTCCTTCCACAAAACGGTTCTGGAAAGACTGATTACAGAGCTGCATTTATTTTAACTCTTGCTTCTCTAGTCAGGAGTCATTTAGGGTCTATAAGCCAACTGGTAAGTAAGTTCTAAGGAATTTTTAGAGTAGCTATTTCATTGCCAAACAGAAATTTTATATTGAACAACCAGCTTTCCCCAATGGCATGTATGTCTAGGGTTTAATACTCTTTATCAGTGCTGAAAACAATATTTATCACTTGTAAAGTTGTGGGCTTTTTCAATCTCTCCATGACTACTAGAAGTAATGTCTTGTGATATAACAATCTAATATTCCAGAAGCCATGACACAGATCTTCATTTGTATAAATAGGAAACCTCAGAGTCCTATAATGCTGTGGAGAATTCTCATTCTCTTCTTTTGTCCCTCTTCTAATCACGTTTTTTCTCAAATTGGGGAGAGGCAGCCCTCAATTACACAGAGTCACATTTAATGAAGATTGTAAACCTTTGGAACACTAAAAACTGCAGCTCATTTTATTGCTGATTTAAAAATTGTTTTGAAAAATTTTTTGAGATTGCATCCAAGTACTGCATTTCGGACTCTTTTGTTGACCATGATGGCTACTCCATTTCTTCTGAGGGATTCCTGCCCACAGTAGTAGATATAATAGTCATCTGAGTTAAATTCACCCATTCCAGTCCATTTGAGTTTGCTGATTCCTAGAATGTCGACGTTCACCCTTGTCATCTCTTGTTTGACCACTTCCAATTTGCCTTGATTCATGGACCTGACATTCCAGGTTCCTATGCCGTATTGCTCTTTACAGCATCGGATCTTGCTTCTATCACCAGTCACATGCACAACTGGGTATTGTTTTCGCTTTGGCTCCATCCCTTCATTCTTTCTGGACTTATTTCTCCACTGACCTCCAGTAGCATATTGGGCACCTAATGACCTGGGGAGTTCCTCTTTTGGTACCCTATCATTTTGCCTGTTCATGGGGTTCTCAAGGCAAGAAAACTGAAGTGGCTTGCCATTCCCTTCTCCATTGAACCACGTTCTGTCAGCCCTCTCCACCATGACCTGCCCGTCTTCGGTTGCCCTGCAGGCATGGCTTGGTTTCATTGAGTTGGACAAGGCTGTGGTCCTAGTGTGATTAGATTGACTAGTTTTCTGTGAGTATGGTTTCAGTATGTCTGCCCTCTGATGCCCTCTTGTAACACCTACCATCTTACTTGGGTTTCTCTTACCTTGGGTGTTGGGTATCTCTTCACGGCTGCTTAAGCAAAGCACAGCCGCTGTTCCTTACCTTGGACGAGGGGTATCTCCTTACTGTCGCCGTTCCTGACCTTCAACGTGGGATAGCTCCTCTAGGCCCTCGGGTTGCTCTTCCCGGCCGCCGGCCCTGGCCTTGGGCGTGGGTGGCTCCTCCCAGCTGCCGCCCCTGGCCTCGGGCTCGTGGTGGCTCCCCAGGGTCACCGCCCCCGGCCTGGAGCTCGAGGAGGCCTCTCCCGACTGCCCCCGACCTCGGACGCTGGGTGTCTCCTCCCGGCCTCCACCGGCCCCGGTTGCGGAGTAGCTCCACCCAGCTGCCGCCCCGACCTCGGACACGGAGTGTCTCTTTCTGGACCGCCACTGACCTCGGACGCGGGGTAGCTCCTCTCGGTCGCTGCCCCGACCTCAGCACAGGGTGGCTCCTCTCGGCCGTTCCTGCGCTGCCGCAGCCTGGCACTCTAGGCTGCTGCCCCCGATCTCGGACGTGGGGCAGCTCCGCCCCGGCTCTCGCCGCGGACCGCGCGTAGTGCGCCAGCCTGGGTCTCGCAGATGCAAATATCCTGTGTCCATCTATAAAATCTCATCGATGTGTACACCAAGAAGGATGCAGTTTATTGTATTAGAATTACACCTGTGGGCTTTCCCTGGCAGTCCAGCGTTTAAGACTTTGCCCTTTAATGCAGGGGGTGAGGGTTCGACCCCTGATCAGGGAGTTAGAATCCCACGTGCCTCGTGACCAAAAAATCAAAACGTAGCACAGAAGCAATACTGTACCAAATTCAATAAAGACTGTAAAAACTGACCCACATTAAAACAGAGAGTTATACCTGCGCAATATCGGAGGGGAACGCCCTCTAATGACAACAACCATCTCAGGCTCTGGTTGCATATGTATCTAGCTTTCCTTGTGTTTTCCGTCAAGGTTTGATTTCTGTATTTTGACACTATTTTATTATTTGCTTACAAAATTAAATACGGTGGCATCTTTGTGAAAAATTGAATCATTTATCAATGCGAATTGACTTTATTCCTGGTAATTTTTTTACTCAAGAGCAAATTTTGTCTAATATTAATGTAGCTATATCTACTATGTATTTTGCTAGAATGGCATCGTATATCTCTTTATGTTCTTCAAAATGTTTTTTGTTTTTCTCTTTTTAATGCAATTTTTAAAGGTTACTTTCCATTTACAGTTATTATAAAATATTGGCTGTATTTGCCATACTGGGCAATACATCCTCAAGCCTGTTTTACACCCCATAGCTGGTGCTTCCTGCTCTCCCGTCCCTATATTGCCCTCCAACTCTCCCCTCCTCTGAAAACCACCAGTTTGCTCTCTACATCTGTGAGTCTGCTTCTCTTTTGTTGTATATTTTTAGATTACACATGTACGTGATATCACGCCGCATTTTTTCTCCTTCTCTGACTTCTTTCACTTAGCATAATACCTTCCCGGTCCATCCATGATGCTGCAAATGGCAGAATTTCATTTTCTTCTTTTGACTGAGTCGCATTCCACTGTCTATACATCCACATCTCCTTTATCTACGCATCTATTGCTGCTCTTAGAACCTTGCATTTTTGAGTAAGATTTTTTATACTTGATACCATCACACTGCAGCAAGAACAAATCAGGCATTGGATTTCTTACAGCTGCAGATGGGTATTTGTGAAGGCAGGTTAACTTGTCCTCTTAACTCAGCAGTGGTTCTGGCATCCTGCTCAGTACAATGGATCCTGTTAGGCAAGCTTATCTCTGGTCATCCAGAAAGTTCTATTTTCACCTTAACTTACTCTCTGCTCCAGCTCAGGGACAGATTAAGGAAGGTGGCGGTAGGTGAGCTGTGGTGTGGGATTTCTTTCAGGGGAGCCCATAAAACAGAATGTGTCACACATTATGTATCTCCTAGCCTGTGCTCACATGTCCGACTTGACTGTCATAATAAAGGCTGGTGGGGGTAATATTTGTACCTGTTGCCTCTTAAAGACAGAAACTGAGTCTCAGATAGGTTAAGGAATTTGCTGGAGGTCACGCCTGCTGCAAGCTTGCCTGATGCTATTCTAAAACACTGCTGGGATCTTAGGATGGGTTACATGTCGGTCTGTAGCAGCTCTGTCTAAAGAAACATGAGGTGAGCTGCACGTGTAATTTAAAATTTTCTGGTAGCCATGTTAAAAAAAGTAAGCGAAACATGAAAAGAAGAAGCTTATTTCTGTACCGTTCTTTTGATAATCTGCTTTTTTCCCTGCAGCTGTTTTAAGAGAGCTGCATTTTCTTTGGTGTTTTGCAGTTTCATGATGACATTACTAAATGTGATCTCATTTATTGAGTCTGTTTCACTGAGTTCTGTAAAATGATCAGCTATTATCTTAATTGTTACCTTTAATTATCACCTCTAATTATTACTGCTGTCCTCTTTACTTTTCTGAATCAGTCCCCTTTTGGAACTGTGATTAAAACTACGTTAGCTCTTCTATCTTGGAGAAGGAAATGGCAACCCACTCCAGTGTTCTTGCCTGGAGAATCCCAGGGACAGAGGACCCTGGTGGGCTGCCGTCTCTGGGGCTGCACAGAGTCGGACACGACTGAAGCAACTTAGCAACGGCAGCAGTAGCAGCAGCAGCAGGTCTTCTATCCATCTCTTAACTCTACCATATTTTCCAACTTTTTGTCTCTGCACACTGGCCAACTTTCTGGTGTATTTTCCAATTCACTGAATCTCTTTCAGTTGTATCTCATTTTCTCTTCACCCCTCAACTATTTGTCTCTTATGTTTCTTTTATACTATTTCTTTCATTCTTTTTCACATTTTCTAGGTTTATTTTTATAGTTTTTCTTTCTTGCAGGTATTTTCAAGCTGTCTTTAATATTAATATCTTTAAACAGAGTAAGCATATTTATTTCTAGATTTCATCATCTCAATATCTCAAATATTTTGGGGTCTGTTCTGTAATTTTGTCTTTCTGCAGATTATTTTCCATGGTGCCTTATTCTTGGGTATTTTTATCTTATTAGTTTTACTGTGGACTTCTCAATATTTCTTGAAAAGTTTCTTTTTCATGAATCTTTGAGGCCGAAGATTAAGGTGCCTTCTTGCAGAGACAAGCTGCATGTCCTCCTGCAGACCTCACAGGCACCACCCGTTTGGTAAGGCCACCAGTCAAGTTTGTGGCTTGACACTGGCAGGGTGCCGAAATAATGTAATCCAAACTTTGAGCCGTCCTCGGATATGGTTGTGGTGACCACAGCTTCTCCGGGACTGTCTCTGCCCTCTGATCTTTTCTATATACAGTGTCGTGGCTGTAGCCTTCCCTTCAGTCTCCTGAGTGATGCATGTGGGCTGGGGTAGGGGACTTATTTTTGATTAGTTTTTACCCTGGGATGAGCCCCACGGCACCCAGTTTAATGAGAGGAGGGTCTCCTTGTAAACTTACCACTGCTAGTGGACTCTTGGCCCTAACTTTTAAAGTTGGAGAATAGTTGTTTTATACTGCTCAGGTGGTCTCTGCCACAAATCAAAGTTATTCAGTCACAATCATGCATGCGTGTGTGTGTCCCCTTCCCCCTGAGCCTCCCCACGTCATCCCACCCCTCCAGACCATCACAGAACACCAGGAGGGTTCTCCACTAGCTATCTGTTCTACACATGATTGTGTATATATGTCAATAACACTTTGTCAATTTCTCCTAGCCTCCGCTTTGCCCACTGTGTCCACAAGTCCATTCCCTCCATCTGCATCTCCATTTCTTCTCTATACATGGGTTCACTAGTACCATTTTCCTAGATTCCATTATATATGTGTTAATATACAATATTTGTTTTTCTCTTTCTGGCTTGCTTCACTCTGTATAATAGTGAGCCAGCTACACAGTCTAAGGTCACAAAAGAGGTGGTCACAAAAGTTAATGACTTAGGAGTTAAACAACAACTTGCTAGAAACAAGTAAAATACTGTGGAAGTATTTTGTTTTGCAATATTCTTAAAAGATAAAAATATTTAACAAAATAGAGATTGTTAGTTCAGTTCAGTTCAGTCACTCAGTTGTGTCTAACTCTTTGCAACCCCATGAATCCCAAAACGCCAGGCCTCCCTGTTCATCACCATCTCCCGGAGGAGTTCACTCAGACTCATGTTCATCGAGTCCGTGATGCCATCCAGCCATCTCATCCTCTGTCGTCCCCTTCTCCTCCTGCCCCCAATCCCTCCCACCATCAGAGTCTTTTCCAATGAGTCAACTCTTCGCATGAGGTGGCCAAAGTGCTGGAGTTTCAGCTTTAGCATCATTCCTTCCAAAGAAATTCTAGGGCTGATCTCCTTCAGAATGGACTGGTTGCATCTCCTTGCAGTCCAAGGGACTCTCAAGAGTCTTCTCCAACACCACAGTTCAAAAGCATCAATTCTTCGGTGCTCAGCCCTCTTCACAGTCCAACTCTCACATCCATACATGACCACAGGATAAACCATAGCCTTGACTAGATGGACCTTAGTCAGCAAACTAATGTCTCTGCTTTTGAATATGCTATCTAGGTTGGTCATAACTTTTCTTCCAAGGAGTAAGTGTCTTCTAATTTCATGGTTGCAGTCACCATCTGCAGTGATTTTGGAGCCCAAAAAAATAAAGTCTGACACTGTTTCCACTGTTTCCCCATCTACTTCCCATGAAGTGATGGGACCGGATGCCATGATCTTCATTTTCTGAATGTTGAGCTTTAAGCCAACTTTTTCTCTTTCCTCTTTCACTTTCATCAAGAGGCTTTGGGGTTCCTCTTCACTTTCTGCCATAAGGGTGGTGTCATCTGCATATCTGAGGTTATTGATATTTCTCCTGGCAATCTTGACTCCAGCTTGTGTTTCTTCCAGTCCAGTGTTTCTCATGATGTACTCTGCATAGAAGTTAAATAAGCAGGGTGACAATATATAGCCTTGACGTACTCCTTTTCCTATTTGGAACCAGTCTGNGTTCTAACTGTTGCTTCCTGACCTGCATACAGATTTCTCAAGAGGCAGGTCAGGTGGTCTGGTATTCCCATCTCTTTCAGAATTTTCCACAGTTTATTGTGATCCACACAGTCAAAGGCTTTGGCATAGTCAATCAAGCAGAAATAGATGTTTTTCTGGAACTCTCTTGCTTTTTCCATGATCCAGCGGATGTTGGCAATTTGGTCTCTGGTTCCTCTGCCTTTAAGCTGACATCTAAAGGAAAATGGGAACCAGACAAAGACAAGCTTCTTGTGCCTTGAGAGCATTTGCTGAACTCGGTAAATTTGGACTCAGGAGATGAGACAGTCAGAAGTATTTGTGTTAATTGTATAGGTTCATCCACCTCACTACAGATTCTTTACCACTGAACCTCCAGTAAGAATTTGGTATAAATTTTTTCTGCTGTTTACTGGAAACAGAAATCTTTGGTTCTTAATCCTATGATAGGAATTGTAAACTGAAAGTTAGCTAATGGAAATAATTAGAACACAGCAAACATGGATGAATAACACAATATGGAAAAGCACCACACTGTTTTGCAAAGCATAAGAAAGACAAGTTTGGCTTGGAACGTGATGCACTTATTTCCTTTTTCAAGATATGATTTTGCAGCCTCAAAACTGGCTAGACTCTGTCACCCAGTAGAATTGCCAAACTCTTCAGCTCTGGTGGCTCAGACATAAGGAATCTGCCTGAAATGTAGGAGACCCAGGTTCGATCCCTGAGTCAGGAAGATCCCCTGGAGAAGGAAATGGTGATCCACTTCTGTGTTCTTGCCTGGAGAATTCCATGGACAGAGGAGCCTGGTAGGCTATACATAGTCCATGGGTTTGCAAAGAGTCAGACACGACCGGTGCCTTTCACTTTCAATTCATCCTCAATAGACTCTAACCCTAAAGCAAGTATGTCTTGGTCCACTTGGGCTGTTATGACAGAATACTACAGACTGGGTGACTTGCGAGCAATAGGAAATCATCCCTGAGAGTTCAGGAGGCTGCCAGTCCAAGATTAAGGCACCTGGAGGCCTGATGTTTGGTGACAGTGTGCCTCTGCTCATAGACAGCTGTCAACCCCTGTGACTTGCACGGCAGGAAGGGCAAGAGAGCTCTCTGAAGACTCTGTTAGAAGGACGCTAATTCCATTCAGGAGAGCCTCACCCTCATTGTCTGATTACCTTTCAAAGACCCACCTCCTAACACCATCACATTAGGATTTAACAAGTAGATTTTAGGGGAACACAGACACACAGTCTAAAGCAGTATGAAACCCCTGGGGCCTATGATGGTCATTTATACAGTGGAGGGTCAGATCTTGAATAGGAAACACTCCACTCCATCCTGTTTTATCTATAATTTTCTCTCCTGCTTGAGACTAGTTGAAAGAGATGGAATTTTAGGATAAAAAAGAGAGATTTTGATTTTGTGGTTTATTTTGAAATTTATTATTAAATACATTATTCCTGGGACATGGTAAGTTTGGAACAGACCACAGGAATAATTAATAGCTAATAGATTCTAAAAGATCTGAGAAGGCAATGGCATCCTACTCCAGTACTCTTGCCTGGAGAATCCCAGGGACAGAGGAGCCTGGTGGGCTGCCGTCTATGGGGTTGCACAGAGTCGGACACGACTGAAGCAACTTAGCAGCAGTAGCAGCAACAGATACTAAAAGATAGGCTACAGAGAAACAAGAGAGATGGTTTTTCACTATCACTCCATGCTAACCTGATTAATTAGCATGAAATGATAGTGAAACTCTTTACTGTGGTTTGTCAACTAGTGGTAGACAGAAAAAAAAAATCTTACTTGAAATATGGGTGAAATAAACATTACCAGAAATAAAGCTTTCAATTTTTCATAATGAATGTGAAGCTTAAAAAAAAAAATGGTTCAAATTTGCATTGTGATGGGGACTCCTGTGAGAGAATGTCAATTTATAATGAGTGGAAAAATAAGACAAGGCACTAAAGCTTACAAATGCCTTCTTAATAAAGCTTAGCATCTGTTTCCTGGATAAGAAGAACATTTAAACCACTGTTTTTGGTGAGGAGAGAGACAATAAACATGGAAGTCATCAATTTCAAATGACCTGCTTTTTAAAATCTTCCTGCCACTTCTGATATTAACATGTTAAAAAACATACAAGAATGCCAATAAAATATTTCCTGTATTTCAGATATGTTTGCTGGTATTTTTGGCTCTACTAAGACATAAAAGTCAATATGAAATTGCGTGGCATGAGATCTGCAGATTGGTAGAAACTGTATCTTTCAAACATCAACCCTTATTAGTGTTCACCAAATTAATCTCTCAGAGAAGAGCCCCTGTTGTATGTTAAAGTTCTAGCTTTAAAATATTAATTCAGTACAAAATAAAAATAAATGGGGCACTGTGGAGTGGCTTATAGACACAGAGTCTGATTACGGCTCTCTAAAAGACTAAGGAACCCGAGGGATTGGCTAGTTTGAACAGACTGCTAGTTCAGGGACCTTCTATATGTTGGTCAACGAAAATTTAGAAATTAATCATATTAATTAATTAATATTGGGCCTTAATTCTTTTCACAGAAGTTCCTAGTAGAATAGATGAGAGCTTGGTCACTTCTTATTCAGGATGTTACAAATAAGTAAACTTCATGTGCTCTGGATGATATGCTTAGCCAATTTTTTTTTTTTTTCTCAACAAGAAATTATTTTTTACTGGGCACATTTAGTGGGAGGTCTTTTTCTTTAAGTTTCCATTGTCTAATGATAAAGGCAGTTCAGACATCAGATCCAGAGTAGGTGGCGTTTCCTGCTGGAGCACAGGCTTAGGGTTACAAAGGACTGAATATGTATTGTCTCAGACAGGCTCAAGGATATCTGGTCTTTGTAACGCAGATTCTTATTATGTAAATAATTTGTGTGTGCCTAAAAATAGGCTTAATTTTTTTTCTGCATGTCCTACTTTACTTTTCTCATATTTTCTTTCTTTTCTCGCTTCATTTCCCCTTTCCTGGTGAACTGATGATGAATAAGGCTAGATTCTTCTACTGCCAGCCCGGCCTCCTCTACCTGACCCGAGGCTGAGCTCGCAATGACAGCATCAGGTGTGATGGATGCGGGTGGAGGAGACTCAGATGAAAAGCTGAGCCCTTTCCAAATCTCACCATAAATCTCCAAACTGCTGAAGAGCTGCCCACTCGTTGCCTCGGTTACAGCCCACACACTCGTCTCCTCACAGTCATAGATGCTCCTCAATAAAGCGAAGTTCATTACTACTAAAGGATTTTTTTTTTTTTGCTTCTCCCTGGAAGGAACAAATTATTCTTGCGTTGAACTTGCTGCCTACTCACGCCCAGTCTCCTTTTGTGCCTTCCCTGTCTCCAACCCCGCTCCCTTCGCGTTCACTCTCTGTGCTGCTGAACCTCACTGATTTTAGCCTGTGGAGCAGCAAACTGAGGCCGGGCAGCAATAGACCTTCCTCAGGAAGGCCGGAGCAAGGCATCTGGCTTCCCCCGAGACGCCTGCTTCACTCATGTTACAACCTTTACAAACTCCCCGCTTTAGTGCTACCATAGCCGAGAAAGTGAGTGGAAGTGGAAGCCGCTCAGTTGTGTCTGACTCTTTGCGACCCCATGGACTCAACAGTCCATGAAATTCTCCAGGTCAGAATACTGGAATGGGAGCCTTTCCTTTCTCCAGGGGATCTTCCCAGCCCAGAGATCGAACCCAAGTCTCCTGCATTGCAGGCAGATTCTTTACCAACTGAGCTATCAGGGAACAACATCTAACACAGTTGGTCAAATTTTTTCTGGCTTAAAAAAAAAAAATTGTGATGCTTCCCTTGTGGCTCAGAAGTTAAAGCATCTGCCTCTAATGCGGGAAACCTGGGTTTGATCCCTGGGTCAGGAAGATCCCCTGGAGAAGGAAATAGCAACCCACTCCAGTATTCTTGCCTGGAGAATTCCATGGACGGAGGAGCCTGGTGGGCTACAGTCTACGGGGTCCCAAAGAGTTGGACACGACTGAGGGACTTTCACTTTCAAGGGCAAAAATAAACCATTTCTATAGATTTTATTAACAAAGGAGTTGTTTCCGGAATCAGAAAAGGAATGCCAATAGGTGAAGCTGAGTGAATATAAGCCAATAAGGAGTGGGGAGGTCAGGAGGCACTAGACCTCTACCGTCATCTCAAATGGGTCAAAGTCAACTGTAAAATGGCCAAGAGATTTCTCAAGTACTTGATTCTATCGATGAAGTCATCAGTTTGCAAAACATTTGAATTATATATATGGCATGTACCCAAAGCTGAAAGTTTTAATAATATATGCTAAGTGCTTCTGTGTATCTCTAATGCATGCCGTCACCAGCCCAGGACACCAATTCTGCACTAATGTGCCATCTACAATGTCTACATCCAAATTAGCTCTGGGCAAAGAGGTGAACTCCCCGAGACTCCAGCTGAATTTCTACTCTGGTTTCTCCAGGTCCACCAGGGCTTTTCTGGTGGCTCAGCTGGGGAAGAATCTGCCTGTAATGTGGGAGATCTGGGTTGGATCCCTGGGTTGGGAAGATCTCTTGGAGATGGAAATGGCAACCCACTCTAGTCTTCTTGCCTGGAGAATTCCATGGACTATATTCCATGGGGCTGCAAAGAGTCAGAGGCGACTGAGAGACTTTCACTTTCTCCAAGTCAAGCCAACAAGCCGGCTGCTTGCATGAATTTTCCAACAGAACTGTGGTCTGCCAGCAGGGTCTGCTGCTTTCCCCGTGGGTGGCAGTCTGCCCAGCGTGATGCTCTCTTAAAGGTCTGCAGAAGGTGGACTCAAAACGCTCCTGCTCGAAAGAGACTGACAGGCCAGAAGCAGAAGGGCTGCTGGAATGCAAGGTGAGAAGGGTTTGCTCTTGTTCCAGTGATTCAGAAAACACCTAGGATGCCTAGTCATTCTGGTAGAGAAACAACTTCAGATTTTAGACACGTAAATCAGAAAAAAAAAAAAAGCGCCATAGCGCTTATGTTTTGCATTCTAGACACAATACCTGAATCCAAAATAATGCTACAGGAGTGGGAGGTCTCATCTCCCCAACCTTGAAGTGGCTGAATCAGGCGATTTCTGCACAAACATCGCTATAGGGCCTCCTGAGAGCGCTGTGCACTCTGGACCACTCTTGTGCGACAGCCAAATAAACAAGGGGTCTTGGAATAGAAAAGAACATTTTTAGAAAACAACTATCTAAGCTAAGCTTTCCTGACTTCCATTTTATTCCCTCCCATTCATTTAAGAAACTTGACTTTAAACTAGAGGATATTTGCATTTAGAGAAAGGAAAGCTCCACCTGCACACTGTCCTTCCCAAGGGACAGACTGTGCCTGTGGAGCATGCCATTTGCTGTTCTTTTGACTGTTCTGGCCTGACTGTGGGGCGGCCCAGTGATTCAGGCTTCCAGCCCCACTGGACTTTCTTTTCATTTTTTTTGGTCCAGTGCAGGCTTCCCTGAGTGAAGCAGAGGGAAGACAGCTGCTGCCCTTTCCCTCAATGCTTGCTTAGCTTTGAGGATGAGCTGTTTGCAGGCATCAAAAGATTTCTTGGATATCAGAGGTTAAGCAAAACTTGGAGGATTTAATAGGCTAGTGAAGTGAGTGAAAGTCACTCAGTCGCGTCCAACTCTTTGCAAACCCATGGACTATAGAGTCCATGGAATTCTCCAGGCTAGAATACTTGAGTGGGTAGCTGTTCCCTTCTCCAAGGGATCTTCCCAATCCAGGGACCAAACCCGGGTCTCCTGCTTTGCAGGAGATTCTTTACCATCTGAGCCACAAGGGAAGCCTTTAGTAGACTAATGAATCCTCAATTATCCCACAAGCATAAGTGATTCAGATGATATGTTCATTGACCAGTGCTTGTGACCTTAAGATAGGAGTATCACTATGTGTCAGACCAAAGTATATATTAGGTCTAAGAGCAACTCAGTAAGGCAGATATTATTACTAACATCTTCATTTTAGGGATTGGAGGATTAATGTACAAGAAGATGGAGTAAGTTGCCTAAGGTCAAACAGCCAGCAAGTGTCAACACTAGGAATTTAGCCCACAGTTTTTTTTTATTTCTTTCCACTCAGACATTCCACAGCCTCAAAGGAGGGAGGGGTCTTAATCCCCTCAAGAGGCCCCATACTTGCTCCAAGAATGCCAAGCATGAACCCTGACCCCAGCATGATTGCCGCTCGACCTCAGCGAGTTCACAGGCAGGCTGTCTCAGTTTTCCTTCAGGGACAAAGAGGTGTGTGAAAGCTCACAAAAATCTCCTAAACTCAACAGGATCTGGTCTCTGTCTTCTCTCAGGAAGGAAATTGATGATTGATAGCCATACAGGTAGGGGTTTTCAGGCTTTAGAGGAGGGCCAGGGAAAGAATGAGAGGATACACTTCTCTAAAAACACACATCGTAGCCGTCTATCAGCACAGCTGTCCGGCAGAGACACCGAGCAAGTGTCTGGCTCAGAGCCTGTGGACAATAAAAGCCAGATAATCGGTGAAAACTCTCATGAGGGTCAGACGGTTCTGTTCCCTTGGGGGAGGGAAGATTTAGGGGGATTCAGGACTCAGGCAGGATTGTCCAAATGCATGGATTATCAACTCTCTCTTGTCCAGTTCTCAAGTAGAGAGCTTCGCTTTTAAGTCTTATTTAAAGCCTCACCTCTTCTCTTAAATTATTCTCATGTAGCCAAGGCAACAAACTTAACACTCTCATTTTATCCTTTCTCTTTGTTCCAGCCTACCTGACCCCTTCTGTCCAGTTTCCCAGTCTCCCCAGAAGAATTGCCGTTGCTATGATCACTACTCTACTAAACTGGAAAGCTGGAAAAGCCAGACAAAAAGTCTTCGCGAAAGGACAGCTCTTCTCATTAGAGTGGTTAGCCCCTAAGGGAGGCTATCCGTTCCAAGAATGTTCCTGAAAGAAAGCGGCCAAACAGAGGGGTAGGTTTGGTTATAAAAGATGGAAGGTGTGAAAAATTGAGTACAGTTCCTGGCCCACAGAAAAGATGGCACAAAATGTCAGTGGTCTCTCCCCAGAAAGTCCTACTCACAGAGCTTACGAAAGTATTCAGAGACGTGATGTGTGTTCAAACGTGTTCTGAAGAGTGAAGGGTCGTATATATGGCCCACCCTCAGCGTGATTCTGTGGTTGGAAGCTGACCTACGGCCTCTCCTCACTGCAGTCACCAGCCAGCGCTTTCAGGCCACGTCTCCTCGCTGCTCAAGGCTGAAGGCCACTCTGTCCTGCCCTGTCTTGTCACAGTGATCATTGTAGTCTCAACGGCTGCAACGCTGATCACGCTCCTAGGACCTCCGCCTCTCACTTCCTTCCCTCTGTTATCTTGCCTCCACCCTTCCTTAGATCAGTTCAGTTCAGTTCGGTCCAGTCACTCAGTCGTGTCTGACTCTTTGCGACCTCATGCACCGCAGCATGCCAGGCCTCCCTGTCCATCACCAGCTCCCGGAGTTTACCCAAACCCATGTCTGTGGAGTCGGTGATGCCATCCAACCATCTCATCCTCTGTCGTACTCTTTTCTTCCTGCCTTCAATCTTTCACAGCAGCAGAGTCTTTTGAATGAGTCAGAGCTTCTCATGAGGTGGCCAAAGTACCGGAGCTTCAGCTTCAGCTATCAGTCCTTCCAATGAACACTCAGGACTGATCTCCTTTAGGATGGACTGGTTGGACTTCCTTGCGGTCCAAGGGGCTCTCAAGAGTCTTCTCCTTAGATGCTCACCATACAGTCTCAGCTGTAAGCACCCTGCTCTCTGCTGCCCCTCCTTTCCCTTCAGCTGCTTCATTCCATGTCCCTCATCCAACCATCCATTGACTCACCAGGATCCAGTGCCCTTGACCTGCTCACGCCTCACTTACCCAGATTACCCTCCAAAGCGAACTGTTTCCGCCAGCCCCGGGGCTATCACTTCACCCCCTCTGTGTCTCTCTTGTCTACTGATTCGCAGCTTCGTCCTGTCCACAGCTCCACCCAGGCTCAGAGCTGCTGCCCGATGCTGCCCCCAGGAAGCTGGAAAGAAGGGCAGAGGCGTCTGTGACCCAGGAACGTTTAATGACGTGATTGCATCCTCGCATTCATGACGAATTGCCTGGCAAGAGTATAAAGTTACAATCGCATCTACAGTGTTCTTTTGGGAGAGGAAGGGGTCCTCCCGGTTCCTCCACGTGGTCACTTCTAAATCCTACCCTGGATGATCCAGGCGGTTGGCTGCCACCCGCCCCTTTCCTCTGAGCTTACAAGTGGGTGCTCAAGGCAGCGCAGGCTCACGGAAGGCTCTGCGGGGAGCGAGCCTCTGGAGGTGGTGCGTTTCCAGAAGCGAGAAGGGGCCATCGGGGCTGAAGAGCCAGGGGCGGGAGGAATAAGGCGCAGCTCTGCAGCTGTGAGCCAGCCCAGCAGGCATCGCCCGCCGCGTTAGACACTTAGAACTGTTTCTATGTGCGGTGGGAAATCATAGGGTACAGCTGACCAAATTTCAGGCTGACTCGTCTGGCTGCCGTGTAGCGAAATTATTTTTAACGACAAAGCGAAGCGAAGTCGCTCAGTCAGTGTCCGACTCTCTGCGACCCCATGGACTGTCGCCCGGCCAGAGTGCTGGGGTGGGGTGCCATATCCTTCTCCAGAAGACCTTCCCAACCCAGGGATTGAACCCGTCTCCCGCATTGCAGGCAGACGCTTTAACCGTCTGAGCCACCAGGGAAGCCCCTACAACGGCAAAAGTCGAAGTTAGAGAGCAACAGGGAGGCTGTTACAGGAAGTCAGGTGAGAAATGATGGCATTTGGACTGGGGCCACGGGCCTTGGAACGGAAAATAGAGATGCCATCTGTTTCAGGGACAGAAGTGGCCAGACTTGTGGATGTAAGGAGTGGGCTGCACATTGGATGTAAGGAATGGAAGAGAAAGAAAGATTCAAGGATAACTTTTAGGATTTTTTGGTTTATTCAGCCGAATGGCTTATGGAACTGAGAAATGAGCAAATGTTGGCGGAGGGGGGTGCACAGGATCAAGAATAGGTTTTGCTTTATTTTTAATAAATTTATTTTGAAGTTTGTAATATTTGTTTTTAAAATGAGGTATAGTTGATTGACAATTTGTATAAAAGTGATTCAGATGTATATATATATGAATATATATATATTCTTTTTCATCCTTTCCATTGTAGGTTATTACAAAATATTGAGTGGAATTCCCTGTGCTATATAGTAGGTCCCTGTTAGCTACCTCTTTTATATACAGTAGTTGTGTCTATTAATCCCAAGCTCCTAATTTATTACTCCCCCCTGTCCCTTTGGTAATCATAGGTTTGTTTTCTCACTCTCTGGGTCTATTTCTGTTTTGTTAATAGGTTCGTTTGTATCACAGACATGTTAAGTTGGAGAGACCTGTAGGATGTGCAGATGATGATGTCAGTAGGAGGTTGCATTTATGAGACTGAAACCCACAGAGGAAGTTAGCCTGGAAATGTAAAACTGGGCATCGTTGTGGGGTAGAGGAAACTCAAAGGCACAGGAAAGAGCAAGGTAACTTAGGAGGAGAATTGCATCAGTAGAAGGAAGACTTCAGAGCCCAGGACCAAGCGGGACAAATAGCAACCGGGAAAGGTTAAATGTAGGAGGGAAACTAACAGACTCAGGAAAAGAACGCGGAGAGGAGACAGCCTGCAGAATTTGCTTGAGTTACTGGGAGGGACACGTGCTGGCATTTAAGCCTCTGTTTCTGAAGAACAGAGTGACACTCACTCAAGTTCAAGCTTTCTTCTCATATGGCTTTCCCACATCCTCCACACCCCCTAGGCCTGACTCCAGATTAAACCGAGAGATACACATTTGGGGATTTAGTCGAGGAGGGGGACCTTGCATGGCGAAGAGGTAGGGAGCCCAGTCTGAAAGAGCAAAAGAAGCTATGGATATTTCCCACCATCTCTCTCTGTCCTGGTTTCCTAATTTTACTTTTAGGGAAGTATCAATTTCTAAGTTCTTTTCTTCTTTATTCTCAATTCAGAAAGAAAAATGTGAGAGGGAGGAGGAAAGGGAGAATAGTACAGAGAAGTTCAGCTAAATGATCACTTCTTGACTAGATTTTATAAATATTTAAATATAATCCACAAATCAAGATTTTTGCCACTGTTACTAACACACTGAATATTATTAGTGCAAACATTGCAGCGAGCATCTTTCCTGAGACACACAGAGTTGCTTTTAATTATTTTTGTATTGGAGTCTAGTTGCTTTACAAAGTTGCGTTAACTTCTGCTGTGCAATGAAGTGAATAGCTACACGCAAACATACATCCCCTCCGCTGGGGACCGGCCTCCCTCCGCCATCCCGCCCATCCAGGTCACAGAGGGCCCTGAGCTGAGCTCCCGGCGCTGCTCTGCCGCGAGGGCCCGCGAGCTGCCTGGTTTACGCAGGATAGTGTATACGTGTCAGTCCTAATCTCCCAGTTCTGCACATCCCTGGCCCCTCCCTGCCCTGTGTCCACACATCCGATTTCTACGGCCACATCTCTATTCCTGCCCTGCAAATAGGTTCATCTACGCCATCTTTCTAGAGTCAACATATATGCGTTAATATACAATATTTGTTTTTCTCTTTCAGACTTACTTCTCTCTGTATTACGGATTCTGGGTCCATCCACATCTCTCCAAATGACCCGTTTTTTCCCCTTTTAATGGCGAAGTAATATGCCATCGCATATGTGTACCACATCTTCTTTATCCATTCATCTGTCAGTGGACATCTAAGTTGCCTAAATAAAATTGTAAGGAAGCTGATAGCCTCCGGGAACCATCGGAAAGTGCTGGGAGAAGATGTCTACCACAGCACCATATACTGAACTCCACGTATGTAAGTATCACGAGGTATACGAATGAATCAACAAGTAGATGGGTTCCCTGACCTTCAGTGACCTTTTTTCCTCTATTTTCCCTATAACTTCCTGGAGAAATTTTTAATTTTTTAAAAATGGAGATTTCTCTGGGCCTGAGAATGGAGTTTGTAGTTTTCTATCTAAGACTGTCATTAAGATAGCCTGGGATCTGTGAACAAAGAAAATAGGACTAAGAGCAAGAAAGTGGAGTATCAGTGGTCTGGAGTCTATTGGGAATTGTCTTATGGATGGCTTATGTTGTGGATTGGATATGGCACTTTGGTAGAGTAGTCAAATAAAAGGGATCAGGGACAGACTCAAGAGAAACCCTTGCTGATTTGTTTGTTTGTTTACTGGGGGATATATTGCTGCTGCTGTTTTACAGAATTTCTGTTTCCTGGTGGTCCTTATGGCAGCCCTCAGTCATCCCCACCTGGTATTCCCCCTTTATGAACTTCCCTCTTGCACTGTATCAGGAGCTCTCTGTGTGGCCCTTAGCATGTGGCAGAAGTCTTAGGACACTGTTTCCAAGGTTAGGTGGTAAGAGGCATTGGGCACCAACCTTGCTCTCTCTTTTGGATTATCTCTCTGATGGACTCGAGTCTCTACTGGTGGCTCAGATGGCAATGAATCTGATCTGCAAGAAGCTCAATCCCTGGGTCAGGAAGATCCCCTGGAGAAGGGAATGGCTAGCCACTTCAGTGCTCTTGCTGTGAGAATTCCATGGACAGAGAGGCCTGGCAAGCTACAGTCCCCGGGGCCACAAAGAACTGGACACGACTGAGTGACTTAGACACTACACTGCCCTGAAGGAAGCCAGCTCTGTCATGTGAAGGCTCTCAAGGAGCTCCGTGGAGAGACGTCTGCAGAGAGGGACGCAGAGCTCCAACCAGTGACGATGTAACCAGCCCTCTGGAAGCCGACGTTCTAGCCCCTTTGGATGACTGCACACCTCTACTTGATTTTCCTCCCCTTTGATGTCGTTGCCACAATAAGAGTGTTGCATACCATCTTAGGTTGAAAATAAGGGATCTATTATTTGTACTTGATGATTCTGCACCACTTCCTCTAGGAATCAGAGGCGAGAATCATGTGGATCAATATCGAAAGAGTCATTAGCTGGACTTCTGGTATCTAGATGAGATTATTAAAGTATAATTAGGGAAAACAGAATAAATTATTTCCCCCAATACTAATATTCAGTTGTATGTGTGCACCTTTTTTGTTTATGCTTTTATCCATAGATAAGACATTTGGGTGGTTTTCAACTTTTGGTTATTGTGAATAACACTTCTAAGAACATTATTATGCAAATATCTGTTCTAGTTCCTGATTTCAATTTTTCTGTGTTTATACCCAGGAGTGGAATTGCCGGTTCAAATGCTAATCTTACGCTTATTTATTTGAAGCCTCAGCATACCGTTTTCCATGGTGGCTGTACCATTCTACATTCCCACCAGCAATGCCCAAGAGTTTCGGTTTCTCCACATCCACGCCAATGCTTGTTCTGGGATTAGCGCCTTTGTAAAATAGGTCGCAGGGAGTGTTCCTTCCACTAGGTGAGGACAAGGGGAAAAGTCAGTTGTCTAGGAACCAGGAAGCCTTCACCACAGGCAGACTTTGCCAACAGCGTGTCTTGGAGGTCCCAGCCTCTGGAACTGGGAGAAATGTCTGTTGTTTAGAGGTCACCTGGTCTACGGTGTTCTGTGACAGAGGCCCAGACTAAGTCAGTGGCCATCATCAGCGCAGGCCTGGTGCCCCCCACAGGCCTCTTCTCACAGCCTGTTGGCAGGCACAGCGTTGCCCCAGGGAGGAGAGATGGGTGGACGCATACACAGGCCCCACCCTCAGGAGAGTTTGCTCCTGAGATACGGGGAGAGCGAGGCTCTCTTTTCTCTCAACTTCCTCGGCATCTTGGGTGCTTCTAATTAAACTTGTTGATTCAATCTTTTGCCAAAAGTGTCTTTGTCCTAATAGGTTTCTTTTTTTAATTTTAATTTTTTGGAGTATAGTTGATTTACAATGTTGTATCAGGTTTTGAGCACATTGAGTCCAAGAATCATTTCTTTCTCACTTTTGTGCTTCTTGAATTGGACACAGTGCTTGGATTATGACATGATCTCAGTAAATATTCAATACATTTCAAATATATAATATGAATGCTGTGTGCCTAGTCGTGTCTCTTTGTGACCCCATGGACTGTAGCCCTCCAGGCTCTTCCATCCATGGGAATTCTCCAGGCAAGAATACTGGAGTGGGTTGCCATGCCCTCCTCTAGGGGATCTTCCCCAACCCAGGGATCTAACTCAGGTCTCCTGCATTGCAGGCAGATTCTTTACCATCTAAGCCACCAGGGAAGCTCAGGAATACTGGAGTGTGTAGCCTATCCCTTCTCCAGGGAAACTTCCCAACCCGGGAATCAAAATGGAGTCTCCTGAATTACTGATGGATTTTTCCAGCTGAACTACCAGGAAAGCTCATATAGTATGTATACATGTATCTATATATAAGCACACATACATATATGCATATAAATGTATATATATGTGGATACATATGCACACATGTATGTATGTATACAGGCACACACATAGCTACATACCACACACACATATGTATACATATCACATTGCTTTTACCGAGTATCCAACACAAAAGTACTGCTCTGGAGGAAGAGAGATGGTTTTTAGTGATCAACTAGCCATCTTCCTAACTTTGATTTGCAGTTATAACTTCCATCTTGTGTTTTAGTTATGATGACTGGAAACTCATTTTGACTTCTGTGCTTAAGACTTTCTTTTTTGGTAAAATCCACTGTCCTTCTCTAACTAGTCATGAGTCCCAGCATGCTTCTTGTCCCTTCTTCATGAGGCTCTGTGTCCCAGGCCGGGGCTCTGCGGTCAGCAGTGAGCAGGCTCCCTAGCCCTGCCTTTCTGAGCATCCAGCTCCTGGCTTCTTCTTCACCACGCTCCCTATAGCTTATGCTGAACTTCCCAGATGTCATCTGTAGTTGTGGACCTGTAACCTGCAGGCTAGATGCACCTGCCAGCCTGGGTCTCCTCTCATGCCTGGGACTGTCCTTCCACTGCCCACATAGACGTATCTTGTCTAGATCGCCACATGTTCTATAATGGAAACCTAGCAAACTCAGCGACTCTTAAAAATGTGGATGGCTATAAATCCCTTCTGAGCAGCTATTGAGAACTGTAAGCTCTCTCTGTAGGAAAAAAGTATGCAAATATACATAAAAATTTGCATCTACTATAAGAGGTAAATGACTTTTGAACTGAAGGTCTAGTGACCTGGCAGATCGGGGTGGTTCAGAAGTAGGAAGACACTACAGCCATCATTGGGGATTTCCCTCCTAGCTCAATCGGTTAAGAATCTGCCTGCAATGCAAGACACCTGGGTTTGATTCCTGGGTTGGAAAGATCCCCTGGAGAAGGAAATGGCAACCCAGTCCAGTACTCTTGCCTGGGAAATCCCATGGACAGGGGAGCCTGGTGGGCTGCAGTCCATGGGGTCGCAAGAGTGGGACAGGACTGAGTGAACAACCCACCACCACGGCCGTCATTACGGTGGACACCGAGTGCCATCTCAGCTGTCTTTGCTACTCGACAGGAGAGGAACTGGAGACCTTAGTGGCCATGGGGGACTGTTAGCTCAGGGTGCCAATCATTCAGCAGGGCCAGACTCCTTTTACATGTGATTTACTTTCAACAATCAAAGTCTCCAAAGTGATTTCTAGAATAGCCTGCAATGTTGTGATTACTGAACAAGAAAAATGAATATATTCTATCTGTCAGCAGGGGACGATTGACACCTTCCGCTTAATGATTTCAGTGCCAGCAGAAGCGTGGGCAAACTGAAAATCCCACGATCTAAACTTTTAAACATGTGTCAATAATGGGGAATGAAAAAGAGAGAATGTAATGATCTTAAACAGAGTATTTCAGACCTTTTTAAAACAACAATCTTGCAAGTGATTTGGAAGACTGACATGAAAAGAAAAGCAAAATCAAAAACAATGTCTGGATTTCACGGCTGTTAAAAGGAATAAAGAAGAATCTTGTGGAGGTTTAAACTGAAGTTTTACGAATCATTCTTTTTCACACAGTGGTTAATCAACCTCAGTTATATAATTCCGAGGTGAATTGGATGAAAACTTTTCAATATTATATGCATTGGAATGAGGATTAAGCCCACGGAGGATATATAATATGCATATGTCAATATTGCGTGTTTAGGTTTTCTCATTCTGCAAACTGTTGCAAAAACATCACGTTGTATTCATGAGATTCTAGTCAGACTTCAGTGGTAGGTTACCTACTCTTGTGAAACTCAGCAAATATCACAAGCTACCAGGATCACAGTGTTCATCAAAGAATTAACTTCCTAAAAAATTTCAGATAATGGAAAAGAGTCTGCTTCATCCATGACAAACAGTTTAATTTTTAAGAGAACATTTTTTTTTTTTTTAACAATGTAAAAGAATTCTTCCCTGGTGGTTCAGATGGTAAACAAACCACCTACGGTCTGGGAGACCTGGCCTCAATCCCTGGTTGCGAAGATCCCCTGGAGAAGGGACCAGCTACCCACTCCAGTGTTCTGGCCTAGAGAATTTATTTCATGGACAGAGGAGCCTGGCAGGCTACAGTCCATGACTTCACTTCACTGATATTTTCGGTGACAACCAGGTAAAAGCTATTTATTGAATAGATTTCGTGTAGTTACTCCCACTTTATTCAAAGTGATTTTTAAATAATTTTCTTTTTTAAACTGTTTTACATCTATCACAAGAATCTAGAGCTAAATTACAACTATGCTTCCCTTAAGTAATGTGAAAATAAATAAGTGAATAAGTGCTCTTTCCTTGCCTAGTCCTGACTTCCTTGTTAAAGAATTCTCATCCTTCAGTTTTGAGGAGAACATAAAATCCTCTTTACCTTTTCCCCAAATAATTCTGTATTTCTGCTTATATCAGTATAAGCAGGAGTAGCTCTTGAGAAAAAAAGCAGTCAAAAATGTAGTAGACTCTCCTACTATTCACCAACATCCAATGCCCCACACATCTAGGCCCATGGGAGGGTTAGACTTCTCAGTTCCCTTGCATTTGAGTGAGGCCATGTGACTGATTCCAGCCAGTGGGTGGAGGGTCAGTTCCTTAGCTGAGTGTTTAATTGCCAGTGCCAGGCAGCTCAAAGGAGACTTCTCCCACCACAGCAGCAACAGCAGCCTGTGTAAAGATGGCTCTGCCATTGCTTTGGACTCTAGAGACACTGAGATGAACAGAGCTGTGAGCCAAGACCCAGCTAACACACTGGTGAATGGCGTAAGCTTTATTGTTTTAACCGCTGAAATTTCGGGAGAGTTAGTTAGCTCATTATAACCTAAGCTATTCTAACTAACACAGAGAGAACAATTAACAATGATTCTAACAAAACAACTAACAATATCTCTAATATAAGCTGACATGGATTAGCTGTATACCATGTGTCAGACACTTAAAGCTACCTTGTAAGAGAGTTATTAATATGATTCCTATTTTATAGATGAGGCAGTTGAGATCCTGACAGATTAAATAACAAGATTACCCAAATAAACATTATTAGAATGAGAATATGACATTAAATAGATTTACTTCCTAGTTTAACTATTCACCAGAGTGACGTTCTACTAACTCCCCAAACTCTGCCCTCTAATATTTCATCAATGTGCTCCAGGAAAAATAATGTTCTGTGCTATAGCTCTAAGAGTTCCATCTTCTAGTCAGTAATTGCAGATGAGAAATATTTAACTGCAAGACAGTTTTCTACTCCCCTAATAAAACTATTTATAAAGTTTCAAAGCTGAACAAATATTTAGGGAATATCTATTATAAATTAAGCATTGTATTAGATTCACTTTACATATGCTTTTAAATTATTCCTCCTCAAAATCTTTTCCATTTATAACACTATTGCTCCTTCTTTATAGAAAAAAATTAAGGGCCAGGGAATATATGTATGTAATATCCTCAAGATCATCCAGCTTGTAGATGGCAGAGGAAGAATTCAAATTCTGTTCTGTCTTAAAACTCTATGCTTTTTCTATTAGGAGAGAATTCATGCGTGTAAACAGTAAATGAAGCAAAACTCTGTGAAGCTGATTCTTTTAGGATGGACTGAGCCTTGAACACAGTTGGCTCAGAGGACTGAGAATTTCTGCCAGCGTAGTTGGACCGTATCTCATCCTACTGGTTCAGTGTTGGCTGTGTGCAGGCTGGTGACCCAATAGCCCTGAATGGGGGAATGACGCTCCTCGGAGCTCTTAAAGGCAAAGCACAGAATGGATTTCCAAATATGCCTGGAACATCACTGCAAAAGCTGCAGACACGCCAGCTGACCTGACTTTCAGCTATTCTAAAGGTTTCCTCTGGAACACCCTCTGGTGACCACTAGGGTTTCGATCACCTGTAACTTTCTGTCTTCTGTGCCAGTCTGATCACTCTTGCAGCCCATGGTCTGACATCCGTCTTTCACTGGGTCCTTCACTGTAATCTTCCACCTTTGTCCTTCCAAATTCCAATTTTAAAAACGCATTAAGTAGACATTTTCAGACTTTACCCTTTAATAATAATACTGACAACCTGATAAATTGGCACTATTAACCTCCTCTCCACTACAATTCAGATTTAAATTCAGTGTGAGCCCAAGATCGCCGCAGCAGCAGCAGTAAGGGAAGAAGCACGCGATTCCTGTTATACCCAGCCTGAAACTTATTAATATTCAGCCAGTAAAATTCCTCAGCAAGTTGGCAGCGCCTTGCTCTAGATGTGATAACAGTATTTTTTTTATTGTAACACAAATAAGTGAAAAGCCCTGCCCTGTACTTACTCTGAACCTCGAAGTTTCTTTATGGAATGTCTTGAGTTCCTGATGCCTCTTTCTGTGTGAAAACCTTTCCTTTTGCTTCTTTGCACACCGCTTGCCAAAGGTTAAGACTAACTGTAACCCTGACTTTGTTTTGAAGCTAAATCAATCAAAAGTGTCAATGTCCTTAGCAAAAGACTTGTGGTTGCCAAGAGGGAGGGGGTGAGGGAAGGGATGGATTTGGAGTTTGGGGTTAACAGATGCAAGCTATCATATATAGAATGGATAAGCAACAAGGTCTTCCTGGATAGCACAGAGAACTATATTCTGTATCCTGTAAGAAACCAAAATGGAAAAAGAAGCTAAAAAAGAACATCAGTTCAATTCAGTTCAGTCGCTCAGTTGTGTCTGACTCTTGTGATCCCGTGGACTGCAGCATACCAGGTCTCCCTGTCCATCACCAACTCCTGGAGTTTACCCAAACTCAAGTCCATTGAGTCGGTGATGCCATCCAACCATCTCATCCTCTGTTGCCCCCTTCTCCTCCCACCCTCAGTCTTTCCCAGCATCAGGGTCTTTTCCAATGAGTCAGCTCTTCACATCAGGTGGCCAAAGTATTGGAGTTTCAGCTTCAGCATCAGTCCTTTCAATGAATATTCAGGACTGATCTCCTTTAGGATGGACTGGTTGGATCTCCTTGCAGTCCAAGGGACTCTAAAGAGTCTTCTCCAATACCACAGTTCAAAAGAATCAATTCTTTGGTGCTCAGCTTTCTTTATAGTCCAACTCTCAGAACCATACATGACTACTGGAAAAACCATAAAGAATATATATATATATATGTATGTATGTATATATATGAATCACTTTCTGTACAGTAAAATTAACAAAACACTGTAAATCAACTATACTTCAATAAAAAATAAGTAAAAGACACATCCTTCTTAAAAAAGTGTTAAATTCTTTAAGATTCCTTCCATGAGTGGCATTTAGACTCTTCTTTGATACTTGTAGTTTATGGAGCTGAATTTTCCTGACGGAAGAATCTAAGCATTGTTGGCAAGAGAATCAACGCCCAATGTCTGTCATCTCTGTCTTAATCTTCTATCTCCAAAGTCAGAGGTAGGATTGCTGGAAGCAGCCTTTCCTGCCAGACTTCCAGCAGGAAGCTGTTTGCTGCTGCTGCTGCTGCTAAGTCGCTTCAGTCGTGTCCGACTCCGTACAACCCCACAGATGGCAGCCCATTGGGCTCTGCCATCCCTGGGATTCTCCAGGCAAGAACACCGGAGTGGGTTGCCATTTCCTTCTCCAATGCATGAAAGTGAAAAGTGAAAGTGAAGCCTCTCAGTTGTGTCTGATTCAGCGACCCCATGGACTGCAGCCTACCAGGCCCCTCCGTCCATGGGATTTTCCAGGCAAGAGTACTGGAGTGGGATGCCATTGCCTTCTCCAAGGAAGCTGTTTAGATGGTCATTATTATTTCCTTTCAAACTTTTTGATATCACTAAGTCACAGATGTTTTAGCAAGTAAAAATAATCAAATGTAACATAGAGCATGGTAAATAAAACAAGAAAATTATGTTAAGGTTTTACATCTTGTTAGCCCCAGAGACATGATGCCTACCTGAGAGAAGTCACTGGCTCTTCTTTGGGTATAATTTCTTGAATTTATACATTTATGTTTGAACCTATGTTTTTCCTTTCTTATATCACCCATCTTCCCCAATCTCCCCTCCACCGCCAGTCCTACCACACCGACAGACAACAAAATCAAAGTAAAGAAAGAATTTAATTGCAAAATGGGAAAACTTCCTAATAGCAACTTCTGCTTTTCTTAGCGCTTCATTTAAAATCAAACTGTTTTCAAGTGAAAATGTATGAGGCTGAAATAGTGAAGTAAACAGTCCTAAACCCCAGAAAGTTGGTCCCCAACTAAAATATAAACGTGACATTTCATCTTCTAGTTCTGTACCTTTAAAATGTTGTAGAACATCAATGTCCCTAGAGATGGTAAAATAATACTTTTCAGTCTCTTCAATCGGTATTCCCCTTTCTCCACCTCACACACAGGCATGTGTGTACGTGCACACATACACAATCATACCCACTTACACATACACTTGGAGTTCTGTGGCTAATGAGTGTGGGTAAAGAAGTCTGAGAAGCTGGTGCTCTTGGTGATTCGTAAAGTGTCTAAGCATCTGTTAGAACCTCTACAGAGTTGTCCGTTAAGTGGACTCTGTGACGTTGTGTTGCAGTATCATTGTCCCAGGAACGCTGATTTTATTTGGAGATTCATAGCTTCAGAAATGCCGGACTAGAAATATGAGTAACAATCAAGCAGCGGATTTGCAGCAACTTAAGCGCTGGCCAAACCGGAGCCCGGAGGGGGCGTCACAGAGCCGCGGCGGACGGTAAAGGCACCTGTCCGGGAGAAAGGCTTCAGTCTAAATCCGGCTCCACGACCAGTGTGTGTGTTCGTGGGCAGAGGACCTCACTTCCCTGCAGCTCTGATCCCTCATTTTATAAAAACCAGAGCTGTGAATATATACCTCATGGTGAAATTGAGAGCGTTTGGCACACTTTGAGGGCCTGGAAGACTCCTGAAATAGAAATTCCCCAGGAATGCTATTAGACGTATCAAAGTCTCAATGCATAATGTTCTCTATAATGTGTTAGCAAATGGTTCTAGAAATGTCAACCAAATCAACTTCCTCCTTATTTGCTGGTAATTATAGGTTCACAGAGCCTTTTTTTCTTTTGGATCAAAGCAGGTAGCCTCCCTGAGTAACACTGGCATAAGTTCATGACTAGAAGCAAATGTAAAAAAGAAACGAGTCAGCTTTTCTCAGCCCATGAGAATTATCAACACCAATACAGTTCTGAAGGCAGCAGGGGAAGAAAGGGCATCTCTTTATCGTGTTTTATCTTGGTGCTTTTCCTATTAATATTGACTGTGATAACATGACTGTAATATTCATTCTTTATTACTCTTTTGCCTCTGAAGTTCATATCATTGATAAATAAAACAAAATATAAATGTGCTATTTTTCCTTTTCACATATAAATATGCTGATGCGTGGAAATGTACCATAAAAATCACAGTAAGAAAGGCAACTCTAGCAGGCCTATAACGTAAGAGACATCATGAAGGGGAGAGGAAGAAAATGAGAAGAAATACTGCTGGCAGCTGCCCCTGACCTGACTTGGGCCCCGTTTGGGACTGACATGCACACACTGCTCTATACAAGAACCCCCTGCAAGGCACAGGGAGCTCTGCTCAATATTCTGTCACAACCGAAGTGAGAAAAGCATTTGAAAGAGAATAAAGACATCTATGTAAAAAAATAAACTGAATTTTGTTTAAAAAAAGAAATGAATTGAGTCCTATCTCTGAGTGGAATTTGGTGAGATGAGCTAAAGCAGAAACATGGGTTTGGAATGACAGTCGGATTTTCAGAAGATGGTGTCTGAAGTGAGTCATGAAGCAAATACCCTTCCTTATACCTGATGCGGGCATCACACAGCATTTTTGGCTTCTGATGTCTTTTGGCCGTGATGTGCAGTTCGTGGGATCACAGCTCTCTGACCAGGGAGCAAACTCAGCAGTAGTGAGAGCGTGGAGTCCTAAGCACTCGGCCACCGGGAAGTCCCTTGGCAGTCCTTCAGATAACACGTCACGAGTGCCTGTCTGATGTTTCAGATACTCCTAGAATTGGTGAGTTTTGAAAGTATATGGATGTGAATTATGTCATAACCAACATACCAGTAAATGAGAATTATCTCAGGAAATTCTTATGAAATTGCACTGATATATTTGTCACCCAGATTTTCTTTCCTGAAAAATCCTTCATTGCAGTGGACCACCATTGCCAGGAAAGACAGTCTTGAAGAAAGATATGAAGTATTGGTTCCTAAAAAAGTTGAGAAGACAAAAACAACTCTGCTTTATTCAACTGTTTAAAGAAAAAACAAGAACACACAGATATTTACTGAGATTCTTCTATGTATCAGCTATTATGGTGGGCTGAAGTATTGCATTAGAGAAATATGGCACACGTGCGTGCATGCCAAGTTGCTTCAATCGTGTCAACTGTTTGTGACCCCATGGACTGTAACCCTTCAGGCTCCTCTGTCCATGGGATTCTCCAGGCAAGAATACCGGAGTGGGTTGCCACGCCCTCCTCCAGGGGATCTTCCTGACCCAGGGATCAAACCCGTCTCTTGCATCGCCTGCATTGGCAGGTGGATTCTTTGCCACTAGCACCACCTGGGAAGCCCTGAAATAAGCCATATACACGTTAATTCATTCAATAGACAGTGAGTGCCTGCCACATTCCAGACTCTAGATTATTATCTAGTTGGCTAGTGGCAAGGCGGGGGTGGGGAACGTGATCAGTATAAGTAAATTGCAGACAAATTAGAGAAGGATGAGGGATACATGCTAAGGATAAGATGTAATGCTGAGAAATGAAGGGTGGGAGAAGGGAGCTGAGACAGTAGACAGGGTGCTTAGGGACGGTCTCACTGAGAAAATGCGCTTTGTGTAAAGACTCCAGGAAGTGAGGAAGTGAGTCCTGTGGAAACCTAGGAAAACAGCATCCAGACAGAGGAATCAGCAAGTGCTGGGCGTCTAAGTGAAAAGTGTGCCTGGCTCGTTGGAGGAAGAGTTGGAGGCGAGTGGCTGAACAGGGTGGCGGAGGCACAGGAGATGTGATCACAGGAGGAATGGAGAGCAGGTCATGAGGGTCCTGGTTGCTCTGAGAACAGCTCAGGCTCTCACTCTGAGACAGAAAGTCATTAAGGGCTTAGAGTTTGTTTAGTTTAGTTTTTCATTTTATTCTTTTGGCCTCACCGCATAGCTTACCAGATCTCAGTTCCCTGACCAGGAATGGAACCCGGGCCTTCGGCCGTGGAAATCTGTAGTCCTAGCCACTGGGCCACCAGGGAATTCTGTGGCTTCCATTTTAACAGTATTACTTTGGCTGCTGTGTAGTGACGAGAGAGAAGGGAGAAGGTGGAAGCAGGCAAACCATTTAGGAGGCTGCAGAAATAATCCAGAGGAGAGATGATGTGTCTTGGAATAGTGGTAGGATGGGTAAGACGTGATCAATTTCTGGGCACATTTCGAAAGTGCATCCGGAAGGAGGGTTTTGGTGGATTAATTGTGGAAAAGAGAAATGCCAAAGACTCCTCTGGAATTTTCAGGGTGAGCAAAGCGTGAGATGAAGTAGATCGAGACACTGGCATTTTAGTAATGTTAGGTTCAGGCTGCCTGTTAAACAGCCAACTGGTCATGGACACAGGAGCTGGGAATTGAGGGAAGGAGCCTAAGCTGTAGATAGAAATTTGGAAGTTGTCAGCATAGAGATGGTGTTTAAAGTAATACAACTGGATGAAAACATCTAGGGAATAATTTTTTTTTTTTATAAAAGAGGAAGGATCTAGTGGGTGAGCCTGGGGTCTCTTTTAAGTTTACAGGTGTAGAGAATTGGAGAAAGCAGCAAAAGTGAATGAGAAAGAATAATTTCTGAGGTAGCAGGAAAATAAAAATAGGAATAAAACAAAACGTAGAAATTGCTCTGACAGAGAGGGAGAGAGAGAGAGAGAGAGATATCAAAATGCAAACTGGGTCAAATGCAACTAGAAGGTCAAGGAGAGATGAGGACTCAGATGAGGACTTGCATTTAGCAACACGGTGACCTTGGGAAGCACATATAAAAAAGAAAGAATAGTGGAGCAGAGCTCAAGTGCCCAGTGTGTGGTTTGAATCCTGTACACGAGGCTGACCTAGAAAGCACAGATTTCTGGACTCCATTCCCAACGAATTGACTCTCGAAGTCTAGGATGGTGCTTGGGAAAATTTATTTTGAACATTTTCCATTTCTCCCAGATGACCAGCCAGATTTGGAATCCTGCAGGTGATTCACAGTCAGGAGAGCAGCGCGATATTACTTGAAGCAGAAATTTTAAGCTGAAGAGGCAAAGAGAAGCTAGGAAAACTCATTGCAATGCAGCCAAGTGACGGTAATGAATACGGGAAAGAAGCCCAAACTGCTTAGATGAGGGGCAGATGCATTCAGAAAAGGAGACCAAAGCTGAGTGCTCCCCGCCTGGCAAGTCCTGCTAAGGCTGTGCAAGCTACAGAGTCACAGCGCACTTCTGAGCCTGAATGGACAGAATAAACGTGATGCTTGCATGAGTATTACCTACTAACTACGGTGATGTTTTTTAAAGAAAGGAA
The DNA here is from genome assembly GCA_006410635.1 of Cephalophus harveyi. Taxonomy (NCBI): domain Eukaryota; kingdom Metazoa; phylum Chordata; class Mammalia; order Artiodactyla; family Bovidae; genus Cephalophus; species Cephalophus harveyi. The sequence goes on along the minus strand of SJYT01068370.1, from coordinate 251,171 downwards.
TTTGAAAGCGATCCATTCTAAAGTTTGTCTTTCAACTTAGATAGTCAGCATTTTGGTTTTAGGCTCCTTTGTGAGCCTCGGTTTTAGGGTCTCCTAGTACAAGCTGGAATCAAGATTGCCGGGAGAAATATCAATCACCTCAGATATGCAGATGACACCACCCTTATGGCAGAAAGTGAAGAGGAACTAAAAAGCCTCTTGATGAAAGTGAAAGAGGAGAGCGAAAAAGTTGGCTTCTGGTCCCATCATTTCATGGGAAATAGATGGGGAAACAGTGGCAGACTTTATTTTGGGGGGCTCCAAAATCACTGCAGATGGTGATTGCAGCCATGAAAGGAAAAGACGCTTACTCCTTGGAAGGAAAGTTATGACCAACCTAGATAGCATATTCAAAAGCAGAGACATTACTTTGCCAACAAAGGTCCATCTAGTCAAGGCTATGGTTTTTCCTGTGGTCATGTATGGATGTGAGAGTTGGACTGTGAAGAAGGCTGAGCACCGAAGAATTGATGCTTTTGAACTGTGGTGTTGGAGAAGACTCTTGAGAGCCCCTTGGACTGCAAGGAGATCCAACCAGTCCATCCTAGAGGAGATCAGTCCTAGGTGTTCACTGGGAGGACTGATGTTGAAGCTGAAACTCCAATACTTTGGCCACCTCATGCGAAGAGTTGACTCACTGGAAAAGACCCTGATGCTGGGAGGTATTGAGGGCAGGAGGAGAAGGGGACGACAGAGAATGAGATGGCTGGATGGCATTGCTGACTCGATGGACATGGGTTTGAGTGAACTCCAGGAGTTGATGATGGACAGGGAGGCCTGGCGTGCTGCGGTTCATGGGATTGCAAAGAGTCGGACACGACTGAGCGACTGAACTGAACCCTAATTTAGTTTCCAGCCACTGTCACTTCTTTGTGAGTTCTGTTGCGTTCTAGTTCCTGTTTTTATTTATACTTTTCTTGAACAGTGATTCTCAATCAGCAAGCTCTAATATTCTTAAGAGCGCACACATTTTGACCAACACATAGTACTTATTTTATCATGACTGATTTTAAATACAATGGCAACTACATTTGTGGGGCAGAATGTAGCACTGAGGAATCTTACGCTGGAATATAATGTAGAGAAACTCAGAAGTAAGAGTAGGGGAACCATATGATTAATCAGTAGCCCAAGAATGCTTCTGAGGGGAAAATGTGCCACCGATAATTACACCAGGACGAGAAGCACAAACTAGACTATTCAGGTAAACTGGGGCGTATGGTCACTCAGGAAGGAGATGTATTTTATCGCTAAGTTCAATACTAGAAAAAATATTCTACTTATGGGATTTATGAGAAATTTGCCTTTTGAGTATATTAAGAGTTTGTCCAGGCTGTAAACAGTATTATTCCAACAGCTCCTAAAGGACCACCAGCCAGGTAGTGCGGGAGCTGTGAATGAGTCCAGAGATTCCAGAAAATGCTGCGGCTCTTTAATGGTGATTGTGTGTAATGATTATTTGAACTGTTTATATCTGTTTTGAGATTTACATTCTACACCTTTGGGCTGTATAACTATGACAAAGGTTATAATCCCTTCAAATACACTGATAAAATTCTAATATTTGGGCTTCCCTTGTGGCTCAGCTAGTAAAGAATCTGCCTGTAATGAGGGGGACCTGGGTTCCATCCCTGGGTTGGGAAGATCCCCTGGAGAAGAGAAAGGCTACCCACTCCAGTATTCTGGCCTGGAGAATTCCCTGGACTGTATAGTCCATGGGGTCACAAAGAGTGAACACAAAGAGAATGTATACATCTAACACGGAATGTATACATCTACACATCTGACTTTCTTACACAATTCCCTAAAAATGATTACTCAAAACAGTTTCTCTGAAGGTTTGTTAAGAATAATAAAAACTTAGAGACATAAGCTTCCATTAACTTCTAGGAAACTCTCCATAGGTTGCATTTCCCTTGTCTTCAAATATCTTCTGGTATCTCAAAACACAAAGAAGAAAATATCAGCATGACCCTGACAACATTTTTCTTAAAAATGTGGTGTTGAACCTCATGATAAATTTTCAATCCATTCTGTTTGCCAGTCTCACGATATTCAACGATCTCTCCTTATGGAAACATGCCTGATCCTCCATCATCTTTTTTTTTTTTTTTTGGAAATATTACAATTTCCTCCTGTGTAAATGGTCTAGAAGTGCTTCACTGATGCTTTTTTCTCCTCCTTTTGCAAAGTTGTATTGCTTAAGGGTAATTCTCAATGCATCCTTATGCCCTTTCTTTTCTAAGTTGTTTTCACCCGACTCTAGAGTCCAATATCAATCATGCCCATGACTCCAAATCTTACACTAACTTTTTTCATCTCTCTCTCAGTTGCTGGATTTCTCACTGTATCTCGCTTTCAACTTATTTCAAGCAAAACTCATCACTTTTTTCTCATGATCAGTCCCCACGTCTGACTTTCTTGCACAGTTCCATAAAAAGGTTGACTGATGAAGACTTTGTTACAGAACAGCACAGCTTTCACACACCCACACTGCTTTTCCAACGCTTGACAGCAATAGTCATCGGCAATTTTTCATTTTATGATTCTGCCTCAGGAATCTCAGCAGTGCAGCTAATTCATATAACCAAGCCCAAGGCAAGAGCAGTGGGAAACTTGGGGAGCCTCCCTACTTAGGGGCAAAGATTGACTCCATAATGCTTCCAGTACGGAGCTGCTGAGCAGAATGCAGGACTCGCAGGCCAGCTTATCCCCAAGAGAAAAAGGAGAGAAGGGAGAGGGTCACTTGTCCAGTTTTTCTTCCAAAATTCATCAAATTAAGTCAAAGATGCCAGGAGTGTAATGGAAATGACACTTCCCTTGCATGAAAAGAAAAAACGTGGGCAGAAAGTACCCCACTCCACCCCCGCCTTCACCAGTAGTCCCATTCTTTAAAACTAAGTTGGGGGGAGAGTCATCGAATCGATCACAGAACCCAGAAGTAAATGAGAGTATTGAAGTACCCTACATCTGAATATAAAACCCATCCTCAAACCGTCCTCCACAGTGGCTGTTTCAACTTACATTCCCACCAACAGTGCAAGAGGGTTGACTTTTTTCCACACCCTCTCCAACTTTTATTTGTAGATTTTGATGATGGGCATTCTGATGGTGTGAGGTGATACCTCATTGCAGTTCTGATTTGCATTTCTCTAAAAATGAGTGACGTTGAGCATCTTTTCATGTGTTTCTTAGCCATCTGCATCTTTGGACATCTTTGGAGAAATGTCTATTTAGATCTTCTGCCCATTTTTTTGATTGAGTTGTTTGTCTTTTCTGGTACTGAGTTGAATTGTTCGCATATTTTGGAAATTAATCCTTGTCAGTTTTTTGCTATTATTTTCTCCTACTCTGAAGGTCATCTTTTCACCTTGTTTATAGTTTCCTTTGCTGTGAAAAGCGTTTAAGCTTAATGATGTCCCATTTGTTTATTTTTGTTTTTATTTCTATTACTGTAGGAGGTGGGTCATAGAGGATATTTCTGTAATTTATGTTATGGAGTATCCTGCCTATGTTTTTCTCTAAGAGATTTGTAGTTTCTGGTCTTACATTCACGTTCTTGACCCATTTTGAGTTATTTTTGTGTTTGGTGTTAGGAAGTGTTCTGTTGTCATTCTTTTACATGTAGGAATAAAACTACTCTAGGAACCAACAACCCAACTCCTGGACGTATACCCCGAGAAAGCCATAATTGAAAAAGACACAAGTACCACATTGTTCACCGAAGCACCATTTACAATAGCTACAGCATGGCAGCAACTAGATGTCCATTGACAGGAGACTGGATAAAGAAGCTGCTGTTCATATATACAATGGAATGTTACTCATCCACGAAAAGGAACACATTTGAGTCAGTTCTAATGAAATGGATGAAACCGGAGCCTATTATACAGAGTGAAGACAGACAGAAAGGGAAAAACAAATATCGTAAATCAATGATCAATGTATATATATATGGAATCTAGAAAGATGGTTCTGGTGAACCTGTTTGCAGGCAGCAGTGGAGACACAGACATAGAGAACAGGCTTGTGGACACAGTGGGGAAGGAGATGGTGGGACAGATGAAGAGAGCAATATGGAGACATATATGCTACCATATGCAAAATAGAGAGCCAGTGGGAACTTGCTTTGGGACTCAGGAAGCTCTAAATGGTGTTTTGAGACAACCTGGAGGGGTGGGATGGGGTGGCAGGGAGGTTCAAGAGGGAGGTGACATATGAACCTATGGCTAATTCATGTTGATGTATGACAGAAACCAGAACAATGTTGTAAAGCAACTATTCTTCAATTTGTTGTTGTTCAGTCACTCAGTCATGTCTGACTCCTCGCAGCCCCATGGACTGCAGCATTCCAGGCTTCCCTGTCCTTCGCTATCTCCCAGAGTTCACTTAAACTCATGTGCATTGAGTTGATGATACCCTCCAACCATCTCAGCCCATGTGTCCCCCTTCTCCTCCTGTCTTCAGTCTTTCCCAGCATTAGGGTCTTTTCCAATGAGTCAGCTCTTCACATCAGGTGGCCAGAGTAAATAAATTAAAAAAAAAAAATTCATTTTCAGATTGCCAAAGGGAATTAAAATCCAAAGATTAAATCCCCAAAATTCAAAGTACAAAGCATCGAGTCTACTATCAAAGCTTCTTGTCCTGTGGATTAAGTTCACAGGAACTAAAGTACAAAAGTCATTAACCATCCCAACTTCCAGTTCTGCTCAGTCTCAGCCAGATAGTTCTTGATGCCTAGGAATTGCTGTGATTGCTTCAGTAGCTACATGCAACTCTGTCTCAAGCCAAGTTCCTCATGTCTCACTTGAGAGTCCCAAAAGATTATCTGAGAACTGGCCTTACCAACTGACCAAATTTAGAAAACAAGCCAGTCTTCAGGACCCTGGGCCAGTTATTTTGAGCAAAGATTTATTCCTTGGAACCTAGGGAAAACCCACTGTATGCAGTGTAGTCAAAGATCCTAATAGGTATTCATGACATCGATGTGAGAGAGGACAGAGGACAAAAAATGTGATTTTTGCTTTGCCAGGATGCTAGTTAATCCAAAGCCAGTGACTCAAAATCTATGATTGAATTTAAATTCATCTGGGAAATAGTACTCAGTAAATTTGTTTTGACATCATGTATTATTGTACCTTAGAGGTAAATTCGACTATATTCATTCTTAATTTTCTTCTGGAGGCTAACATATTTAGACATTGCTGCTTTCTTGCAAATTTTTAAAATTAGCAATTGTGGTAACATCTGCCACTAGGTATTATCGAGGCATGCTCCAGTCTCTTGAAAAGCTCTTGATTTCCATTGAACACATAGTTCTATTGCTCAACTCCTGAACTAAATAGAGGGCCTATTCCGTGACTTGAAATCACTTCTCTAGTAAGCAGGCGTGTTCAAGTCTGAGCCACAGTAGCTGTTTCTTTTTTTTTTTTTTTAATTTTATTTTACTTTATTTTACTTTACAATACCGTATTGGTTTTGCCATACATTGACATGAATCCACCACAGTAGCTGTTTCTATTGCCTTTTCTTTTGCAATTGCTTCAGCCTTAAAACTCTGCCTCAAGCATGTTTAACCAACCAATTCACAAGTAACCAATTCATATGCAACCAACCAATTCAGAGCCAATTTGAAACTGCATGTGCTTCTGGAGTTAATTCCTGAGTGTGGGCAAGCCTCATTAACTCAAGAATTGCCTCTTTCAGATGTAAAAGCAAAATTAAGTTTGGGACACCTAATCCAGTGCTACCTAAATTAAGTGTTAGTCACTCAATTTTGTCTGTCTGTTTGAGACTCTGTGGACTATATAGCCCTCCAGGCTCCTCTGTCCATGGAATTCTCCAGGCAAGAATACTGGAGTAGGTTGCCATTCCCTTCTCCAGGGGATCTTCCCAACGCAGGGCTCGAACCTGGGTCTCCTGCATGGCGGGAAGATTCTTTACTGTCTGAGCCACCAGGGAAGCCCTAACTGGCCCTGATTAGAACAGAGGCCAACAGTCGATGGTCCAGAGTTGTTTTCATAAACAGGTTCCTTCATTTGTGTGTTGCCTACGGCTCTTTTGCAGTACAACAGCAGAGCTGAGTTCTTGTGAAAAGCCCCTCCTGCTCTAGGTACACAAGAAACTCACCCTTTTGCAGTAAGAAGCAGTGCATGGAATTCTATCCCCCAGTGCATAGAAGGTCTAATCTCACTGACAGGGCTCAAGGCTAAGGACAGCCACTGTGTTCCCAGCTCTCCACAGGCAGCCTCATGCAGCCAGTGTCTGCTAAGCAAGCTCCTTGGCTGACATTTGACAGAGGTTTCCCAAGGCCTGAGGCTTTTCTGAGGCTTATTCCCCCGTTTTGTTAAGACTCGGTACAGACCTGCCTCTATAAAAGGAGTCACTAGCTGGTGGACAAGGCTGCTATAAAGTTTATAGCAATGAATCACCATGGTCAAAGTCCCATGGTCTGCATCTAAAGGCCTAGAGCTGTGTACATGGGTTGTTATAATTAAAAGTCCACTGTGTAAAACCCAGTCTTTTATCCTTTAGAAGCCTCTACAAACCACCAAGGTCAACATGTCCTGTCTTCATATTCAAGTTCAAAGCCCCAAATCACAGGCCCTGCCCTTCAAAGCCTCACTTTCTATTATTTGACTTCTCAAAGCCACTAGCCAGTGAACATGATATTAAGGTGCCTGATGGAAGCTAATAAAGAGAGCCCTATACCTGACTTGATTCCAGAACAAATTAAGAACTAAGTAAGGAGTCAAACTGGGCTTCTCTGATGCCTTGGGGGTAAAGAACCTTGACAATATAGGAGGTTTGATCTCTGGGTCAGAAAGATCGCTTGGAGAAGGAAATGGCAACCCACTCCCGTATTCTTGCCTGGGAAATCCCATGGACAGAGGAGCCTGGCAGGCTACCGTCCTTGGGGTCACAAAATAGTCAGACATGACTGAGTGATTAAACAGCAGCAACATATAGCAGGTAAGAACTAAAAATGAAGAGAAAAGCAAGTACTTTAATTATCTCGGCTTATTCTTTTAGACTCTTTTATTCCTTATCCAGCAACTAACGTAGAAAACCAAGGCAGGCTGCTGTGGACGCTGCTTCTCCACTGTCAGCTGCGTTCCCTTTGGTTCCTTGTGTGAGCTCAGTCATGTCTGACTCTGTGTTACCTGGGCTTGTTTATTTTCCTCCTTGACCTCAGTTTTCTCATCCAAAAATGTGAATAACAATGTTCCTACCTCACTGGATTCACAAAGGTTTGTAAAACACTAAACATCTTGCCTATCCCCTCGTAAATGCTCAGTTTATGGTTATTAAAAGAAGGACAAGGGACAGTTGTTGTTTAATCACTCAGTCACGTCTGACTCTTGCGACCTCACGGACTGTAGCCTGCCAGGCTCCTCTGTCCGTGGAATTCTCCAGGCAAGAATACTGGAGTGGGTTGCCATTTCCTTCTCCAAAGGATTTCCCCAACCCAGGGGTTGAACCACGTCTCCTGCTTGGCAGGTGGATTCACTGAGCCACCTGAAGCCCCAAAGGACAGCTATTCCCATGTTACCTGACATGCAAACAAACAATTGCTTCATTCCCTGTTGTTCAGGTAATTGCTCTCTCTCTGAAACCAAATCATAATGAATTTATTAACAGAGATTTTTCTTTCTGCTTTTATTTTAAAATGATTTTTAATGAAGAAGCAAAAGTAAATGCTGTGTAAAGTGGAGGACTAGATTGCTTTCAAGTATGTCTGTCTGAAATTCATGAGTCTTTATAGAATAAATGGCCTTTATTTTTACTTGGATATCATCAAAAACTACCCTATTCCATTTTACTTTTAGTTCTGCTTTGTATGGAAAGATTATTAATGACTTATACACAAGGTGTTAAATAACCCTGAATCATAAAATGAGACAATTCTTTCTTAACTATCTTCCATTCCTTCTGATTATGTCAAGGAAAGATGTCTCAGGTTCAAGTAAAGAAGACTTTATCACCTTAGCAATCTTCTTTGTTAACAGAGAGGGCAGATCAGACTGTAATTACAGGAAGAAACAGCATTGAGCAGGAATTAAATAATACTGTATTGCTTTTATTGTCTGTATTTTTATGTTTAACTCCTGTTTTTGCTAAAGTGGTTACTAAAACATCATTTAAAAATCATTTAAATAAAATAATGAGCCATTTAAAGACAAGTATTTACTAAATAACATCCCAATTGATATCCATATACAAAAAAAGTATGACGGTAGCTACCAAATAGTCCCAAATTGGGGAAAGTCCAGAGAAGGTGGCCGGCCACTCTTCTTCCTTCAGACTACAGGGGCTCTGAACGGTGAGGTGAGAACCTCACTCGCCCCTCTGCGGCTGGGAGGAGCTGATCAGCAGGGTGATGACTCAGGGGCCACAGTGGAAGGAGTGTTTCCCTCACCTCCCACACAGCCTGCCTTTTCCTCCTGGGCTGCAAGAAACAGAAAAGGAGCTAGGGAGAAAAAAAGAGACTGGAGTAGGAATAAGAAGAATATTCATTCTCAGATGGTCTGGCTGTGGCATATGTTTCCTAAGTGTGGGGAAAAAAGAGAGATTCTCTGGTGAAAAAAAAAAAAAAGAGACAGCTGTAGTCTGAACACATCTCATATCACTTGAACCCAACAATGAAGATATCTTAGTAGCTGAAGCTATTGGCTTATTCATGGGCTAGCTGGCATTTTCCCTTCCCTGATTTAAGCAGGGACTCTCTAGTATGAACAGGGGATAACATTTGCCACACTGGGCCTTATCTTGCTCTTTCTTTCTCCCTCTTCCTTTCTAATCTGTTTACTCCTCTAGATTTTCCTGAGATGATTTTACATTACCTCAGGAATATTTGCCCAGAGAATATAAAATAATTTCTTCACTAAGTTTAATAAAACATTCCATAGGCAAAGAACATGAAAATGTTAAATAGAAAATTTAAGTCTTATAAAGATTGCTCTTAGATGTCTACAATTTTGTCGTGCTAATATACTAAAAGTTGACTGGAATTTGATTTTCTGTGTGTGCCTTTTTTAACCATGCCCTGCCATTGAATGAACAAGCCTATGATTATTATCTAGTTCTTGGTATTCATTTACAAATTATCTCTATCAAGGCTAAGATTTTGCATATGCTTATTGGAGTGTGAATATTTCCTAGTTAAGAAGGAACTTAGGAACCAGATATTGTAGACAAAATGTATTTTCAAGATGATCCTATTTATCCAATTCATTTTATGAGTAGGCAAGCTGAGGTCCAGAGAGATGAAATGAACTTGCAGGGTTATGCCATGAGTCACCGCCCAGAGGTAGAGAGGGACCTAGACTGACCCCAGCTTTCCAGGTAAGGAAAACTGTTGTTGTATACACCACGCTGTTCATCTGTAATACATACACGACTAGTAACATTTGTTTTAATCTCCTGCAACATATCAATCTTGACAATCTTCTGAGTTGTTTAAAAAAATAGTTCTTTCAAATTAATCATACAAAGCCATCCATTACTCTTTTCTTAACATTTTATTAAACACTTCATATCCACTTATGAGTCGTAAGCATAAACATGTACTTTTCATTAATAGCATCCTATAACTGAGATCAAAGCTCTCACTGAAGCTTCCTCGAGTTGAGTCTTTCATTTCCCTTTTCAGGAGTTTGAACTTTAGGAAACTGTACCTCAGGTTGTAGTTAGCTAGGGGATCTACCCATCCTGTTTTCAAAGCAATGTCTTTTCTTTCATGTTTGTTCCTTTGATAAATAAAGCTGTGGCATTATTGCTGAAGGGAAGAGAGAATAAGAGTTATCATCTAGGCTTAAAATGAAATATTTTGAGACATACAACATAGTGTTTTACTCTGAGGAGTGATTTTCCATGTAGACACATACATCACTTTCCAAGATAATTTATGTATGCAAATGGTTGAGTAAGCTCACCCTCATATATACTAAAGTGAAAATGAAAGTTAGTTGCAAGTTGTGTCGAACTTTTTGTGATTCCATGGACTGTAGCCCACCAGGCTCCTCTTTCCTTGGAATTCTCCAGGCAAGAGTACTGGAATGGGTTGCCATTTCCTTCTCCAGAGGAACTTCCAGACCCCAGGATCGAACCCGGGTCTCCTACATTGCTGGCAGATTTTTTTTACCAACTGAGGTACTAGGGAAGCCCTAGTAGATATATATACTGAATATCTATATGTACACACATATAAATACATATACCAGTAATATCACATTAATGTGTTAGTATCTCTAAATTATGCTTCTGGACCATAGTCGTAAGGAGTATTCAAGGCAATGATCTAAACTGTAGCTAAATAGTCAATATAGTCAGCGAAACATTTAAGTAGTATCATTTATATAGGCTACATGTGATAAATCACCTATTGAAAATGATGTAAGAATCGTATTACTCTCTCTGCTGCTGCTGCTGCTGCTAAGTCGCTTCAGTCGTGTCTGACTCTGTGTGACCCCAGTTGCTAATAGAAGTTGCTTTTGTTGTTTGTTCCTTTTTTAATGAGTTAGAAAAAAATATGAGAGAAAAGGAGTATAAAAATTTAGTCTGAAAATTTTAGAAGTCTAAAATTCATTCAATTCTGATTTTCATATTAAATAAAACAAGAATACTCCCTCTTAAAATACACATAAAATCAGGTACAAAAATGAGGGATTTCCCTGGTGACTCAGAGGTAAAAAAAAAAAATCCTCCAGCAATGCAGGAGATGTGGGTTCCATCCCTGGGTCAGGAAGATCCACTGGAGGAGGAAATAGCAGCCCACTCCAGTACTCTTGCCTGGAGAATCCCATGGATAGAGGAGTCTGACTGGCTGTAGCCCATGGGGTCGCAAAGAGTAGGACACGACTGAAGCGACTCAGCATGAACGGAAATGAGGAGAGGAAGAAGAAAAAGACAATCTTTCTGCTAGAGAACAGAAGGAAGGTTGGAGTCTAGAGTTCCCTAAAAAAAAACAAAAACAAAAAACAGAGATAAGTACCTATTGAGCAATATAAATCCTTTTAGCCACCACCTCAAAACATGAATGCATAGCTCTGCACAGCCTTGGGTCACCTTTATCAGTTCAGTTTTGATGTGATTAAACAAAGAATCTTAGTCTTATGTTTGATAGCTAAAAAATCTTTAAAATAAAGGAAATTCTTTCCTCTAAATGCCCTAAATCCATAGACAACATTTTGTAGGAATGTACATTGGTGCATTTTTTTTTTTTTTCTAGGATGTTAGCTCACAGAATCCATTAAGGCTTCAAAGGGATTTTTGGCTAACAAAAGTTAAGAACCACAGTAAAGGGGTAATGAATTGGAATGGAATTTCAAGCATATTGCAGCAGCTGGGGAAAGATTCTGGGTAGGCCGTCTCCTTCAACAACCTCAGATATGCAGATGACACCACTCTTATGGCAGAAAGTGAAGAAGAACTAAAGAGCCTCTTGATGAAGGTGAAAGAGGAGAGTGAAAAAGCTGTTGAGTTTAAAACTCAACATTAAAAAAAAAAACAAACAACTAAGATCATGGTATCCACTCCCATCGCTTCATGGCAAATAGATGGGGAAACAGTGGAAACAGTGACAGATTTTATTTTCTTGGGCTCCAAAATCACTGCAGATAGTGACTGCAGCCATGAAATTAAAAGACGCTTGCTCCTTGGAAGAAAAGCTAACACAAAACTAGACAGCATATTAAAAAGCAGAGGTACCACTTTGCAGACAAAGATCCACCTAGTCAAAGCTATGGTTTTTCCTGGAGAAGGAAATGGCAACCTACTCCAGTGTCTTTGCATGGAGAAACCCATGGATGGAGGAGCCTGGCAGGCTACAGTTCACGGAGTCACAAAGAGCTGGACACAACTAAATGACTAAGCAAGTGATTTTTCCAATAGTCATGTACAGATGTGGGTCACTCAGTCATGTCTGACTCTTTGCAACCCCATGGACTATAGCCTACCAGGCTCCTCCATCCATGGAATTTTCCAGGCAAGAGTACTGGAGTGGGTTGCTATTTCCTTCTTCAGGGAATCTTCCTGACCCAAGAATCAAACTCGATCTTTCTGATCCGAGGATCAAACCAGATCTCCCACACTGCAGGCAGACTCTTTACCATCTGAACCACTTGGGAAACCCACGATTGTGAGAGTTGGACCATAAAGAAAGCTGAGCACAAAAGAATTAATGTTTTTGAATTGCGGTGCTGGAGAAGACTCTTGACAGTCCCTTGGACTGCAAGGAGATCAAATGAGTCAATCCTACTCATTTAGCTACTAAAGTGAAGTCGCTCAGTCGTGTCCGACTCTTTGCAACCCCATGGACTGTAGCCCACCAGGCTCCTCCCTCCATGGGATACTCCAGGCAAGAGTACTGGAGTGGGTTGCCATTTCCTTCTCCACATTTAGCTACTAGGGCTTCCCTATTCAATCAACTCTGAATATTCATTGGAAGGATTGATGCTGAAGCTGAAGGTCCAATACTTTGGCCACTTGATGTGAAAGAGCTGACTCGTTGGAAAAGACCCGGATGCTGAAGAGATTTGAGGGCAGGAGAATAAGGGGGCAATAGAGGAAAAGGTGGTTGGATGGCATCATCGATTCAATGGATGTGGATTTGAGCAGGCTCTATTAGATAGTGAAGGACAGGGGAGCCTGATGTGCTATAGTCCATGGGGTTGCAAAGAGTTGCACACAGCTTAGTGACTGAACAACAAGGCTTCTCCTTCGCTTAAAAAGCAGTACCTACTATATGACTGCACTTATAGAAAATTCTGAAAAATTCATGTTAAACTATAGTGACTAAAAGCAAATTACTATTTGCCTGAGGTCTGGGAGCAGGGGATAGGATGGGAAGATGGATTGTATGTGTTTTGCAGCTTTTTCCTCTTTAAATCTTAGATTTTTCCACTGAATGATTTCTTATTCTAAGAAGATGGATCATCCCTGACGTTCTTTCCTAGGGATTGGTGATGGGGACAGAAGGTTGGCTGAGCTTAGAATGTGCCTTTTAGTTCTCTCTATCTAATATACCACTCTAATGGCAGAAAGCAAAGAGGAACTAAAGGGCTTCTTGATGAGGGTGAAGGAGGAGAGTGAAAAAGACTGCTTAAAACTAAATATTAAAAAACCCAAGATCATGGCATCCAGCCCCATTTTGGCATGGCAAATAGAAGGGGAACAAGGAAGTAGTGATAGGTTTCCTCTTCTTGGGCTCCAAAATTATAGCAGACAGTGACTGCAGCCACGAAATCCAAAGTGATGACAAACCTAGACAGTGTGTTGGAAAGCAGAGACATTCCTCTCCTGACAAAAGTCTGTATAGTCAAGGCTATGTTCTTCCCAGTGGTCAGATACTGTTGTGAGAGCTGGACTGTAAAGAAGGCAGAACACCAAAGGATTGATGCCTTTGAACAGTGGTGTTGGAGAAGACTCCCCAGAGTCCCTTGGACAGCAAGGAGATGACACCAGTCAATATTAAGAGAGATCAACCCTGAATATTCACTGGAAGGACTGATGCTGAAGCTGAAGCTCCAGGATTTTGATCCTCTGATGCACACAGCTGACTCATTGGAAAAGTCCCTGATGCTGGGAAAGATTGAGGGCAGAAGAAGAGGGAGTCAGAAGATGAGATGGCTGGAGGCATCGCCGATGCAATGAACATGAACTTGGGCAAACTCTGGGAGATGGTGAGGGACAGGGAGGCCTGGTGCGCTGCAGACCATGGGCTCACGAAGAGTCAGACATGATTGGGTGACCAAGCAACAACAGCAACTTCATATGCCTCGTAGGCTTTTGTACCATGATCTTTTCCTACCAAGAGTTCTGGTTGTCTTCCTGTCTCAAGGCTGGCCTCCACCTTCAGCTTTCTGGCTCTGCTTCTGGGACAACTTGGCAAAGAGACTTTACTCTTTTACTCATTATTATGCAGTTGCTAACTAACTTGCTTTTCCTGCAAAGTAACCGTTGATGCTGTGTAGAGCTGTTCATGAAGCAACTTTCGATTATTGGTGAGAATTATAAAGGGGCATGTCGTAATGAACACTGAAATAATAAAAATGATGGCAACTGTTTCCATCTATTGTCTTTCTCTTAGGTACTAGCGGTTGTGCTTTAAAAACACTATCAGCTTTAATGCTTGCAAAACTTCTGTAATAAACGTTATTCTCCATATTATACAGATTAAAAAAAAAAACTTGAGTACTCAGAAAAGCTGAGCAAATTTCCTGATGTTGTGCAATTACTAGGCAAGAAACGGGGAGCTGAACAAAGTAGGGTAGGGCAGCCCAGAGTCAGTGCTTCCTTCACCCCAGCGTACTGATTCTTTTGATAACAACACATGCATGACACATTAATTACAGTATTATTTGTCCACCAAGATTCACTCTGATTGAAAAATTACTTGACTTAAATTGCCTCTCACATTTCATCCATGGTGGAATCAAGTTGTCAAGAGTATGAGAAGAGGTAACAAAAGCTGGGGTAATCCACCACCTCAAGTGTTGTAGAGATGGATTATTTTATTATCATTATTGATAGTGAAAGGTTGTTGCTGAACCACGAAAAGATGCTGGGATTCTTGGCCTCCGAAGGAGAAGAATTCAATCCAGGGCCAGAGACGAGGCTTGATCGCTCAGAGCTTTTGTGTAATAAAGTTTTATTAAAGTATAAAGGAGATAGAGAAAGCTTCTGACTTAGGCATCAGAAGGGGGCCGAAAGAGTACCCCCCCTGCTAGTCTTCAGCTGGATGTTCTTTAGTCACTGAATTGAAGTTACTCAGTCGTGTCTGACTCTTTGCGACCCCATGGACTGTAGCCTACCAAGCTCCTCTGTCCATGGGATTTTCCAGGCAATAGTACTGGAGGGGATTGCCATTTCCTTCTCCAGGGGATCTTCCCGACCCAGGGATCGAACTCGGGTCTCCCACTTTGTAGACAGATGCTTTACCGTCTGAACCGCCAGGGAAGTCCTATATAGTCACTAGCAGTCTGTTAATGAAAGAGAGGAAAGTCTTAAAACTCAGAATGACACCACGCCCCTCATCCATAAGCTGTATTTTGGGATAATATTGGCACCAGATGGGTCATCCCGGGCCATAATGATTGACTTGAATCTTGTAGAAGGGCAGATTACCATACAAATAGTTTCGTTTACATAGATTAGGGGAACAGTGTCTGAGTATAACATAATGGTTTGTCAAGTCAGTTCTGAGCCATCAGGCTGAACCGACTTGAAGACAGAGTCTGGGGTAAATGCATAGTACATTAACATAGCTTAAGACAAACATTTCCATAAGAAAAATGCATTGGTTAACTCAAGGTTTGAGAATCTTTAACTTCAGGTGAAACCAGGTGTCATTATGGCAACACAGTATTTTAAGAGAAACCTCCTTTTAAATTCGTACAGAGAAGGAAAAAAATATCGCTAGTTTGTTACCTCCTGCTGCTTGAGAGAGATAAAAATGTCAGACACTTGCAGGCTCTTTCCTCCATTTGGAGACCCCTGGCCTTCCTGCCTGTTACCCTCTCAATAACTATCAACAGGAAGCCAAGTTAAAAACTAATTCTTTGGGGAGTATAACTGGGGCGTATCATTCTCCTTAGAGTAGTCATTATCCAAAATCATTTTAAAATGTATTAGATGTGTACCATTTCCATGCCTACCTTGCCCATCCATGCGATTCAAGGAAAAGTGCTATTTGGTGGGGAGAGGAGCCCGTTTCATGAGAGCAGAAAGCTGTAAGGCTTCTAAGCTAGTGTTGGAGTCACATAAAACTGTAGTCAACCCTGATTCTTTTGTCTTTACATATGCAAAGACTAAATAGTGTGATAATCACTTTTTTTAATAAAACCATTTGCATGATCAACCATTTTCATAGAATTTGCTATTAAAAGTTCAATTTGATGTTAATCCTCTTGGATTATTTAAGGAGGGGCAAATTTATATTTATTGCCTCCTGAAAGACCCTCCCTTTGCATCAGCAGAGCCATAAATCTGCCAAAATGCCAGGGCATGTGATATGCATGAAGGCCATTAGGCCTTGGCATTGCCAATGCACCGTGACTCAGCGTGCACTGAGCACCCCCTCCCCTGCAGGTGAGGTCTCACTGCAGTTTCACCCCGAGTTAGGCAAAGTGTGGCCTTGAAGGCCTTTGCAAACCGTTTACAACAAAATACACACTTCCGCGACACGACTGAGCGTTCCCTTTCACGTTTCACTTTCATGCATTGGAGAAGGAAATGACAACCCACTCCAGCGTTCTTGCCTGGAGAATCCCAGGGACGGGGAAGCCTGGTGGGCTGCTGTCTGTGGGGTTGCACAGAGTCGGACACGACTGAAGCAACTTAGCAGCAGCAGTACATAATTTCACGCTTAAAAAAAATTAAAATCACAAACTATATATTATTTTTACTTTTATGTGTGTGCTATTTTTTTATGTGCATAAAATCAAAACAAGTGTGTTTTGTCTTTTTTTTTCTTAACCTGGTGCGCTCATTCTTTTTCCGGGTTCCTTTTTATATCCTGTTGAATCCCAAACTTCAAACAGACTTATTAACTGTTTACATATATGTCCTCATTTAGTTATACCAGGCTATCCGGTGTTTGGCTTATGATATTGAAAAATTCACAAGGGTGGGGAGCACTGGCAAAGAGGGTTCTTTTTAACTTAATATCCTTTCCTGTTAGAATGACGCTTAAGTTAGACATACTTTTTTCTGGTCTGTTCTTCCTGAGTTGATATAAAAGACCTTGCCGAAATTAATTCATCAGAGAGGCAGTCTAAAAATTTACGTATTCTCTTCAACAGAAATCACTGAAGGTAACAAATTAAATTTCCTTAAGAGAAATTTTTCTTCCTATAACTGTAAAAAAGTCAAAATATTTGGAGGCCAGGATTATGTACAGTGAAATTTAAATAAAAGGCCGTGCTTGCTATTAGGTATATCCACTTTTAGCAGAAAGATTATCTCCTATAGTCTACAGTCTTTGATTTAGCATTTTCTCCCAAGTTTAGCCAGGAAGTTTGGCAGTATTTACAGATTTACAGAAATTGCAGTTATAATTTTATTTTCATTGTTCATATATTCTAAAATAAATTTATTTTCATTCATTCATTATTTATTTTTATCATTACAGTTGTCCCTAGTTTGGCTAATCATTTAACATTATTGTCCTTTCTTCATAGTTGCTTCAATAAGTTCTACTTCTGAAAGACAGGATATGTGAACAAATGGAATTAAAGGTTTGATTAACACACTGATACTAACCTCTCTGAAACATTATTTCAAATGCTATGTGTCCACTATGCAGTCTCCTGCATTAGTATAACTTCGTAAACACATGGATACTTTTTGCAGACTTATTGAGACGTAATTGACATACAAAAGGTGTAATGTTTAAAATGTACTTTTACAAAATGTAAACTGTATTTGCCCCTATGAAGCCCTATGATTGTAAATATTAGTGTAGCTGTTATGTGCTTAGTTGCTCATCATGTCCGACTCTTTGCACCACCATGGACTGCAGCCCACCAGGCTCCTCTGTCCATGAGGATTCTCCAGGCCAGAATACTGGAGTGGGTGGCCATGCCCTCCTCCAGGGGATCTTCCCAACACCAGGATCGAACCCAGGTCTCCCACCCTGCAGGCAGATTCTTTACCATCTGAGCCACCAGGGAGGCCCAGCTGTGCTCATAATTACATGGATTTTTAAATCAAAGTCCATTTTTAAAAGAGAACATTCCTTCAGTGAAATTACAATTTAGGTGATTAACTCCTGGTTTGGTTTCCTTTCTTTATCCAGTGTAAAGACTCAAGGTAGCGGGTGGTAGATGTGTTAGGATTAACTTCACAGTAATGCTAAATGGATTTTTTAATAATTTTTAAAAATGGATTCTGAATGGCCAATATCTTTAAGAACTTGTTTTGAACCTAACATTTTCTTAATGTTCTTTTATTATTTAATGGGACATGTTTGCAGCCTAAGTTTTGCAGGACCTATTTTTCTAAATGCTCCAGTAAATGTATTTGACTGAACATTCTCGTCGTTAATATTTACTTGAGCTGATTACCACATACGCAAATTCCAAAGCAAAATCAGATTATTTTAACAATTAGCTCTCATTTTAAAACGACAGAATGATTTATGACTCCCAAGGTGTACTTTCTTTTCATGTTAGTCTGTACCCTAGTTAAACATTTACGCACACACCCAAGTGAGTGTCCCCAGAAACTCTGTCCTTTATCGGTCCCAGCTGTCCAGAAGGGGGTCTCTGCATTGCCACTGGCCTGCAAAGTCTGATAGCAGTCAGATCTCGCTGAGCCAGGGTAAGGTTGTGATGTGGCCTCACGCAGAGTTTATGTTAAATAACACCCTGTCTACTTCTGCGTCCTTGTGACACCACAAAGGGAAGAGCAGATGGCAACTCTTCTCACACTTTCCCAGAGTTCTAAAGTGAGTTCTTTTTCTTGGAATGTCAATGTCTGGACGCTTGGCTTTCTGAGCTCAGAAAATTCATCTGTTTCTCAGCTGTAAAAATGTGTTCTTTATGCCAAACTGATACTGATTTTTTAAATATCTTGCTTTTTCTTCTACTAATTCCTTTAACAAAAAATATGTATGTTACTTTGGGCTTCTGACCTCTAGATTAGGCGAGGGGGCTGAAGCCGTGTTTCCTCAATGTCGACTCCACCGCAGTGTTAATTTGAACGCGTGTGGCTCACGTTGGGGAGACCTTCCAGAGTCATTGTTCCCCAGCAATGGTGAAGTTCTCAGGAGCTGGTGAGGTCTTGCATCCTAAAAATCGACGTTAGATGGTAAGTCCCTTGACGGTACTTTATTTTTGCATCTTCGCCGAGCTGGCACATGTAGCCAGTGTTAACAACTGAGTCTCTCTCTGGCTGGGAGGAGAGGTAAGCCCGGTGTCAGGCTGGAGGCAGCAGTGAGTGTAGGACAAATGCAGCTCAGTGCGATTTTGAAAATGAATTTCTGGTTCCACAGTTTATTTGATACACATTTAAGTGGCAACTTTTAAAGGTGATCCACTACTGCCCAGACCCTTGGAATGTGAATGTTAATGCGGTCGCTACACTGTGGGTTAACTGTGGACTTTGTTTGGTTTCAGGACAGCCGCTGAAGCAGTTTCACAAACTCAGTGGACATCATTACTTCCACTGTCCAGCAAAGGACACCTTGGAATGAATTCTTGCTACAGTAAGAAACACTAAAATACGAACTACAGAGAAAACGAATTTTTAACATGTTTTATATCCCTCTAGCATTCCAGGTAAAGTCTTGTGGGGAAAGATGGAATGGTCAAGACACTGGCAGAGATTCATGTCATCCTTGAAATTCTGGGAAAATCTAAGAAAGGATAAGGAAAAGAGAAGCGTCTAGTTGTGTCTTAGTGATAAAGAAAAGATGGATTCTTTTTAACTTAATCTTTGTTGAAAATCTTTTAAAATATATCGATCTATATCTCTACTGCAATAAATGCATTATGTTAATATGCAATTGAATACTGTTGAATATTACCTTAAAAATCTAGACTCATTGGTTCCTCGGACCATGGTTTTACATAGTTGTTGAATTTCTTAAACATAATTAATAATATTCTAGTGGTTAGAGGTACAAGAATACAGAAATATAGTCCTATATACAAGTTTGGGAAATAAAACATGTAGACAGGGTATGGCATTTAAGTATCAGCAGAGTAACTTTCATTGAGTATAAGATGCCATTGACTATGATCTACATGATTGCTTTTATGTCATTGAAAGGAGAATAGTCAATTATATTTGCAACATGTCTCTGAGATGCATTCTGATTTGAGAGATGTTAAAATACGAAAAATGTGCATCTCAGAATTAACAGCACATGGCATGCTTGACATAGCAGAGAGGATGAACTGTAATCAGTGCCAGTTGGCAGCAGGGGTGATAGTCCCCCCCAATGGGTGGGACTCCATTGGGAAGGACAAGCAAAGCATGATCAGAAAAAGGAGACGGTAGATGTGATGTATCAGGAGCAAGAGAACAGGGTAAAGAAAAGTACATCTATGTACTGCTTCAGCGGCTGTCCTGAAACCATCTATTAGATGATATATGTGTTTGTTATTGCTGTTCAGTCACTTAGTCACGTCGACTCTTTGCAACCCCATGGACTGCAGCACGCCAGGCCTCCCTGTCCATCACCAACTCCCGGAGTCCACCCAAACTCATGTCCATTGAGTCGGTGATGCCATCCAACCATCTCATCCTCTGTCGTGCCCTTCTCCTCCTGCCTTCAATCTTCCCCAGCAGCAGGGTCTTTTCCAATGAGTCAGTTCTTCGCATCACGTGGCCAAAGTATTGGAGCTTCAGCTTCAGTTATCAGTCCTTCCAATGAATATTCAGGACTGATTTTCTTTAAGATGGACTGGTTTAATCTTCTTGCCATATGTGCTAGACCTACGATATATCTTGAAATACAAATTCTAGTATGTATCTTCTGGTGTTTATAGAAATAAAACAAATTTTAGATTTTGGAACCTAGATTTTAGATTATCAGAGTCTAAAGCTCTGTCATATATGATAACACTTGCACAGCCAAGAAAACCGAGCCCATGTGAACAGACATAGTTAATGGTGATGGGACAGTGCAGGCTCGGGTCTCCCACCTCATAGAGCAATGACCCTGGTCAGCAGCAACGTGCTGAGGGCTTCAGTGAGCAAAACCTCAGTTTACCTTCTGTGTTCACATGGCAAGAGAGAAAACCAGGCATCTTCATTTTCAAAAATGTTTATTCAGGATCTTCTGACATGTTTTTAGTTGATGCTTATGTTCTAATACATGTAATTTTTAGACGCTGCTGCTGCTAAGTCGGTTGAGTCGTGTCCAACTCTGTGCGACCTCATAGACGGCAGCCCACCAGGCTCCACCGTCCCTGGGATTCTCCAGGCAGGAACACTGGAGTGGGTTGCCATTTCCTTCTCCAATGCATGAAAGTGAAGCGTGAAAGGGAACACTCAGTCGTGTCCGACTCTTAGCGACCCCATGGACTGCAGCCCACCAGGCTTCTCTGTCCATGGGATTTTCCAGGCAAGATTACTGGAGTGGGGTGCCATTGCTTTCTCCAGTTTTAGACGCTACTGGTTGCTAAAAATACTTCTAGTGGAAAGTGCTAGAGGCAACAATCATTAAATGAACTGGGCATCATGAGAAATTATTGAAGAAAATATGGGCAGTTGTGACCTTCATTGATTTGTAAAGTCCTTGAATACATGCAAAATGCTTTCAACAGTGCCTAGCTGCTAATATATGTTAGCTGTTATTATACTTTTCTGATCAGAAAATAATGGAATTACATAGAATTTGGATGAGTATTGCCTAATTAGTCAAGATTAGCCATATATACATATAATATTTAAATATCTGAAGGATAAAAAGATATATGTAATATACGATAAAATATAAAAAGTAAATATGTGATATAATTATAATTAAAATACATAATTTAAAAGAGTTTTGGACGATTCTGGATAATGCAAGAAGTGGGATTTGCTCATGTCAGTACATGCTGTCGCAGCAAAAATAAAAATGGAAAGCCAAGAGACACGCTGTGTTCCGCTTTCATCAGTGAGATTTTAACCTTAACTCATCTGTTTACAACACGCAGTCACTTTGGGGGATGTGCTAGGAGGCTGGAAATAAAGTTCCTGAAAGGGCATATTTCTTCAGTGTCCTGAATGTGCTCTAAAATATAAAGCTCTAAAGGAATGTTTGTGATTAAAATTCTGTTCAAATCAAGTATTCAATATAACTGTATTAATTTAATCTCTTTGAGGGCATTGGGAAAGATTTAAGGCACTTAGAAGTGTTCGGAATAAGCAATACAAGCGTAATTTAAACATCTGGGTTGTTCCATGATAATATATATTCTGCACATGTACATATTCAAACACTCAGCCTATCCTCTGTCTTTGGAATTCTCTGTGCAAGAATACTGGAGTGGGTAGCCATTCCTTTCTCCAGGGTTTCTTCCTGACGCAGGGATCGAACCTGGGTCTCCTGCATTGCCCTCTGAGCCACCAGGGAAGTCCTTTATCCATTGCTATCTCCTTCACCAAAAATAATTTAGGCTTTTATTTAAAAGCAAGGAATTATAAATATTTAGAATAAATACTTCTAGCACACCACTGAATCTCTATAGTTATTGAAAACTATATTTCTCATCAGGGCCTGTGTCTTATTATAGTTTAGCTGGACTCTGGTATATTGTCACATTTGACATGTTTTCCAGAATTAAGAACCTAGGAAGAAATTTTACATCTGGGGTTACATTAGAAAAGAGAAAATCATTCAAACATCCAGAATATAAACCAAAAAAGTAAATTTATGTGTATGTGTGATGGGATAAATAGACATATTTCTCATCCTGGTGAAATTTTAATAAGCCTTTTATAGATGTTTACAGGCTTCTCAGGGGGCTCAGTGGTAAGGAACCCACCTGCCAATGCAGGAGACATAGAGATATGTGTTCAGTCCCTGGGTTGGGAAGATTCCCTGGAGGAGAGCAAGACTGAAGCGACTTAGCATGCAGTCATGCACGTACAGATGTGTACATGTATATGTAACCCAATAATAATTATTATTAACAATAATCACTTTAGCTCTATTTGTTGAGTTTCTACTATAGTCAGGAGCAGTGTTGATACTTTAATGCACCAGTGAATTGTTAAAACATCTTTGAATAACTATATTTATTCCTATTTACAGATGAAGAAATTAAGTTCAGGCAAGTCTAGTTGTTCAACAAGGTCACACAGCGATGTGTGACTGAGTGAACTCTGAAGTTGATCTTTAAGCTTTACTATGGATGAAAATGTTAGGTATCCTGTTAGGGATATGAACGAAATGCTGCAGGAACAAGGGACCCACTTACCGTCCCCGTGAGAGTGAGTGGGTGTGTCAAAGAAAATTTACAGAGAAGAGGACATTTGAACGGGAAGACCAAAGAAATGTGTTTCTGGAGAGAGGGACCAGTGTGTGTAACAGGCTGGAGGTCTGAGAGAGATACTGGACGAACTGTAAAGAATGTCGTGTGTGTAGATTACAGAGAGGGCTTGGTGAGTGTGAGGTTAGATGATAACATTGTAGAATGATGTCAGACTTCAAAGGACACCAGAGACCCTGTCAAGATGTTGGGCTTTATCCTGCATACAAAAGAAAGCATATTTACCACTTGCTGAGCACAGAAGAACTGTACAAAAAAGATCTTCACGACCCAGATAATCACGATGGTGTGATCACTCATCTAGAGCCAGACATCCTGGAATGTGAAGTCAAGTGGGCCTTAGAAACCATCATTACAAACAAAGCTAGTGGAGGTGATGGAATTCCAGTTGAGCCATTTCAAATCCTGAAAGATGATGCTGTGAAAGTGCTGCACTCAATATGCCAGCAAATTTGGAAAACTCAGCAGCAGCCACAGGACTGGAAAAGGTCAGTTTTCACTCCAATTCCAAAGAAAGGCAATGCCAAAGAATGCTCAAACTACTGCACAATTGCACTCATCTCACATGCTAGTAAAGTAATGTTCACAATTCTCCAAGCCAGGCTTCAGCAATATGTAAACCGTGACATTCCTGATGCTCAAGCTGGCTTTAGAAAAGGCAGAGGAACCAGAGATCAAATTGCCAACATCCGCTGGATCATGGAAAAAGCAAGAGAGTTCCAGAAAAACATCTATTTCTGCTTTATTGACTATGCCAAAGCCTTTGACTGTGTGGATCACAA
>SJYT01068370.1:206998-220309 GCA_006410635.1 Cephalophus harveyi | reverse complement strand
GAGCTCCCAATCCTGAATCCCCCTCCCACATCCCACTCCATATCCTCTCTCTGGATCATCCCCGTGCACCAGCCCCAAGCATCCTGTATCCTGTATCGAACATAGGCTGGTGCTTTGTCTTACATGGTAGTATACATGTTTCAATGCCATTCTCCCAAATCATCCCACCCTCTCCCTCTCCCACAGAGTCCAAAAGTCCATTCTATACATCTGTGTCTCTTTTGTTGTCTCGCATACAGAGTCATCATTGCCATCTTTCTAAATTCCATATATATGTGTCAGTATACTGTATTGGTGTTTTTCTTTCTGGCTTACTTCACTCTGTATAATAGGTTCCAGTTTCATCCATCTCATTAGAACTGATTCAAATGAATTCTTTTTAATGGCTGAGTAATACTCCATTGTGTATATGTACCACAGCTTTCTTATCCATTCATCTGCTGATGGACATCTAGATTTCCATGATGCTTCCATGTCCTGGCTATTATAAACAGTGCTGCAATGAACATTGAGGTACATGTGGCTCTTTCAGTTTTGGTTTCTTTGGTGTGTAAGCCCAGCAGTGGGATTGCTGGGTCATAAGGCAGTTCTATTTGCAGTTTTTTCAGGAATCTCCACACTGTTCTCCATAGTGGCTATATTAGTTTGCATTCCCACCAGCAGTGTAAGAGGGTTCCCTTTTCTCCACACCCTCTCCAGCATTTATTGCTTGTAGACTTTTGGATCGCAGCCATTCTGACTGGTGTGAAATGGTACCTCATTGTGGTCTTGATTTGCATTTCTCTGATAATGAGTGATGTTGAACATCTTTTCATGTGTTTGTTAGCCATCTGTATGTCTTCTTTGGAGAAATGTCTATTTAGTACTTTGGCCCGTTTTTTGATTAGGTCGTTTATTTTTCTGGAGTTGAGCTGCATAAGTTGCTTGCATATTTTTGAGATTAGTTGTTTGTCAGTTGCTTCATTTGCTATTGTTTTCTCCCATTCAAAAGAGTGTCTTTTTACCTTGCTTATAGTTTCCTTTGTTATGCAGAAGCTTTTAATTTTAATTAGATCCCATTTATTTATTTTTGCTTTTATTTCCAGTATTCTGGGAGGTGGATCATAGAGGATCCTGCTGTGATTTATGTCGGAAAGTGTTTTGCCTATGTTCTCCTCTAGGAGTTTTATAGTTTCTGGTCTAATGTTTAGATCTTTAATCCATTTTGAGTTTATTTTTGTGTGTGGTGTTAAAAAGTGATCTAGTTTCATTCTTCTACAAGTGGTTGACCAGTTTTCCCAGCACCACTTGGTAAGAGATTGTCTTTACTCCATTGTATATTCTTGCCTCCTTTGTCGAAGATAAGATGTCCATAGGTGTGTGGATTTATCTCTGGGCTTTCTATTTTGTTCCATTGATCTATATTTCTGTCTTTGTGCCAGTACCATACTGTCTTGATGACTGTGGCTTTGTAGTAAAGCCTGAAGTCAGGCAAGTTGATTCCTCCAGTTCCATTCTTCTTTCTCAAGATTGCTTTGACTATTCAAGGTTCTTTGTATTTCCATACAAATCTTGAAATCATTTGTTCTAGTTCTGTGAAAAATACCACTGGTAGCTTGATATGGATTGCATTGAATCTGTAGATTGCTTTGGGTAGTATACTAATTTTCACTATATTGATTCTTTCCGATCCATGAACATGGTATATTTCTCCATCTATTATTGTCCTCTTTGATTTCTTTCATCAGTGAAAAACTGGTTTATTTTGGTGAGGAACGATGTGAAGAAAACTCTGGACACTGACATAGACACTGAGATTACTGCCTCTGAGGTGTATTACCTCCATGGTCTTTCAGCAGGTTTTGGCTCTCTGTTGCTACATAACAAATGACCCCAGAATGTAGTGACTTGAAACAATGATATATTATTACCTCTCATAATTGTTGTGTTGGCTGGCCTCAGCTAGGCAGTCCTTGTTTGGGCTTTTTCGCACAGTTGTTAAACGGTGCCTGGGACTGGAGTTGTCGAAAGGTCCGACTGGAATGATGTCCAAGATGGCTCCCTCACAGGGCTGGCAGCTGGTGCTGGCAGGCAGCAGAGAGCTCAGCAAGGATGTCAACTGGAGTCTCTCAGGGCTCTCTGAATGAAGCTTGGGCTTCCGTAGCACCGTGGCCGCGTTCTGAGAAGAGTCTTGACAGGAGTGAAAGAAAGAAGCTGAAACTGCCCATCCTCTAACAGGTAAAGCCTGGAACTAGTCCAGTGTCCTCTTCTGCATCTTCTACTGGGATCATGAGACACAGGTGTGCCCAGGTTGAAGCCAGTAAAGCAAACAGATAGCCGCCTCTCTCTCTGGAAGTCTGGTGTGCGTGTACAGGGAGGAGAGATGTTGATAGTAGCCATCTTTGGAGACAAGCTACTGTTCATTTTAGAAATGGTGAGTTTACACTGATACCTCCAATTTCATCCCAACTGCACAATGATCTCCTATGTATCTTCCTTCTCAGCTGTTCAGTCTAATAACACACTCAAAATAGTTTCAAGATTGCTACGTATATAGCATGGAAAGCAAACCCACTGCCAAGAGATCAAGATTTGCTTGTAGCACTTATTTTTATAAACTGAGGATTTATCATTGAAACCTTCATACACCTTTACCTTTTTGTTTGTTCTTAACAATTTCTCTCTTGTTGCTTTTGTAAACAGGATTTTATCTTTCATAATGTTCTTGAACTTGCTTTTATTTGCCTACTCATCATTTTTAAATTCATTGATTGTGAGTGCATTTAGTTTGAAATGCACTATTTCAGAATGTCCACAATAACTCATTGTCTTAGATGTTGCCTGTTATTTGGCTAGCTTTTAAAGGCATTTGAATTTTTTCAACCATTGAAAACATATTTCAAATTATTTTATAATAGAATCCTCTGTAGTTTGGGAATATAAAGAAATTATCCATAATGCAAATCTTACCCCAATAGAGCTGTTTTAAAATTTTTATTTTAATAAGTATGTGTTTTGCTTTTTTTAAAAAAAAATCAAGCACACTGACCTCATAATTCATTTCTTTTTTTAAGGCATGCATTTGGCTACCTGGTGCTGCTCCTAAGTTAAGCAATGGGTTATGTATTTTAAGAAGATTCTCTCAGCGGTACAATAATAATTAGACATTGCCTGTGTATTAAACATGACCTACTCTAATAAACTTTGCATAAACAGCTTTCATACTGCTTGGCATTTACACCTTCAGTGGACTTTAAGAAACAAGGGTGCATCAGAAATTTCCACCTGTTCTACTTTTAAGTCATTCAAAAAGTAAGCAAAAGTCAGCCCTTGGAAACAAGTACCAATATAGTAAATAACCCTTAAATACTTTATTAATAGCCAAGGACCTAATTATCACAGGCAGTTATCTAATCAGCCATTAATTCTGAAGCATTTGGAGAGTGCTGTTTTCTAACATCCACCAATTCTTCAGTTCTCCAGGACCGGTTGGGTGTCCAACAATTCGATTCAGTTCCGACACTGACTACCTGGAGTTCACATCAGATCCCCCAGATTAGGGGTTCAGTCCCACAGGGCGCTCCCTCTTTGGATACCAGGGGCAAAGTTCAGAGCCACTCAGACTTCTGACGGATGGATGATAACCTGGGTTCCTGCAGCCCCCTCCTCAGGTTTGATAATTAGCTGGAATGGCTCACAGAACTCAGGAAAATGCTTCCGTTACGTTTATCAATTTATGATCAAGGATATGATCCGGTAGCAGTCAAATGGAAAGATGGATAGAGCAAGGTGGGGGAGGGCCCAGAGTGTCCACGTCCTCTCCGGTGGACTACCTGCCAGCAGCCTGGGTCTGCGCACCAACCTGCAAGTTCCTTGAATCCTGTTTGAGAGATTTAGAGAGCTTGATCTCCACCAGGAGCTGTGTGGATGAGGTGAGAAATTCCACCCTGTCATCTCTTGGTCAGTGACTAGTTTAATCCAGAAGTTATCTAGGGGGCCCGTTGAAAGTCAGTTGTTTTGTAATGAATAACAAAAGACATTTCTGTCACTCAGGAAATTCCAAATGTTTTCGGAAATCTGTGCCAAAACTGGAGACAAAGACCCAATATATTTCTTATTATGCTAAACATGTAGGTATTTACATACAAACTGTGGCTTTTCTTTGTCTTTTCATAAGGAATGGTGGAAAGAAGAAGCAACAGGAGGGGAAAAAAGTGAATAAATTGAAAGGAAGAAAACAAGAGGAGGAAGGACATAGAGATAAAGCAGAAAAATAACAAAGTGGAGAAAATAGTTTCTGTGCTTTAGGCAACTTTTCAAACCTCTTACAACATCCCAGAGATTTTTACAAAATTAATTTGCAGTTAAATTTGTATTAACTCTGAATGTTAATTATGATAAAAGCTCTGATCATTTCTAATTATTTTCTCTTTCTTTTAACAATGATGATGATAAATCACACTATTGAAAGATAATGTCTTTTAAAGTTTGCTTATTGGTAAGATATCAGACTGACCACAAACTTGGATGATTATTTTCATAAGTAAGTTGTTCATTTTCTTAACTAGAGAAAAGATTGCAGGTATTCTTGAACACTATGGGAAAACATGACCAAATAAATGTCTCTGAGACTTAATGACTCAGGAACCCCTCTGTGTGTGCTCAGTCATGTCCAGCTCTTTGTGACCCCGTGGACTATATAACCTGCCATGCCGCTCTGCCCCTGGGATTTCCCAGGCAAAAATCCTGGAGTGGGTTGCCATTTCCTATTCCAGGGGATCTTCCCAACCCAGAGATGGGACCAGCCAGAGTCTCTTACATCTCCTGCGCTGGTAAGCAGATTCTTTACCATTGAGCCACCTGGAAAGTCCCAACCACTTTAATGCAATGCAATTATTTCAGTGAAGTTAAGCTATTATAGTCATTCATTAGCCAGTTATAGAGTGGTTCAGTGATGTTTTCTGTTTGAAATACATAGCCACCAAAGTCATGTTACCAGGTTATATAAATAAAGGTAGCAAATTTGCTTAGGACTGACTTGTCAAGTATTTATCAGGTATTTAGCTCAATAAAGACAT
This sequence comes from Cephalophus harveyi, assembly GCA_006410635.1. Classification (NCBI taxonomy): domain Eukaryota; kingdom Metazoa; phylum Chordata; class Mammalia; order Artiodactyla; family Bovidae; genus Cephalophus; species Cephalophus harveyi. The sequence goes on along the minus strand of SJYT01068370.1, from coordinate 215,252 downwards.
TACTTTAAAGTGTTTAATATAGCTCCCAGAGGTAATCCAGGAACATAGGAATAATGAAAATGAGAACAGTTCTTCTTCATGGAAGAAAACTTGATTAATCGTTCTTCTCAGTCAGAATCTCTAGTGGATAAATGAATAAGTGGCAGTGTCTCTTGGGAGAAATATCATTGGGAAAATTTTTATGATTACCATAGTAGCAGGGATAAGTTTTATTCTCATTGACTTTCTAAATAATTTTATTTTTCCTCTTCATTGCCATATAATTCTAAGAGAGATAGAACAATTAATTGAAGAAGCCTGAATTTGTTCTTGGATATCAGTACACTAGGAGAATCAATGAGAAAGGTTCAGGAAATGACACTCCAAAGACTAAACACAACACCACCAGTAGCTGCTGTGTATTGAGGAATCTGCATGCAGGTCAGGAAGCAACAGTTAGGACTGGACATGGAACAACAGACTGCTTCCAAATAGGAAAAGGAGTCCGTCAAGGCTGTATATTGTCACCCTGCTTGTTTAACTTATATGCAGAGTACATCATGAGAAATGCTGGGCTGAATGAAGCACAAGCTGAAATCAAGATTGCCGGGAGAAATATCAATAACCTCAGATAGGCAGATGACACCACCCTTATGGCAGAAAATGAGGAACTAAAGAGCCTCTAGATGAAAGTGAAAAAGGAGAGTGAAAAAGTTGGCTTAAAACTCAACATTCAGAAAACTAAGATCATGACACCCATTACTTCATGGAAAATAGATGGGGAAACAATGGAAACAGTGGCAGATTTTATTTTGGGGGCTCCAAAATCACTGCAGATGGTGAATGCAGCCATGAAATTAAAAGACGCTTACTCCTTGGAAGAAAAGCTATGACCAACCTAGACAGCATATTAAAAAGCAGAGACATTACTTTGCCAACAAAGGTCTGTCTAGTCAAGGCTATGCTTTTTCCAGTTGCCATGTGTAGATGTGAGAGTTGGACTCTAAAGAAAGCTGAGTGCCAAAAAACTGATGCTTTTGAACTGTGGTGTTGGAGAAGACTCTTGAGTCCCTTGGACTGCAAGGAGATCCAACCAGTCCATCCTTAGGAGATCAGTCCTGGGTGTCCATTGGAAGGACTGATGTTCAAGTTGAAACTCCAATACTTTGGCCACCTCATGTGAAGAGCTGACTCATTGGAAAGGACCCTGATGCTGGGAAAGATTGAAGGCAGGGGGAGAAGGGGATGACAGAGGATGAGATGGCTGGATGGCATCACGGACTTGATGGATGTGAGTCTGAATGAACTCTGGGAGATGGTGATGGACAGGGAGGCCTGACGTGCTGTGATTCATGGGGTCGTAAAGAGTTGGACACAACTGAGCGACTGAACTGAACTTCTCATTATCAGCTATTAAGCACCTTATTATTTTTTAATCAGAAGCTTTTGAATCAGTTAGACTAGGCTAGGTTATGCTTTAGTAGTAAATGACCCTGAAATCTCTGTCTAGCCATCTTTGGAGTTAAGTCTGCATAGATCAGAAATGATGGGTTTTACACTAAGGACGTCAATTTCATAATGTCTCTTGTTTGTGTATTCCCTTCTTCTCAGCCATTCTTCCCAATTGAATAAAAAACACAAAGCAGATTCAGGACTTCTGCACACATACCACTCTGAAAAACAAATATATTCCTTTGAGAAGAAATCAAGAGTTGCTTGCAGTTCTCTACACAATCTCTTAAAAAGCAAAGACATAACTTTGCCAACAAAGGTCCGTCTCAAGGGTTTGTCAAGGGCATGGTTCTTCCAGTGGTCATGTATGGATGTGACAGTTGGACTGTGAAGAAGGCTGAGCACCGAAGAATTGATGCTTTTGGACTGTGGTGTTGGAGAAGACTCTTGAGAGTCCCTTGGACTGCAAGGAGATCCAACCAGTCCATCCTAAAGAGATCAGCCCTAGGTGTTCATTTGAAGGACTGATGCTGAAGCTTAAACTCCAATACTTTGGCCACCTAATGTGAAGAGTTAACTCACTGGAAAAGACCCTGATGCTGGGAGGGATTGAGGGCAGGAGGAGAAGGGCACTACAGAGAATGAGATGGCTGGATGGCATCACCGACTCGATGGACATGAGTTTGGGTAAACTCTGAGAGTTGGTGATGGATAGGGAGGCCTGAAATGCTGCGATTCATGGGGTCACAAAGAGTCGGACATGACTGAGGGACTGAACTGAACTGAACACAATCTCTGGCACTTAATTTCTAAGCAATAAAGTCAGAAAATTAATGAAAGAATTAAAAAAAAAAAAAAAAAAAAACCTCCTCAAAGTAGGTTCCACCTAGTCTCCTAAAATCATTCTTCTAAAACTTGAGATTAACTTGATATTTAAAATGTAGCATCTGGAAAAACATACAGTGTCCTGTGTTTAATAAAAGAAAGTACAAGACAAGCTCAGATAATGTCAATAGGTGGAAGTGGCACGGATCACTGCCATGGAAAACTACTCAGAGAGCTCACTGGTGTCCTTAGCAATTCTAAACATTTTGTAACTTCTGAGTCACTCTACATGGGCTTTCTTTCCTCATATGTTTTCTTCTTTATCACATACTGACTTTTGGTTGCTATTTACCCGTGTTGGTTTTTTTTTTGCGGGACTATATAATTCTCTGCTCTCTATCTCCTTAATAGGCACACCTGTAACTGTGTGTTACAACAAAAATGAACCAGTCATTCTTCTGACTCCATTATTTTTGTTGTTCATGGATCAGATCTCTTGGCACAGAGCCCTTAGGCGACAACTCTCCCACTGAGTTACAAAGGTGGAAGAATGCCCCTTGCCCTTTAAAGGAAGAAAAAGTAGAGCAAAAACATCTAGTCAGGTTGGGCTCCAACTCAACTGAAATGAGAGATGTTGACCTACTGGAGCTAATTAACATCAGTGAACCAAACGATGAAAGGCTAGGGTCACATGGAAATAAGAGAAACTTGCCAAACTGAACACCATACTGACACCCAAGAACAAGGCAAGCATCCTCAAAGCATATAGAAAAATTCAATTACTGTCAAAATACTGTGTGGATCACAACAACTGTGGAAAATTCTTACAGAGATGGGAATATCAGACCACCTTATCTGTCTCCTGAGAAACCTGTATGCAGGTCAAGAAGCAACAGTTAGAATCAGACAGGGAACAATGGACTCATTCAAAATGGGGAAGGGGAAAGGCGTACATCAAGGCTGTATATTGTCACCCTGCTTATTTAACTTATACGCAGAGTACATCATGCAAAATCCCAGACTGGATGAAACACAAGCTAGAATCAAGATTGCAGGGAGAAATATCAATAATCTCAGATATGCAGATGACACCACTCTTATGGCAGAAAGCAAAGAGGAGCTAAAGAGCCTATTGATGAAAGTGAAAGAGGAGAGTGAAAAAGTTGGCTTAAAACTCAACATTCAAAAAGCTAAGATCATGGCATCCAGTCCCATCACCTCATGGCAAGGAGATGGGGAGAAAATGGAAACAATGGCAGACTTTATGTGCTTGGGCTCCAAAATCACTGCAGATGGTGACTGCAGCCATGAAATTAAAAGATGCTTGCTCCTTGGAAGAAAAGCTATCACCAACCTTGACAGCATATTAAATAACAGAAGATCACTTTGCTGACAAAGATCTGTATAGTCAAAGCTATGGTTTTCCAGTGGTCGTGTATGGATATGAGAGTTGGACTGTAAAGAATGCTGAGCCCCCAAAGAATTGATGCTTTCAAATTGTGGTGCTAAAGAAGACCTTGAGAGTCCCTTGGACTCCAAGGAGATCAAGCCAGTCAATTCTAAAGGAAATCAACCCTGGATATTCATTAGAAGGACTGATGCTAAAGACTGACACTCCAATATTTTAGCCACACACACACACACACACACACACACACACAGGGCTTCCCTGGTGGCTCAGTTGGTAAAGAATCTGCCTGCGTGCCACCTGCTCCTGTTCCGTAGGCCCAACCCCCGCCTCCCCCCTCTGACTGAGCTTTGCATGTTCCACTGTAACCCAGGTAGATGGCCGGTGGAGGCACCCGGCTTCTGCTGCCTCAGAGAGCAGAATGCTAACCTGACCATGGTGGTGGGCCTGCCCTGCTCGCCCCCAAAAAAGCAATTCCAACCTCAAAAAAAGAGAATCTGCCTGCAGGAGACTCAGGTTCGATCCTTGGGTGGCATCCCCTGGAAAAAGAAAGGAGTGGTGCCCTATACTTGTCTGGCGAATTCCATGGGCATAGCCTGGTCAGCTACAGGTCATGGGATCGCAGAGTCGAACATGACTGAGTGACTAACACACACACACACACACACACACACGCACACACACATATATATACATCCCTATGTTCATCACAGCATTATTTGCAATAGCTAAGCTATAGAAACAACCCAAATGCCCATCAATAAACTAATCAGTATATGAATGGATAAAGAAAATGTGGTGTGTATACACACACACACACACACACACATACACACAAACTGGAACATTACTGATAAAAAAACAACAAGATCTTGCTATTTGCAACAGCATGGATGAAACTAAGAGGGTATTATGTTAAAAAATGGTTACCAGAGGAGAGAAGGTAAGGGGAGGAAAGAAATACATGAGGGAGACTGAGGTACTAACTTTGAGTTACAAAATAAATGAGTCTTAGATATGAAATATATAGTGAGCATATAGGTGTTATCTTTGTATGGTGACATATCCTAGCTAGAGAGATGATAAAACATAGAAAAAAAAAGTCTGTGTTGTAGAAAGGAAAAAACAAAAAGGGGAAAAAGTCTTGAGCTTAGAGGAAACTGACAAACTTTTCCTGGAAAGTTTATCCCATAAATTCAGTTTTGACTGCAAGGAGAAATCCATCAACCTAATATTTATTCTCATTAGCTCTAATCCATATGTTCAAATTGAGAAATAAGGCAAATAAGTAAATATCTTGGAAAGTCCCATGAAATTGAAGCCTTACTCCCCTTATATCATTTAGAACACACTTCAAAACCTAGAATTCATTTGATTTTGAAAATGAATTTCAGAGTGGTTAAATCACTTGCACCTTGCAGAGTAAAGCAACTATTAGATAAGCTAAGAATTTAAATTTTGATCTGCATTTTGAACTATACCATCACTCTACACTTGCACGCCTACCCCAGAAGTATATCACAGTTTGTAAGAGAAGATTTCAGCCAAACCCAGTCATCATTGCAATAGACCTTATACCCTGTCCTCAGTTACTCACTCAGCTGGGGCTCATTCTTACTTTTTTTTTCAGGTTGTTTCCACCTTCAACCTCTGAAATCAGAAAAGAAAACCATTAGCTGTTTACTGATACAGTCCTCATTAATAAAAATGATATTATGAATGAAATTTTCAATATTTTCCAGGACTAATGCCCTTTTCAGTAAACGGTCTCTTGGCAATTGCTCCGTGAACACTTAAACATGATGATTACAGCTCTTAACAAGACTATAAGTCATTACTCAAAAACTTCCTTACCACACAGTTACTGGGTCATGTGCTTCTTTTGTGCTTCTGTGCTACTATACCAGGCTTCAACTTTTTTTGAGAAACAGAGTTTGTGTCAGCAACAAAAAAATCACTACCTTTCATGGAAACTTAAAAAAAAAAATTGCATTTTAAAAATGAAATCAAGAACACAGAAACATGTATTGCTGCTGCTGTTGCTAAGTCACTTCAGTCGTGGCCGACTCCGTGTGACCCCATAGACGGCAGCCACCAGGCTCCCCCATCCCTGGGATTCTCCAGGCAAGAACACTGGAGTGGGTTGCCATTTCCTTCTCCAATAAACATGTATTAGGAGTATTATAACTCTAGTATCTTATTGAACACTTATTATGTACCAAGTTTAATGTTGCTGCAGGAATTATCACATATAATTTAATCTAGACATTGCCCTTCTGGAGTGGATACTAAGATTAACCCAATTTTGAAGATAAAGAAATCGTTTAATAGCAATTCCTGTGTCACTCAAAGAAAGTGAAACTATTAAAATAATTTTTGGAGATGAAAAAGAAAGTCCTCACAGCAATGGTGAGGTTGGTGAGAAGGAGGCTGATTGCTGTAGGGACAATTGGGAAACTCCTTGGTGGATATACCTGGGAAGGCACTAGAGGATCAGAGGAGACTCAAGCCATTTCTAAACTTCATGAAACTAGTCTTTGCTCATCAAAAGTCATGCTCTACCTCAAGGCATCTGGGTATGGATTGAAACTTCTTTGGAGGAGTTCAAAGGCTGTGTGAGAGGCTTGGCACTGATTATCTCTAGCCAGGGAATTCTCCAGGCAAGAATACTGGAGTGGGTTGCCATTTCCTTCTCCAGGGGATCTTCCAGACCCAGGGATTGAACCCAGGTCTCCTGCACAACAGGCAAATTCTTTACCATCTGAGCCACCAGGAACCCCCCAATATCTCTATCAAATCTCTCCAAATCTCTAACTAGATTCTAAGGTCATCTTAGACCTGCATTTCTCTTCTGTGAAACATGAGAAAGAGATGGAGGAGGTCATGCTAGAAAAGATTGCTAAACTCCCAAGGGAAGTTTAAGGTAAGGGCGGAAATGTAGAGAGGAAGACCAGGCATTACCAGGTTGGGTGTCAGTCAGCTACTGTAGGGCATCTTCACTATAGGCTCTGTTCGAAAGTTGAGATTCTCTTTGTCTGACAAAGAGGTATCAAACCAATGATCTACAGAGCTTCAGGGATTTTTTTTTTTAATATCCCAAGTTTAGTGAGGACTAGATTTTTATAAGGTATAATTTTGCATTGTGTTTCCCAAACTAAAATCACAATGACAGAATGATCTCTGTTCATTTCCAAGGCAAACCATTCAATATCACCAAAATCCAAGTCTATGCCCTGACCAGTAACGCTGATGAAGCTGAAGTTGAACGGTTCTATGAAGACCTACAAGACCTTTTAGAACTAACACCCAAAAAAGATGTCCTTTTCATTACAGGGGACTGGAATGCAAAAGTAGGAAGTCAAGAATCACCTGGAGTAACAGGCAAATTTGGCCTTGGAATGCAGAATGAAGCAGGACAAAGACTAATAGAGTTTTGCCAAGAAAATGCACTGGTCATAGCAAACACCCTCTTCTAACAACACAAGAGAAGACTCTACACATGGACATCACAGATGGTCAACACCGAAATCAGATTGATTATATTCTTTGCAGCCAAAGATGGAGAAGCTCTATACAGTCAGCAAAAACAAGACCAGGAGCTGACTGTGGCTCAGATCATGAACTCCTTATTGCCCAGACTTAAATTGAAGAAAGTAGGGGAAATCGCTAGACCATTCAGGTATTCAGTTCAGTTCAGTTCAGTCGCTCAGTCGTGTCTAACTCTTTGCGACCCCATGAATTACTAAATCAAATCCCTTATGATTATACAGTGGAAGTGAGGAATAGATTTAAGGGCCTAGATCTGATAAATAGAGTGCCTGAAGAACTATGGAATGAGGTTCGTGACATTGTACGGGAGACAGGGATCAAGACCATCCCCATGGAAAAGAAATCCAAAAAAGCAAAATGGCTGTCTGGGGAGGCCTTATAAATAGCTGTGAAAAGAAGAGAGGCGAAAAGCAAAGGAGAAAAGGAAAGATATAAGCACCTGAATGCAGAGCTTCAAAGAATAGCAAGAAGAGATAAGAAAGCCTTCTTCAGCAATCAATGCAAAGAAATAGAGGAAAAGAACAGAATGGGAAAGACTAGAGATCTCTTCAAGAAAATTAGAGATACCAAGGGAATATTTCATGCAAAGATGGGCTCAATAAAGGACAGAAATGGTCTGGACCTAACAGAAGCAGAAGATATTAAGAAGAGGTGGCAAGAATACACGGAAGAACTATACAAAAAAGATCTTCACGACCCAGATAATCATGATGATGTGATCACTAATCTAGAGCCAGACATCCTAGAATGTGAAGTCAAGTGGGCCTTAGAAAGCATCACTACAAACAAAGCTAGTGGAGGTGATGGAATTCCAGTTGAGCTGTTTCAAATCCTGAAAGATGATGCTGTGAAAGTGCTGCACTCAATCTGCCAGCAAATTTGGAAAACTCAGCAGTGGCCACAGGACTGGAAAAGGTCAGTTTTCATTCCAATTCCAAAGAAAGGCAATGCAAAAGAATGCTCCAATTACCGCACAATTGCACTCATCTCACATGCTAGTAAAGTAATGCTCAAAATCCTCCAAGCCAGGCTTCAGCAATA
>SJYT01068370.1:170825-206314 GCA_006410635.1 Cephalophus harveyi | reverse complement strand
TCAGTCGTGTCTGACTCTGTGCGACCCCATAGACGGCAGCCCACCAGGCTCCCCCTTCCCTGGGATTCTCCAGGCAAGAACACTGGAGTGGGTTGCCATTTCCTTCCCCAATGCATGAAAGTGGAAACTGAAAGTGAAGTCGCTCAGTCGTTTTCGACTTCCCATATTTGATTACAAAAGCTCCAGCCTGCATATGTATGAACGAAACAATAGCCAGGGGAGGACAAAAGTTCATTCATGAGACCGTGTCAAAGCTGCAGCAGATTAGAGAAACTGTTTTTTTTCCCATTTAAATGAAGATGGAACACAATCATATATTATTCACATTGTCTGTCCTGTCACAAGGGTAGTTAGTGACAATTGCTGCTCGTAATTCTTTCTTTCATTCCTCCTAATAAATATCCTTTCAGATCAGTGAGTGAGAGGAGGTAGGAAAGATTTTACATGAATATGAATGTTTATACAGAGGCACAATAAAATTCCTGCTTGCTTTTGGAACTATTTCTATTTAAAACATATCTTTTCCAAGTTGCCTTTGAATATTTAATATTAATGCTAAATTAATATATTAACAATATAATTAGCATATTAATTAAATGGATAATTTATCAAAAATATAAAAAGATAATATTAATAAAATAGCAATGCCAATGATATAAAAGAAGAGAGATTTTATATAAAATTATTAGGCATAAAGTTAAAAGAGGCAACATGCCCATTCTGATATAATGAGTAAATGGTTTAGGTTTCCATCCTGTTTTGTTAGACCCAGAAACTGGATTCTAGTAAAAGCTAAGGATTATATAAGGGCTTCCCTGGTGGCTCAGTTGGTAAAGAATCCACCTGCAATGAGGGAGACCTGGGTTCGATACCTGGGTCGGGAAGATTCCCCTGGAGAAGGGAAAGGCTACCCACTCCAGTGTTCTGGCCTGGAGAATTTCATGGACTGTATAGTCCATGGGGTCACAAAGAGTCAGACACAACTGAGCGACCTTCAACTCACTTAGTTATATGAAAAAGAGTGTCTTAGAAATCTTATCAATCCAGTAAAAGAGCAGATCTGCCTGCCTCAAAATGTAATTGACCTACTTAACTACTCCATTTTACCACCATTTCTCAAATGTAAGTCTTCCTCTAAGTCTTTTCTGCAAACTGAATGAGAATAAAACATTTAGCCTTTAGCAATCCATCTATTTATTTATGAAACACTTTCTGAGCACCTTCCATTTGACAGGTACCATACTAGGGGCTGGAGACAGAGATGATTTAGTCATTCTCTCTACCCTCAAGGAACTGGTGAATGTTTTGGTCAGATCAGTAAAGGAGATAATCGCGGCAGTAGCTAGCCTTTATGGAATGCTTCACTTTATACCAGGTGCATGCGTGTGTGCTCTCGCTTCAGTACTATCTGACTCTTTATGACCCCATAGACTGTAGCCCGCCAGGCTCCTTTGTGCATGGGATTCTCCAGTCAAGCAAACTGGAGTGGGTTGCTGTTCCCTCCTCCAGGGAATCTTCCTGACCCAGGGATCGAATCCATGTCCCCTGAATTGCAGGCAGCTTCTTTACCCACTGAGCCACTTGGGAAGCCCATGTACAAGGGAGGGTTCTAAAAACTTTACTGGTACAAGCTCTTTTAGTGTATAGCAGTATACTTTTAGAGATAGATATATTATTATTTTCATTTCACAGATGTCGAGACTGAAGCAAAGAGGAACTTGCTTCATAAGGTCACAAGGGACAATAAGACATAGTGATAGGATTCAAACACAAGCAATTTGACTTTGTTCTCAAACATTATGCACAGAGGATGATGGAGTCAGGTCACGGGGCAGACTTTCAGAAATAAAATGGAGCTCAGACTGGGCCTTAAAGACTGAGATGGAGTTAACTACCAGAGGGATGAGGAAGAACACGGGAGGACATCGTAGAGATCGAGGAGATGAGTCAAGACAAGGCTTGAAAGTGACACCCAGCACCCATCCATTACGTCGGGCCCCCACACTGCTGCTGCTGCTGCTGGGCAGGGTCCCAGGGAAACTGAAGGAAAGCGGGAGGGAAATAGGGCTTAGCTGTGAGGCTGGGCCAAGTGTAGGACTTCATCAGGGTGGGCCTTGCAGACCTCCTCAGGAGACCCAGGTCTTACCCTGTTCCTTACTGTTCATTGCTAAGCCGTGTCCGACTCTTTGCGACCCCATGGACTGCAGAGTGCCAAGCTTCCCTGTCCTTCACTATTTCCCGGAGTTCGTGCAAACTCCTGTCGATAGAGTCAGTTATGGTATCCAACCATCTCATCCCCTTTGTTGCCCCCTATGTTTTATGGGGCTTTTGTCTGTTTGTTCACATTGCCTTGACCCACTTTTATTTTTTTTCATTTATGCAAATTTATTGAAGAAAAATAAATTGCTACTAGAGCTATTACTTGATTACTCATCCATTGACAACTTGCTTCATTTATTCCATGCTATATTAAACAGTGTATTGGAAGATAGATTAAGTAATAATTTCAAGCCTCCTAACAATTCAAATGAAAATTGCAAAATATTGGAGGCTCTATTTTGCAATATGAAGGGTGTTTGACTTCCAATTTCCATTCTCTGTGGAACAAGAACAGGTCATTCTTTTATTGATATGGATAAAATACATCACATTTTCTGTTCTGCTGATGCTATGAATTCAATACCAGTTCTCCAGCCACATCAGTTATGAGCATGATGTATATCACTTAGCCTCAAATCTCTAACAGTGGAAGGCTTAAACATGCATGGAAGCTGCTAGAAAAATGCTGCTTCCTTTGACGTGACAACTCAGCATCCATCGCCTTTCCTCTCAGATGATTCTCCAGCTTGTTAGAGCAGTGAGGAATGGTTTTGTCTCATAAGCAAGTTAGAGTGAAGCCACTGGCCACATAATACACGTGCTCCATTCTTTTTTTTTTTATTCTGAACCTTGGGCCACTGTTCTCTTGCAACTACTTTACAGTTTCTAAAAGCAGTTATTGTGCAAAGCTGGAAGAACTAAATCTTCTCAGATGAGCATGTGAATGAATGGAAGGTGGTAAGCAAAAAGCAAAATTAAAACGATGAGGTCTGATAGGGGAGCTGCCAAATAAGGAAAGCAAAAAAGGAACAGTATCAATTTATTCCAGCTATAGTGCAGGTTATTCTGACTTTAAGGCAGCGCCACATGGTATACGTCTGAGTCCATTCCAGAGCGATTCTGTTGTACTTTGTTTTATAGATCTGTGCCATCTCTGGCAGTCACTCTGGGGTCACCTGGGTCTGGATCACATGGCAGTGAACAGAGGGATAAAAGAACTTTAGAAATAGTTGAAGCTGAGACCACTGTGATCGTAGAATACCAAGACAAATGCTGCCATTGCTGTTAATACTTGGAGGATAAATTCTTTACAAATTCTTGTTGTAAATGCAACCTTCGGTGGTTTAAAGGGGTAGACGTAGGAAAATGAATCGTCAAAAACAATACTCCAGCTTGATACGGGCTGTCACTTGGTCCCACGATTGTGGCTTTCCATGAAATGTATCACCCCCCACCGGACCTGCAGAACACTGAGCTGGAAGGTCATGGGTCAAATCATTAGGCTCCTTAGAATCCGTTTCAGCGCCATAGTCTGTGCTTGTCGCCTGACTCCTCGCTCTCTCAGGGTTTTGCTCAAGGTCCGGCCAAAACTCTTGATCATCCCGGTGGCTCTGAGGATGGTCTCTTGGTCTCACACCGGCTCTGCCAGACACAGGCCTTCCTCACGCTGGGGCCTCAGCCTCTGGCCCAATTGGTAGCTTGACCTGCCATTTGCAAATTGAGTACATATCAAGTCACTTTTCTGGGGGTGCTCTCAATTTCCTCATAAGGATTTGAGGCGTTTGGTTTAGATGACCAGTTAGATCCCTTCTAGTTGAGCTTTAAATCCATTTATCTCATCTCTTTGGTCTCTTGTTTGTGTGATTAAGTTCTTCCTAAAGCTAAACTTTACCAAGCTTATGTATCTCTCCCTTAGCTCAATATAGGAGCGAAGTTCGGTGAAACCCTAGGTAATTACAGTTTAAAGGAGTGATGCTCCTCATTATTCACTTCAATGTGGAAGCTGGCAGTGATGCTAAGGGGTGACACAGCAGTAGTAGAATTACAAGTTAGATGCGCACGCGGGTAAAGCCAAATTACATCCCAGTGAGCCACGGGGCTCATAGAATGCCATGACTGTAGCCTGTGCCAATTCTTTGTTCTTGGGCTCTCCTGACTGCAGTGAACTCTGACCCCAGGACCGTGCTTTGACCGGTCACTTTTCTCAGCTGCCTCAGCCCCATTTCTTGTTCTGCCAGCATCATGTCTGGTAGCCAGGCCAGCGCCCCTCCCAGCCTCGGTGCTCCCTTTTGGCCGCACTCTCTTCGGGGCCCTCGCTGCAGAATCCGTCTTGGATTCGCCCTATTACAAAGCTCTCTCTCTACAGTCAACGGGCTTTCCCTCCCACCTGTCTTTAAACCTAAGTCTCGTCTGTTTCATGTTCCTTGACACACTTGAAGGAAATTTCCACTTGCCAGAAGTTTCCTGAAAACTACCTGTTTGCAAAACACTTCTTGGTCACTTTTGCTTTAAGGGATCCACCAGACTCACAGGGTGGGTTTTTTTTCCTTCCCTTCTGCTCTCTTCTGCTCCCTCCCTCATCCCCTCCCCTTTGCGCCTTCCTTCTTTGCCCAGAAAGGATACAAAACTGGTTTCACAAAGGAATTCAGCTGACTAGAGCCAATCAAACTAGAATTTTGTGATTACGGAAATAAAGGGAGAAGTCAGGAATGGGGTTAAGTTCAAAACAAATGGTACCAGGTCCTTCCTGTACATTTGTTAAAGGCAAGACACAGCTTGGCTCTAATCAGGAGCAAATGCCTAAGGGGAAAGCTGATCCACGGGAACCCAAGGACACGGGCAAGTGGCTCCAAGGTGAAGGGTGGCATTTCTTGGGCTGAGAATTCAGAGGAATTTCTGCCATGAATCCCCATGAAGGAGACCTGACCACATACAGTGTTAACAGTGGTATCTTTATAAAAAGCAGCCACACACAAAATATTTTAAAGATCTGTACTTTGGGACTTACATCGTACCAAAACCAACTCAGAAAAATCAACTTCAGAGGGCGGCCCTGCTGTGCTGTGCAGGGCTGGGCTTCCCAAGCTGGGGAGCAGCAAGTGTTCTGTGGCTCGCTAGTTACAGGAAATGTGGGGGGAAGGGATGCAAGCCAAAGTAATTTGAATTTGCAAACTCGCTTTGAAGATTGGAAATGCACATTAGAATATAAGGACTCTGGATAGTCCTTCAGTAAGGAAACAGTCTCACCTTTGTTTACCCACTTTCTCCCCAAACATGTTAAATGTGGAACTGGCTTTTATTTTTTCATTGTGTTGTTTTTGTCTCCCAGCTCATTACTTGGGCCACTTTATTATGTTTAAGGAACAGATTAGAGGTTAATAAAATTAATTGGATGAATCAAACACAAATGTTTATCTTACTTTCTTAATACATTTTCTTACTTTCTTAATGTACTAGAAGTTACACTAGCTTCTAGACTGTTATAAAATCATGGTGGAAATTAAGTGAAATTGAATTAAATCTCACTAAGGATTTCAATGACATTTTACTTTGGGTCAGGAAAAAAAAGCTTTTCCTTGTAGAGTACAGGAAAATATCCATTTTGATATTTTAAAAATGACTACTTAAAATACCGTTGACATCATTTTAACCATACTCACTTATACCTTTTCAAATACACTGAATATTAATTTAGAAAAATTGCTGTTGGTTGAGGTTTTTTCAGCAATGTTTTTTTTTTTTTTTTAACTGAACTAGTGAATCATTTTAGGGATACACCATAATTAAACATAAAAGACAAACATTTCTTAGCTTGTACCAGACACTTTCTAATCTCTAAATAAAAATGAATAATTAACAATACATTCTACCTTCGGTCCCTTTTTCAGTGTAAAGACAGGAAATTAAGGATATTTAAAGAAACACTGCTGCAAGCCTTCTGGCTCTATTATTAGGTATACAAAATCCTCCGCAGGACTATTTTTTCCCAAAGCAAACAAACAAGCATCAGTGAATGATCTGCTTAGGAGCCGCAGGTTCTCCCCCAAGTATTTTCCCGGCAGCACTTTGCAGTAGGTGGTTCTTTCCCATTCCCAGTGCATTCCCTTTTCTTTACTTATACAGACTTGCTATTTTGGGATCATTGTTTATCTGAGGAATAAAGCCTATTCTAGCCTATCGTCATGTTTAGAACCCACATGACAATTAAATTCTCCTTCTGAGAAAATTACTAGACACAGAGAATAAATCTTCCTTTACTAGGCAGACTTTTCTGATTAGGAGAAGTTCTTTACATTGGACATTTTTAAAGGGTTATATATAATATAATATTTTATAGAGATAGATATTAGTTGAAACCGATCAGTCTAGTGAGAGATATACAGTACTCCTCTTTTAAAAGTTATACACAGTACAACATATCACAACTGGAAGCGTCTTACCCCATAATTTTATAGCTTCAGAGATTGAGAGTTAGAGATGGGAAGGGATTTTCCCATGGTCACATACAAGTTACTGGAAAAAATTAGAACACATCCTGGAGGTTCTAATTCCTAGTTTTTCTCATAACAACATGCTGATAGTTCATAGAAGTCTTTATAGAGAAGTCACATATTTTTTTCTCTTGATCGAATAGGTTTATAAAAGCATGAGGTCATGGAGTTTCTAAGTGTTTATTAAGCACTGACTATATTTGTAAATAACATGGTAGCAACACCCTGAGTCAGAATCTCCTAAAATGTGAAGAGATGCTGGTGCATGGGGAAGCTCACCCACACTCAGGACACTGAGTGGCTAGAGAAAATACATACAGTGTGTTACCATCACACGGATAGTCCCTGCCCTCTTATTCTCTGACACCCACCCCCGTCTATATGCCAGTGACACTGAAGTACACATCTCTAGTCCGGATCTCCATCCTGAAGTCCATCATCAGCAATCCAGAGGAAATAGGACATCTCTTAACTTCTTCAAGGTCTTAAGCTCAACACGGCGAGATCTGAGCTCATCGTCTTGAGCCCTGAATTCTTATCTAGGGGTGTCCTCACCAACTCTTCCCGACCTGAAAATCTGGGCATCACCCTGAGTGCCTTCCTCTCCCTGCAACTTTCACTTCAAGTCGGTCACCGGTCTTGGAGACACTGCTTCTTCGGTTATCTTTTGCGTCCGTGACCTCTGCATCTGCCCTGCAGAGCTTTAGCTCAGATTCTCACCGTTTCCTGTGTCACAACAGCCTCCTAATTCCCCACAAATTTCCTGCATCTCCTGTCACCATCTGCCAGACCAGTAGCCAATCTTTTATATTGTTTTGGCAACAGGAAATGTCCTGTTTCCTGTTGGGTTTCTGTAAGGCTTCCTATAAGAACCCCTTCAAATTCCGTGTAATCTAGTAGTTACCACAGACCTTTGCTTAGAGAACTGGCTGATGCTACAGGCAGGTTACTTGATGTAACCTGCTGTTTGAGTTCACTACTCTCAATACCCTTCCTGAGCCTCCTCTCTGTTTCATCAAATACCACGGGAAAGAGGGAAGGCGAGCATGGCAGGCAGAGACTGGCCCTCCTGGACATGTAATCAAATAGGTTTTAATCATTTTCAAGAAACGCATGAGTAATTTCATCACTTACTTAGGAACAATATTCATAGTTTGATATAGATATGAAAACATAGATATGGCATTATCTACTGTGTTCCCCTTTTTAAAATGTTTATTTAGATCTAAGAAAAGAGTGAAGTTAGCAATGTACATAAACATCAAGCCGGTTTACAAGCAAAGATTTATAAACATGAATTCATGTTAGAGTCCCTGGGAGGAGTTCTAGAAAGCATGGGTCTAGAGCGCGTGTGTACGTGCCTGGGCTTGCACTCATGTGACCGCATGAGACTGTCTCTCTGTCTCCCCCCTTCATGACAAGGATGGTTTTGAGACATGGTCTCATAAATGTCAGCTGCAACTGGCACCTCTGTCTTCTGAAAAGCGGCACACGTGCTTTCTGGAGATGATACGGGGATTCGCTGCTCACGCTGCCCTCTTCTCTGAAATTTTCCTCACAGGCTTAGCAATTCCACCCTTTTTATAATTTCTTTAGCCACTATTTAAGAAATTGCACGCCTTCTTCTTACCTCAAAGAAGCTGAAGAGTCTAATTTATGACACCTGCTATGGCTAGGCAACTGTATAGACCGCAGACACTTCATAATCCGGCCTTATGAGACAAGCACCTGGGATTAAAAGGGGCACTTGTGTTTTGATCCACGGATTCTGAACCTTTCCAACCCAGTGCACTCTGGTGAATAATTTGTATGCTCAGTCAAAAAAAATGAATCCTAAAAAAAATTCACTAACTCTCTCCATACTACTACTTAGTTACATTACATGAATTTCTCCATTTTCTTTCATTTCTCTCTCCATTTCTAGAGTATTCTAGTTGATATACCTTGGAAGGTCCTTAACGCTCACATCAACTTATGTAAAAGAAAGTACATAGGCTGATATAGGGAACCATACAAAAGCAAAATAGTCCTGCAAATTCATAGGATTTTCAGAATTTGACAAGAATGCACAATCCTATATCTTCATTTTATAGATACAAAAACATTTTGTATCAGGCAGATAATTCAGTCTTAGGTTACAAAGTCAATAAGTAGTCAAATTTATATTAGAATTCAAGATTGGGCTTCCCAGATGACTCCAGTGGTAAAAACAAACAAACAAACAAACAAAACAAAACAAAACCCACCTGCCAGTGTAGGAAGCAGAAGGCTGCTGGTTCAATCCCTGGGTTGGGAAGATCCCCTTGAGGAGGGCATGGCAACCCACTCCAGTATTCTTGCCTGGAGAATCCCATGGACACAGGAGCCTGGTGGGCTACAGTCCATGGGCTCACAAAGAGTCAGACACGACTGAAGTCACTTAGTACACATGCACTAAGATTGTTATTTCATGGAGGGCATAGGAAACAGGAGAGGTCATAGGAACAGTTGCCTGCAGGCTACATGCTCTGAGCCAGCAATTCCCAAGCCCATGTCACTAAACTACCTTTTTAGGATTAAGCATGTTGGAACAAAGAAAAACGCTGCTATACAGGTCTGGAAATACATGTAAACACAGAAGATGATGATTATTCAGGGTGAATTGGAAAGCTTTTATCCCAAACTTCTGTTCCCTTAGCATGCCCCTTGCTTGCCACTTCCAGCTAGAGAAATCACACCACCAGGCTTCATTAGCCGAAGTCGGCTGCATTTGGCTACGTCACTGTATCACGTAACCGGAGAGTCCCTTTCTGCTTTGTTACCTCTCTCCTTCTCTCTCTTTTCCTTCCTTCTTCCAGCCTTTCATTTCATTGCATTTTTCTCTTCTTTCTCCTTTCTTTCTGCATATATTTATCAGGGTCTGTCTTGTACCAGGCACTGTAACAGTTATCACATACAGAAAGATTAGAAACTCATTGTCTTAATCAGTAAGGAGTTCAAAGTCCAGTGGGAAGATAGATCTATGAAAGCATGACTACAAGGGCAATGCAATGTCGTAAGTGCTAAAATATAGCTCTATCCACAGCATTATGGGGAGCCAGGGGAGGGAAAGCCGAGTGATGGAGCTGGGTTGGAAGGAAGAGAGAGGGTGGAAAGGGCCAAGAAAGACTCACAAGACTTCAAGAGCCGAGGCTGTGTTCACGTGGTCTAGAACAAGAAGCTCCTCGTTTCATTTCATTTACGAGTGTGAGCTGAGGATTCTTCTGGCTGTTGGAGATGAAAGTAACTGATCCTGTCAATTTGCCTAGAATTTCCCTGGTGTTCAAACTGAAAGACCCACATCTCAGGATGTTTCTCAGTTCTGAGTAAGGGTGCATTTGAGGAGCTTGTGAGATATCCAGTGAGAGGGGTCAAGCAGAGAGTTACCATACGTGTTCAGAACGCAGGAGGGAGCAGGGGGTGTTGTCAGCACAGAGATGGTATTTAAAGCTGTGAGACTGGATAATACTGATAGTAGTTTTTCTTTTTAAATTTTTAATTGGGGGATAATTGCTTTCCAATATTGCGTTGGGTTCTGCCACACAACAGTGTGAATCGGCCATAAATCTCTCTCTCTCTCTCTTTCTCTCTCTCTCTCTCTATATATATATATAGTGTGGTATGAGAAGTATGGTATGAGAAGAGGATTTAACAGCAGAAATTTTTTTTCTAGGGAGATACGATAGAAGCGAGGCAAATATTTGCAAGAAAAAGAATGAACGGACACGCGTGGAATCTGAGCCAGTGAAAGGAGAGACTGAACTCCGACAGAGATTAATGAACAGGTATCAAGAAAGGAACAACTGCCATCAGCAGTGGTTGAACAGGGAAGGCAACTAGTCGGTGAGGAGGACTCGGATTTTCAATTAGTGAGTGAGGAGGTTGGACTGTTTCACCTTGAAGATAAAAGGTCTTTAGTGCGACCATGGGAGGCTGGCTGTGGCAGAAGCAAAGGTAAATATCCACATAAAAGCTAAAGTCTCCCGGAAGAGGGCCGACCCTGGGTGTTTCTCACAGGGCCTTCAATGAGTGAGAGACTGGAAAGTCAGTGGATGACTACAAAGAGCGGGAGGACAGTTCAGCTCAGAGGCAGCAGCCTCAAAGCAGATGTATTGTTTCTGTTTTGTTTGTTCAGTTTTATTGAGATTTAAGTGACATATAACACTGTACGAGTCCAGAGCATATAACATAATGATTTGATCAAGCCAGGCTTCAGCAATACGTGAACCGTGAACTCCCTGATGTTCAAGCTGGTTTTAGAAAAGGCAGAGGAACCAGAGATCAAATTGCCAACATCCGCTGGATCATGGAAAAAGCAAGAGAGTTCCAGAAAAACATCTATTTCTGCTTTATTGACTATGCCAAAGCCTTTGACTGTGTGGATCACAATAAACTGTGGAAAATTCTGAAAGACATGGGAATACCAGACCACCTGACCTGCCTCTTGAGAAATCTGTATGCAGGCCAGGAAGCAACAATTAGAACTGGACGTGGAACAACAGACTGGTTCCAAATAGGAAAAGGAGTACATCAAGGCTGTATATTGTCACCCTGCTTATTTAACTTATATGCAGAGTTTGCTGAAGCTGAAACTCCAGTACTTTGGCCACCTGATGCGAAGAGTTGACTCATTGGAAAAGACTCTGATGCTGGGAGGGATTGGGGGCAGGAGGAGAAGAGGACGACCGAGGACGAGATGGCTGGATGGCATCACGGACTCGATGGGCGTGAGTCTGAGTGAACTCCAGGAGATGGTGATGAACAGGGAGGCCTGGCGTGCTGCAATTCATGGGGTCGCAAAGAGTCGGACACAACTGAGCGACTGAACTGAACTGAACTGAACTGATATATATTGCAAAATGATCACCGCAATAAGTTAGCATCAATCACCTCACATAGTTAAGCTTTTTTTTTTCTTGCGATGAGAACTTTTAAGATTTATTCTTGGCAGCTTTCAAAAATCCAATACAGTATTGTTAACAATAGTCACCGTGCTGTCCATGACATCACCAGAACTTATTAATCTTATCAGGGGAAGTTTTAATCTTTTTGACAACTGTTATCCATTTTCCCACCCCCACATGTTGTCTCTGGCAACCACCAATCTCTTCTCCGTGTCTGAGCTGGCAGTTTGGTTTAATCAAGGAGGCTTTTTAATGAGTAGTAACTGGTGAAACCAGGAATGGCTGAACGATGACTGAACAGGGAGGGTAAATGTTTGGGCTGAGTAGCAATGAAAGTGGTCAGGATGTGGGACCAGGCATTATTTTCTTAGTTGTCCTGTCTTCTAGTGGGTAATAACGAGTGAGGCAACTGTGGTTGGGGAGGCGCTAAACGTGGTCCGGAGTAGGGCATGTTAGTGAGTCACATGACCCCAGCACTGACGAGAGGAAGGGCATCGCCACAGCCTCATATTCTACATGTTTTACATATTTTACATGTCTGTCTCTTTGGAGGTATTGATGTAAAAAAAAAAAAAGAGTAAATGATCCATTCATTCTAGAATCTTTCATGTCCAGAGAGAAGAGGAAAAACTCTTTGAAACCTATGTCATCTTCTCTGGTTCTCATGAAACTAATTTGGGTCTTTCAATAATTTTGGCTTCTAATAGGTCTTCAGATTAACTCCTCATGGCAGTGTTCTTAAGTATGCTTTGATCTTTGGTTATCTATCTCTGGCCTAACATTCAACAACTGCTTCATTCCAGTGATGGCAGCTTTATAAAGTTTCTTCTGCTAGATGATAACCATTGCTGTATTTTTATCCTGCTTTGATGCTGAAGCTTAAACTCCGATGCTTCAGCCACCTGATGCGAAGAACTGACTCGTTTGCAAAACCATGATGCTGGGAAAGATTGACAGGAGGAGAAGGGGACGACAGAGAATGAGATGGTTGGATGGCATCAGCGAAGAGATGGACATGTGTTTGAGTGAACTCTGGGGGTTGGTGAAGGACAGGGAGGCCTGGTATGCTGCAGTCCATGAGGTTGCAAAGATTCAGACACGACTGAGAGACTAAACTGAACTGATCCTTTAATATCAGCAGCCTTAATATTTAGAAATGCATATTTCCTTAGCTGAGTTTCTCAGGTCATGAATAATAAAACCTGGCCCAATGATTTATCTGGACTCAACTATCTCTCCATGTCACCTCCAACAACCTTGCTGCAATGTGATAATTCACCTTACAAAGTTTCTTGATGCAAGACCTCAGAAGAAAGCAAATGAACACAAGCATGCCAAGGGTCAGACATGACTTTTGATATTTCATGAGTTATTTCCCATAAAATGGCTAGTCATAGATTGCTTGCTGTTGTTTGATAGCTATGGGATGTAGAGATCTTGCGAGTATGTCAGAATTTAGCCATGCACATTAAAAGTTAAAATGAACAAATGAAGGGCTAAGAATTTGAGCTTTTCTACACTCTGCAACCATTCTCTGCGTATTGTGTTTATCCCCGAGGGTAAAATGGTTTGGCCTGATCACCAGGCAGCACAGAGATGTCTGAACTGAAATCCCTCCTGGCTTGTGTTTATGTAACATTCTCTCCTTGGCCTCATCCCAGATAGGCCAGACGGCTGCCGCTCTTATCAGGAAACCTCACCAGAAACAAAGGGGTCCTGCTTTCGTTGCAAAGTAGTCTGAAAACAAATACTGTATATTAACACATATGTACGGAATCTAGGAAAGTGGTCCAGAGGAACCTGTTTACAGGGCAGGAATAGAGACGCAGGTGTAGAGAAGAGACAGGTGGACGCAGAAGGGCAAGGGGCGGGTGGAACACGCGGGGAGATTAGGACCGACATGCACACGCTGCCCCGCGCAGAGCTGCTGGGGGAGCTGCGGGGCAGCACAGGAGGTCAGCTCGGCGCTCCGCGATGACCTGGGGGGGTGGGGGTCGGGGGAAGACCCAAGGCGGGGTGCATGTGTATGCACACGGCTGCTTCACTTCGCTGTGCAGAAGAAATTAGCACAATACTCTAAAGCAGTTACACTCCAATAAGAAGAAAAAGACACTAGACAGGCTTCTACTTAGAATCACCCACTGCGAGTCTCAGCTGCCTCACTCCTGTGCTTATGGCACGACATACCACCCTTACTTCCTGTTCTTGAGTGAGTCTACATTTGTTTCAAGTTGCCTATTTTTGTTTGGTGTATATATGTCTTTAATATCTAAATATTTATATACATGTGTTTTCTGTATTTATTTAATAAGCTACTGCTGTTTGTGTGGTCGAGAGAAGGCAATGGCAACCCACTCCAGTGTTCTTGCCTGGAGAATCCCAGGGACAGAGGAGCCTGGCGGGCTGCCGTCTATGGGGTTGCACAGATTGGGACACCACTGAAGCGACTTAGCAGCAGCAGCAGCAGTTTGTGTGGTCAGTAAACCTCAGGTCTCCTCTACTGTCTGTTTTAAAGCAAACAACCAACACTGTTAGTGCTGTGGATGTTCAAGGAGAGATTCAGTCTAGACCACAGAATCAAGCTTCCTGGAACTATCTGTGATACCCTCTACATCCTATAAAAATATTCCACTCCTCCAAAAAGAATCTTGTAGAAACACACAATGTGCTTCTTTCAGAGAGGCTGACACTGCTCACAAAAATCTAGAATCCGTTTCCCAGCATGGTCTACAAAGCCACTGCCTGAGTCACCCGGGAAAGTATGATAGTCCACGCCTCAGTTTTCTAAAATGCAGTCTTACATTTACATATCGAGATATAACTGACATTCAGCACTGTGTGGATGTGAAGTGTATGGCGTAATGGTCTGACTTGCAAACATCATGAAATAGCACAATAAGTTTGGAGAGCATCCATCCTCTCATATAGATACAAAATTAAAGAAATGGAAAAAAAATGTGTTTGTGATCAGAACTCAGAATTCACTTTCTGGATACCATTCTTAGATAATGTACAGCAGTCTTAATCTCGTCCTGATTCGTCTTGTAACCGGAAGTTTGTGCCTTTGGCCACCTTCATCCAATTCCCCTTTCTCCACCCCTCCACTTCTGCTAACCACAAATATGATCTCTTTTTCTTTGAGCTTGTATGTTTATTTGTTTGTTTTTTATAATTGACTTACAACACTATGTTCATTCTTGTTACCCAACATACTGAATTTTTCTGTACATTTCAAAATGATATGACTTATTTCATGATCAGTCTAATTATGCCACCATACAAAAATATTACTTAGCTATCTGCCGTGTTGCCCACAGTGAGCATTTCATGCCGTTTATTCTGTAATTGGGAGCGTGTGCTCTCAGTCTCCCTCCCTCGTGTCCCTTCTCTCCACTCACCTCTCCTCCGGCACGCACCTGCTTGTTCTCCGGATCTATCACTCTGCTTCTGTTTTGTTATGTCTGACCTTTTTTTTCTTTTTAACTCATAAGTGAAATCATACAGTATTTGTCTTCCTCGGTCTTGTTTCACTTAACATATTGCTCTCAAGTTCCATTCATGTTGTTGCAAACTGCAAGATTTCATTCCTTCTTGTGGCTAAGTAATATTCCATTATATATATATATATATATATATATACACCACAATTTTATCCATTTTTCTGTTGATGGCAGCTTAGGTTGTTTCTATATTTTGGCCAATTACAAATAATGATGCAATGAGCATAGGGTGCATATATCTTTTCTAATTAGTGTTTCTGTTTTATTTGAATAAGTACCCAGGAATGGAATTGCAGAATCTTATGGTAGTTCTATTTTTAATTTCTGGAGAAATTTCCATACTGTTTTCTGTCATGGCTGTGCATTCCCAAGAACAATGCACAAAGGCCTCTTTTTCCCCACACCCTCACCAACAATTGTTATTTCTTGTCTTTTGGAAAATGGCCATTCTGACAGGTGTGAGGTGATATCTCATGGTTTTAATTTGCATTTCCATGATGATTACTGATGTTGAGCAACTTTTCATGTGTATTTTGGTTATCTATATGCCTTCTTTGGAAGGCAAATGGATATTCAGATGCCCTGCCTATTCTGAAATCACGTTGTTTGCTTTTGCAATGTTGTGTTGTAGGAGTTTTTTTGTATATTTTGGACTTTTAACTCCTTATCAGATGTATAGTTTGAAAATATCTTCTCCCATTCAGTAGGTGGATTCAAAGTGAGTTCTGCTTGTGTTTTCCTCTAGAAGTTTTATGGTTTCAGGTTTGCCTTTAATTCTTTTTTTTTTTATTTTTAATTTTATTTTTACTTTATTTTACTTTACAATACCGTATTGGTTTTGCCATACATTGACATGAATCCACCATGGGTGTATATTAGCTCCCAATCCCGAATCCCCCTCCCACCTCCCACCCCACATCATCTCTCTGGCTCATCCCTGTGCACCAGCTCCAAGCATCCTGTATCCTGTATCGAACATAGGCTTGTGCTTCGTTCTTACATGTTAGTTTACATGTTTCAATGCCATTCTCCCAAATCATCCCACCCTCTTCCTCTCCCATAGAGTCCAAAAGTCCTTTCTATACATTTGTGTCTCTTTTGCTGTCTCACATACAGGGTCATCACTGCCATCTTTCTATATTCCATATATATGTGTCAGTATACTGTATTGGTGTTTTTCTTTCTGGCTTACTTCACTCTGTATAATAGGTTCCAATTTCATCCATCTCATTAGAACTGATTCAAATGAATTCTTTTTAATGGCTGAGTAATACTCCATTGTGTATATGTACCACAGCTTTCTTATCCATTCATCGGCTGATGGACATCTAGGTTGTTTCCATGTTCTGGCTATTATAAACAGTGCTGCGATGAACATTGGGGTACATGTGTCTCTTTCGATTCTGGTTTCCTCGGTGTGTATGCCCAGCAGTGGGATTGCTGGGTCATAAGGCAGATCTATTTGCAGTTTTTTAAGGAATCTCCACACAGTTCTCCATAGTGGCTGTACTAGTTTGCATTCCCACCAGCAGTGTAAGAGGGTTCCCTTTTCTCCACACCCTCTCCAGCATTTATTGCTTGTAGACTTTTGGATCGCAGCCATTCTGACTGGTGTGAAATGGTACCTCATTGTGGTCTTGATTTGCATTTCCCTGATAATGAGTGATGTTGAGCATCTTTTCATGTGTTTGTTAGCCATCCGTATGTCTTCTTTGGAAAAATGTCTGTTTAGTTCTTTGGCCCATTTTTTGATTGGGTCATTTATTTTTCTGGAGTTGAGCTGCATAAGTTGCTTGTATATTTTTGAGATTAGTTGTTTGTCAGTTGCTTCATTTGCTATTGTTTTCTCCCATTCAGAAGGCTGTCTTTTTACTTTGCTTATAGTTTCCTTTGTTGTGCAGAAGCTTTTAATTTTAATTAGATCCCATTTGTTTATTTTTGCTTTTATTTCCTGTATTCTGGGAGGTGGATCATAGAGGATCCTGCTTTGATTTATGTCGGTAAGTGTTTTGCCTATGTTCTCCTCTAGGAGTTTTATAGTTTCTGGTCTTACGTTTAGATCTTTAATCCATTTTGAGTTTATTTTTGTGTATGGTGTTAGAGAGTGATCTAGTTTCATTCTTCTACAAGTGGTTGACCAGTTTTCCCAGCACCACTTGTTAAAGAGATTGTCTTTACTCCATTGTATATTTTTGCCTCCTTTGTCGAAGATAAGGTGTCCATATGTGTGTGGATTTATCTCTGGGCTTTCTATTTTGTTCCATTGATCTATATTTCTGTCTTTGTGCCAGTACCATACTGTCTTGATGACTGTGGCCTTGTAGTAGGGCCACAGTCATCAAGACAGTATGCCTTTAATTCTTTAATCCATTTTGAATTTATTTTTGTGCATGGTGTGAGCGAGTAGTCCAGTTTGATTCTTTTGCATGTAGTTGCCCAGATTTCCCCACACCATTTATTGGAGAACTGTCTTTTCCTCAATGTACATTTTTGCCTCCTTTAATGGCCCAATTGTATTAAGAACAAAGCAAACAATACAAACTCCCCACTCTTACCCAGTCTGGTTCCCCACCTTGCTTATAATAACTAACTCTTAACAAATCTTGTGTGTTTCCAAAATACCAAGCCCTGTCCCAAGTGATGCTTTGTCGCCCTTGGATATACGTGTATACTGAAGTTTTTAGAAACCTTTAACCCTCAGTACAGGGTCCGAGGGTGAGAGTCTAGGTTCTTATATTTATGACGTTGACTTTGTGAAGTCATTTCCTTTTTCATGTTCCCGTGTCTTCAACGTGATTAAAAGTAATTCCTTCAAGTACGTATTGAGGTCCTGTGAGGTACACTCCCTTCACATACATCGTGATAATGCCCTGTTCTTAAAAGGATTAGAGTATTTGTGCATTGCCTCTATGAATGAAAGGTGTTATTATTAACACACTTCAGGCCCTGAAAACAAATGAAAAAGAAGTTCTGCAAATGTTTTGATCATTGCCAGCTTTACCAGAGTAAATATTTGGCTTACCAAGGTGCCTGGAACTCAGTGACTACTTATCAAATGGATACATTTACTAAGCACCAGGACTTTAGGGGAAAAAATCAATAGCCTTACTCATGACCTGGCAGAATCTGTGAATAAATGAATGAATAATAATTCTTATTGGCAAAATATATATTTTTATATGTTAAGGATGGTATCTGATATTATTTAACACTTGTACTTCATAACTTAAGAAAGGTTATATCTGAGGTTTAATTTCTTAGAGACAAGAACTCTGATTTGAATCAGTTCTAATGAGATGGATGAAATTGGAACCTATTATACAGAGTGAAGTAAGCCAGAAAGAAAAACACCAATACAGTATACTGACACATATATATGGAATATAGAAAGATGGCAGTGATGACCCTGTATGTGAGACAGCATATGAATGGATAAGAAAGCTGTGGTACATATACACAATGGAGTATTACTCAGCCATTAAAAAGAATTCATTTGAATCAGTTCTAATGAGATGGATGAAATTGGAACCTATTATACAGAGTGAAGTAAGCCAGAAAGAAAAACACCAATACAGTATACTGACACATATATATGGAATATAGAAAGATGGCAGTGATGACCCTGTATGTGAGACAGCAAAAGAGACACAAATGTATAGAAAGGACTTTTGGACTCTATGGGAGAGGAAGAGGGTGGGATGATTTGGGAGAATGGCATTGAAACATGTAAACTAACATGTAAGAACGAAGCACAAGCCTATGTTCGATACAAGATACAGGATGCTTGGAGCTGGTGCACAGGGATGAGCCAGAGAGATGATGTGGGGTGGGAGGTGGGAGGGGGATTCGGGATTGGGAGCTAATATACACCCATGGTGGATTCATGTCAATGTATGGCAAAACCAATACGGTATTGTAAAGTAAAATAAAGTAAAAATAAAATTAAAATAAAAAAAAAATAATAATCTCCTAGAGGAACTGAAAAAGAAATATTCCTATGATTCCTTTTCCTAGCTTGATCATTGACTCCAGGCTCCATTTAAAGAGAAAAAGCCATTATTTCATTTATCCCTATATTAATCACTCTAGCAAGTACTTTGTGTGATGGGTGATGGTGTAGTATCCTGAATGAGACATTCCCCCAACCTTTGTGAAGCTCACATTTGTGCACTACACATCTTTCCCAATCCAAATCCATGTGGGCAGACAACCACAGTCAACTGCAGTTGGGTACCATCGTGCCAATTATTTCTGCAATAAGAGCATCACCTTACTCATCATCTCATCATCTGCCTGAAAGGGGCTCCACAGGCGAAACAAAAGGGAGTTAACTGGAGAATTGAAGCCAGGTCAGAACAGCCTCCTACAGGGGATTTATGATCATGAGGGTCTAAGGTAACTACCCACTGTCACTTGTCAGTTTTAATAATAGTAATTTTAATATAATAATAATAGATCTGTGTAGTGCTTTAAGCATTATCTTCATTACATGTATAAAAACTGGAACTTAGAGATCCAAGAAAGCATGGTTTGGGGGTGACACAGATAAGACTTCAGGCCTCCTCATTCCAAACCCAGAGCACATTCAAGCATCCTGTGATTCCCTTCTCTGGCAACTGCTTTCCCATCCATTTCTGAGTTAAAAATCGACAAACTTTACTTTAGGATAGGGTGGGAAAGGAAAATTGTGATCATTTTATTAACCAAGATTTTGCCTGCAAGAGAAGAAATAAGCTCAATTTCAATCTGAAGATTGCTTAATTGGCAGGTTCTTCAAAGAAAGAGCTATCATTATCGACTGAATTATGGAAATGTCCAGACATGTTTTATGGGCTTCCCCAGAGGCTCGGCAGTAAAGAATCCACTGGCAATGACGGAGCCGCAGGAGACACAGGTTTGATCCCTGGGTTGGGAAGATCCCCCTGGAGGAGGGCATGGCAACCCACTCCATATTCTTGCCTGGAGAATCCTATGGACAGAGGAGCCTGGCAGGCTACAGTCCGTGGGGTTGCAAAGAGTCGGACATGATTGAGTGACTCAGCACACACACCAGAAATGTTTTATACATACAGCGTTTCTTGATAATAACAAATCTCTTAAATATGCATACACTAAGCATCTTCTTTATCAGAAAACACAGGATGTTTATAGAAGACAGCACAGAGAATTCATGTGATTTATTTGTTCTAAATAAGCTAATCAAGTGTGTTTAAGAATGGATTCCCACAAAGTTGTTTCTTTTTTTATCTTGGAATTGTTACTGAATTAGTTTTACGTCAATGGAAATCCCACGCAAGCCAGCATCTGTAAGTGAAACAGTTTTTAGAACCAGAAATGCAGATCTGGGGTAGGACCAGACTCGGAGGTGTGGGACAGATAGCAGAGAAGGCTAATGAAGATACTGCTTGAAGACTGAGGCTGTGTTGGGGTTGAGACATTCAGCCGAACCATATTGAAGCGCTGGGCCGTGGGGTGGGTCTAACCTTCTAGGGCCACTCTGAAGATAAGAAAATCAACAGCCTTTTAATTTTTATTAATATATTTTAAAATAATAATAACTTTTATTAATTATATATTATTATTATTAAAATAATAATAACTTAATATTTATTGTTAATGGAGGGTTTTGAAGGTGAAGAGCCCCATGGAGAAACCTAGCTCCCCTCCTTGTCAGCTGTGTGTCTCAAATGGATTTTTCCTTCCTAATTCTGCACTTCAGTTATCCATAATAGGAAAATAATGATACCAGCTTCACAGAATTGTTGGGAAGATTAAATGAGACATTAGAAAAACAATTAGCATGCTACCTGGCACTTAGTTGTCATTTAGTAAATAAAAACTTTTAGAGCTATAGAAAGAAAAACTATGAGATACTGACCAGTGAATTCTCAATATCTATTCTAGTGGGAAAAAGAGAAGTGTAAACATCTTGGTGATCCACGCACAACGAAGCAGAGGAGAATCCAAACAAGTGAAACCCATTTCTGAACATAGATCAGCCTGAAAACAAAGGCCAAGTATGGGCAATGAATGAATGCTGGAGTCGAGCGGGCCTCTCAGGCGTTACGTGTTACACATTACCAACAGAGGGAATTATAACCCTGTGTACAAAGGACATCACATCCGAACCAAAGTCCACATGGAGTTAGTTCCAGGGAACATGATGCAAACCGACCAAACTGTTTCGTCCTGGGGATGAAGCAGCCTGCCAGGAGACCTCCTCAGGAGGAGCAGACACTCATACCAGCACTTGCAACCTAATTACAAAGCCTCTGTCAAGGGGTCATGAGTGGGAGAGCACAGGGCCATGTCTGTCATCCAGGGCAGCTTGGATCCATTGCATGGGGGCATTTAATTTGAAAAAGCTGTTGGTTCAAATCACTTGGGTTTGAATCTGGACAGGGAAGCCTGGTGTGCTGCAGTCCCTGGGGTCTCAGATTTGGACATGACTGAGCGACTGAACTGAACTGAAATCTTCCTTTTATTGCTTACTGTCTGGCTTATCTTGGGCAAGTTGCCACTATTAATCTTCTGTTATTTTGTTCCAGATCGCCACACTTTATGCCTTAGCATCACACCCATGATCAGCTCACAGTCCTGAAGGCAGAAGTCCAGCAGCGTTCTGTGGTTGGGCTCCAGGCTCCCTAGAGTCTCTGGGCTGAGGTCAAGGTGCCAGGTGGGTTGGGCTCTCATCTGACGGCTCTGGGGAAGAATTCACTTTCCAGGTCTTTCACCTCCTTGGTAGAATTCTGCTTCTTGCCCCCATATGTCTAAGGTTCCATTCCATTCCCCGGAAGCTCGGTTGGTAAAGAATCCGCCCGCAGTGCAGGAGACCCAGGTTCAATTCTTGGGTTGGGGAAATTCCCTGGAGAAGGACATGGCAACACACTCCAGTGTTCTTGTCTGGGAAATCCCAGGACAGAGGAGCCTGGCGGCTACAGTCCACGGGGTCTCAAAAGAGATGAACCAGCTGAGTGACGAGCGCACACCCTTGTACCGCTGTCAGCCTCCAGCTACTCTTTCCTTAGAGCTCACCGGCTTTCTTCAACACATACCCTCCTCCACATGCAAAGCCAGCATTAACATGTTTTAAGCATTAAAATCCTCATGCTTCAAATCTTTCTAACTTCCACTTCTGTGGTCAGTCAGAGCAAACTCTCTACTTTTAAGCAATTTATTTAATTAGATCAGACTTAACCTGGGTGAATCTCTGAAACTTAAGGGAAATTGGTTTGGAACTTAAAGTACATCTGCAAACTCCCATCAACAGCAGTATCTGTGTTCGCCTTTGGCTAAATAATCGGAGGGTGGAAACTTGGAGATTCCTCTTTGGGATTTTCCTCCATATTCCCTAACCTCTCTGTGCCTCAGTCTCCTCACCTGTAAAGTGGGATAATAATAATGCATACTTCATATGGTTGCTGTGAGGATTAAGTGATTAAATGTTGTGAGGATTACATGCTCAATGAGGTCTGACTCTCTGCAACCCCATGGACTGTAGTCTGCCAGGCTCCTCTGTCCATGGGGATTCTCCAGGTGAGAATCCTGGAGCGGGTTGCCATGCCCTCCTCCAGGGGATCTTTCCGACCCAGGGATCAAACCTGTGTCTCCTGCGGCTCCTGCATTGCAGGCAGATTCTTCAGG
This sequence comes from Cephalophus harveyi, assembly GCA_006410635.1. Classification (NCBI taxonomy): domain Eukaryota; kingdom Metazoa; phylum Chordata; class Mammalia; order Artiodactyla; family Bovidae; genus Cephalophus; species Cephalophus harveyi. The sequence continues at coordinate 183,658 of SJYT01068370.1, read as the reverse complement.
CTGAGCCACCAGGGAAGCCCTTGTAAGGATTAAATGATTAAATTCTGTGAGGATTAAACGATTAAATGCTGTGAGGATTGAATGGTGTAATATGTGCAAAGTGCCTAGAAGAATTCTGGCAGGCAGGGAGAGCCAAGTGTTTATTATTACCGGTGTTGGGTCCGAGTGGCCCTGGTTCTGAAGATGGTCCCTAGGTGACTTCACGGTGGCCCCTGGGGTGGGCAGTGGAGCCGGTAGAAGCGGCGTTGGTGACGAGGCAGAGGCATCCCTGCGGGGAGAGAGCAGGGCTGTGGCTGCATCAGGCCGACAAGGAGGGGCCCACCAGAAGAGGGCACAACAGGAAAGGAAGGGAAGGACGGGGCCCACTGGCGGCTGGCCAGGCCGGATCCGGGGCACCCTGGCCGCTCAGAAACGCTCCAGGGGGCACTTTCCAAGCTCAGCCCCCGCTGCACATTAAAATCCCCTGGGAGCTTTTCAAAGACACTTAGCTTGGGCCTCACTCTAGACCAATTAGATTAAAATTTAAGGGCTTGTGTCTAAATAGACTTTTAAAAGCTCTCTGAGCAGTTCCATGTCCTGGGAGGATTCAAAACTACTAGGCTAAAGGGAAACACGAAATACTGAAAGATACCAGAGAACTTTGGTCACTGTTTCAGCCCCACTGTCTAGGGTCAAATAGGAAGCAATTCATTTGCAAGTAAAATCTCTGCTGCTTTCGGGCAGAAAGTGCCTGGGGTTCCAGGGAGGGCAAGGGGAGGCCAGCTCTGACCTGGCTGTGGGCACAGCGGGTTGGGGGCGGGACCCATGGGGCTGATGAGTTGGTTGGGATGCAGGTGAGCAGTGGGCACAGGGGCTTTGCAGGGACCCCCTCTCCCTCAGTCCTGCTGGGCTAACCTGGCCTGTGGTTCTGGGCCAGCCAGGAGGTTCAGGGGCCTCTAGACTCAAAATAACGTTGGTCGGGCTGGAGCCAGTCTTGCTGTGGTTGTTACTGAAGACCTGATTTTTTGCTGTGCTCATTCCAGTCTAGGGAAATCAGGGTTACATGTAGGGTTAAGTTTATTCCTTTTCAGCCGCAGACTTGTCTCGGCTGACACTAAAGCCAAGTTGTGGGGTTTGGGCACAGATTAGGCGGGTAGATTAGAAAAGGTGTGCTATGCTCAATCAGTCGTGTGCAACTTTTTGTGACCTCATGGACTGTAGTCCACCAGGCTCCTCTTTCCATGGGATTTTTCAGGCCAGGATATTGAAGTGGGTTGCCATTTCCTCCTCCTGGGGATCTTCCAGACCCAGGGATCGAACCTGAGTCTCTTGCATCTCCTACATTGGTAGGCAGGCAGATTCTTTACCACTGTGCCACCTGGGAAGCCTACAAACTAGAAAAGATGGCTGGAAGTAGACTGAATATGTTGGCAACGTGGAGGGCAGTCCACGATTTCGACTTGGACTTTGCCAGTATACTGTGAAAGCAAGCTACGTGAGGGAGGCGTTTTGTCCTTGTTCAGTCGCTGAGGCATGTCCAGCTCTGCGACCCCACAGACTTCAGCGCAGCAGGCTCCTCTGTCCTCCACCGTCTCCTGGAGTTTGCTCAGATGGAGGGTTGGCACTATACTAAAATGTGTAGGGCTGTTTTGGAATGTCTGTCTTTTAGAAGGGCTTTCATGATTTCTACAGAGCCTATTTGAGAGTACTTAGAAATACACAATTTTAAAATTTACACCATATCTCCCTCCCCGCCACCAACAATTTACATAGAGTTTGGGTCTGTTTATATTAAATTCCTACATAAATTTAAAAAATTTTATCTTTCTCTTAATGGAAGTATAGCTGATTTACAATGTTGAGAGGTATTAGTATTTTATAAGATATTGAATATTGTTCTTTATACAGTAAATCTTTGTTGTTTATCTATTTTATTATAGTTGCTTGTGTCTATTAATTTAATCCTTATCTGTGAGTCTGTCTGTTTTGTATATAGATTCATTTTTATTATTTTTTAGGTTCCACATATAAATGTTATCATATACTTGTTTTTCTCTGTCTAACTTATATCACTTATTATAATATTTCTAGGTCCATCCATGTAGCTGCAAATGGCAATATTGCATTCTTAAAATTTTAAACCTTGATAATTTGCATTTTAAAGCATTTAAAGCTCCCATCTTTATTTATATAGCTTTCTAGGAACAGTTCAACTTCTAAGCGTCCCCCTGAGTGGTAATATTGTCATTGAGGTCTCTTAAAGTGCTTTTAATCTTTATCTTTAAAGCACTTTCCTGAAAAGTCCATTTCCCAGCAGACTACCGCACCTTACTTGACTGGGGTCCCTTGACTGGGGTCCCTTGGCTGGCCAGGCTATTGGTGGAGAAAGTCGCATGAATCCAGGACCTTGAGCACTTTCAGTTCTCTTCACGGGGATCTCGAAGCCCAAGGCAATCATCTCACGCTCTTTCCACTTGCACACTAGTCTTCTCGCTGTGCCAGTTTGACACGTCTTCCTGTCTCAGGGCTCAAAACAGATGTGAATCATTAAAGACCAAATTAGTAGACTGGTCTAGTGGGAAAATAGCTTATAGGCGGCAAGGAGCTCTCCGTGAGGGGAAGCTTGGACCTGAGGGCAAAAAGACCTAAAGTGACTCCTGAAGAAGAAATCGGAATCCAGCACTCTTGCTTTCTAGAGGTATGATAGCAAATGGAAAACAGCAGCTTTGTGTCTTCAAGAGCTGTCCTTACCAGTTAAAAGCTTATCGAAACAGTCCCCAAACCAAGCAAATAGAACTACAATAGGTAGGTCATTTTCACAGCTATATTGTCAGATCCAAACTGGTTCCCTCCTCCGGCAATATGCATGTTTTCCAAGTTATGTGGAAAAGCAACTGGCCAGAATTGTTTTTGAGATATTAATATTCTTATGTGTTTTACAGAATTAACATAGTTTGGTTAAATTCATCATTTTTTGGATTTTTAATATTATTCATTGATAAGCATTTTTAGACACTTTTAAAATAAACACAGCGGCATTGGGATATCATCTGCTCCCGAAACCAGCCCTGGCGTACTTCTTATAGCAGTTGGCCCAGGGCTAAGGAGGAGAAGCAGAGTGCACTTTATTTTTCCATCAGGATCTCTAGTTTTTAAATATAACCTATGATTTTGTGGAAAATCAATCAGTGATCTGAGTGGTTAGATACACAACTTAGCTATTCCAGATTTTTTTTTTTTTTTTTTTCATTTAGAAAATGCAAAGCTGCCTGAGAATGTTTAAACCCAGCATAAAAAGGCCAGTGCTATTTCAGGCTGTCTCAGAAGACTATCATAGAGAAGGGAGGGAGGCAAACGGAGGTAGACACATCTGGGATGCTATTTTCAGGCTCCTGGATCCCAGAAAGGCTCTGGAAAGCTGGAAAGAGACCAGAGTGTGAAAGGAAATGATTAATGAGTGAAGTCTGGGCAGAACCAGAAGAGTGACTTCTCAGGGAGTGGCTGAGAACTTGACAGTAGGGAGATTTAGGAAAGGCAGGAAAGAACCCCTCATGTCATCAGTCCATGGGGTAATCATATGTTTAGATTAACTAAAACTACAAAAAAAGAAAAATCCTAGAACAAAAACTACATTTAAAAAAGCAAAACGTGGTTCCCTTTGGTTCTGAATACTGCAAAGACCTTGAGGCTGCGGATCAGACATTCTGGAGACAGAAGCGGTCTTTGGTCCTGGTTGCATATTAGCTTCCCCAGGAAACTTTAGAAAATCCCCAGGCCTGGCCCACACCTGTGCATGCATTAGAGCTCCCTAAGAACAGCTTTCCATGCTGGAGGCATTAGAGATCCCTAAGAACAGCTTTCCATGCTGGAGGCATGCAGAGGTTACCATGACACTTGTAAACCACATGGAAACTTCTTAAAGTAGCAGTCACAGCACAGCCACTGTTAAATAACAACATGATATTCATTATCGTGGGGCTTCCCAGGTGGCTCAGCGGTGAAGAATACAGCTGCCAACGCAGGACTCAGGAGACGCGGATTCAGTCTCCGGGTCAGGAAGGTCCCGACCTAGAGGAGGAAACGACAGCCCACTCCAGTCGTCTTGCCTGAGAAATCCTGGGGACAGGGGAGCCTGGTGGGCTACTGGGAATACTGAGTCAGACAGGACAGAACATGCGTGCAAGCAAGCATACGTTACTGTCAGGGAAAACTTAAAGCTAGTTAAATGGTGAAAAATGGAAATGTTTTATTTTAATTTGAAGAATGGTAATAGGAATGAAACAATGTATTGTGTCTGTTGGCAATGATTATTTAAACAAAACCATGGAGATTATTGTGCTTTGTAGACTGGTGCTGCTCAAACACTGATGTGCAAAGAAAGCATCTGGCAGCCCTCGTAAGCTGAACGCTTGGATCTGACTGACCCGGTGGGGCTCCAGGTTCTGTTTCTCTAATGAGCTCTCGGATGAGGCTGAGAGTGCTGATCCAGGCACACGCGTGGAGCAGTTGAGGCTGCAGTAGGTTAAACAGCTTCCTTTCTCATACACTTTGAAAAACTTCCCAGAAATGATTCCTACGTGAGATTTGGCATAGCCATTCCCTATCCAAGAGGGTGGAGTTGGAAGAAAAAGATGTTTCTTAATGCATCGTGGATGACTCAGCTTTCACCTTGAAGATAGACAGATCATAGGGAAAGCGCTTTTGGTTAAAGAAATTTCATCCCTGCCTTTCCAAAAAGTCAATTCATGCACTCCAAAGTTATGTCTTGATTTGAAGTAAAATGTTAAATGCCATAAATAAACCATGCTCAGTCCCTCTGTCGTGTCTGACTCTTTGCAATTCCCTGGACTGTAGACCGCCAGGCTCCTCTGTCCATGGGATTTCCTAGGCAAGAATTCTAGAGTGCGTTGCTATCCCCTTCTCCAGGGGACCTTCCCTACCCAGGATTGAATCCTGCGTCTCCTGCATTGACAGGCAGATTCTTTATCACTGAGCCACGTGGGAAGCCCCAGGTAAACCATAAGCATATAAAACACCAGCAATTTCTTTCATGGTAGGAGAATAACTTGCCCCTAAAGATTGTGGCTGGGATTTTTAATCTTAAATGCAATGCCTGGTTTTTACTCACTGCTAACTTTCAGTGGCATATGCGTGATACAGGAGGTAAAGATGCCGCTGAGAAGGCAGGGAAAGGCCAGGAAGCAAGCATACTTGGAGTTAACATTGTAAAATTTGTTTTGGATCATGCCTAAGGATATTGCACATATTCCTTGGGAATTACTTTCTTTTTTTTTTTTTCTTGACACAAGTGAATCAAACAAACAGAGATTCTCAGCTTTTTAATAAAAGACACACTACTTACAGGCTCAGTGTCTTTTTAAGAATTTGGCCTAAGCAAGAGTTTCTTTAAAATTATAAATTCTTGCCAACTTTTAGTTTAGTTGGATTTTTTCTGGCTTCAGGTTTGCATTTGTTGAGTCTTTAAAGTATCTGTAAAGTGTCTGGATGTTATGCTTTCAAATGTTTATTAATTTTTGGTGCAGGGAATAGACTAATTTAAAACTCAAAATATTTGGAATCTGTGGTTACTGTACTTTGAAGTAACATTATGGTGTTCTTGGACTTCGGTGTGTGTGTGCCCAGTCGTGTCAGATTCTTTGCGGCCCCATGGACAGTAACCCACCAGACTTCTCTCTCTCCTACGCTGGCAGGCAGGTTCTTTACCATTAGTGCCACCTTAGGGTCCAATAGAGAAGCCCCTTAGGGTCCAATAGAATACAAGAATAAGCTAATAGTGTTTCATAAGCTGGTAGAAATGAAAGAGGAGGTAATGTAATTTTCCTAACGGGTATTTTTTTCTTTTTGTTCCCAAGTGTTTATAGCCTTTCATATTTCAAAGGCCAGGAGAGTTATTGCGTATATAAAGGATAATAGAAACTGTCCTGGACTTGGAGGTTGTGTTCCTTCCCAAGTTCCCTCTTGAAAGGGTTAGAAATGTCTCCTTTCTCTACATTTCTGTCCTAGTGGCTCTCACCTCCAACAATCTTCAAAGAATGTCTTATCTGTCCAAAACAGCAGCAGCCTTTCGGGTGTGGCTACTGAACACTTGAAGAGCTGCTTGTCTGAACTGAGCTATCCTATAAAGTATAGAATTGGAGGAGGAAATGGCAGCTCAGTCCATTATCTTTGCCTGGAAATCCTCTAGACCGAGGAGCCTGGTGCGTTACCGTCCATGGGGCCGCGAAGAGTCAGATGTGACTGACGATGCATACGCATAAAGTGTGGAATATAAGCCCAACTTCCCCAGACTTAGTGCTAAAAAAGTGAAATATTTCGTTACTAATTTTCATATCGATTCCACGTTGAAGTAAGAATATTTTGAATCAACTGGGTTTAAGCAGCATTATTAACATTATTTTCATCTTTTGCTTTTTGCATTTTTAAAAGCAACCACTGGAAAACGTAAAATCACACAGGTGGTTTACATTCAATTTCTATTGGACAGTACTATTGCATGTAATTATCTAGATTGCTCACTTTGCTTTTGGAATAATATTCTACTTATTGAATAGTTGCTATCCCTAAACTAAGCATTTTATCTGTATTAACTCGATGTAATTATCTTCACTTTACAAATGAGGATATTGAGCTTACAGAAGTCAAGTAACTTGCTCAAGCCACACTTCTCGAAAGTGGGAGAGATGCATTCAAACCTCCATCTGTCTGAAACTAAAGCTCGTCTCTTCGCCAGGGTGTCACCAGGCCAGGGCTAGAGGGAGGCGAGGGAGCCATTCGCCTTGGTTGCAAAACTCAGTAATCAAGATACACGGTGCTTTAAAGGAATATTTTTAAAATCAAAGTTAATGAAAAAAATTAATAAGGAAGAAAATATCAAAATTTTAAATGCAGACAGAATTTGTTCCCCAACTTGGATGGTGTGTCCAGCCTCACCTCATTGCCATCTTAACCCCGCCAGTTGGTCCACCTAGCTGAATGCCCGCTCAAGTCTGCATGCGTGGGACTTCCCTAGCACTCCAGCAGTGAAGACCTTCCCCTCCAATGCAGGGGGTGAGGGTTCGATCCCTGATTGGGAAGCTAAGATCCCATATGTCTCCCGGCCAGAAAACCGAAACGTAAAACAAGTGATATTGTAAGAAATTCGATAAAGACTTTCACGTATTAAAACTACCTTTAAAAAAAAATCTGTATTTGTTATCTTCTAAAGAATATTGTCAGTGCTTAGAAAGAGGGGCCTAGATCTCACATCTCAGAGCTGCTTCTCAAGGCATCCAGGCCTAGTGAGCTATGGGGGGGGGGGGGGGGGGGGGGGGTGGGGGCGGAGGTTGATTTCTCCATCACCTCTAGTGTAGTCCTGGTGTGATTCTCGCAGTCCTGTCTGCCTCTTACCCCATGGACCGTACCCCCCCAGGCTCCTCTGTCCATGGGACTCTCCAGGCAAGACTACTGGAGTGCATTACCACCCACTTACATGTATAACTCTTACAGTTAAAAGCAGACTTTTAAAAATTTTGCTGAATAAGCTTTGAACTCGATTAAAAACCGTGGAACAGGCGCATCTGGCCGAGAAAAGCACTTGCAAGATTATGCAACGAGTGGAAAGCCCTGACTCTGACAGCCAGACTCCACAGACCCCGGGCGCTGCTGGGCAATGTGAGCCTGTCCACTTAACTCCCCTTGTTCAACGTGTGAACCACAGGGTGGACCTTTTCACAGCAGGTCTTTCCAAACGCGACTGTACGGCCTGGGGCTGTGACCAGGGCTGAAGGACCTCACTCATCCTCTACCTTAGAGGCTCTCCATCCACCTGTTTGGCCAAACAGAATTTCCCAAAGAACTTTCAGCTCTCTCCTCCTGCCCCCGCCCCACCAATACACACAACTTCCATCTCTTTCTATTCTCTTTGCCAGTTAAGCTGTTTGAGAAAAAATAACCCACCTCGTTTCTATTTCTTTCCCTCTTTTCCCTATTCAGCTCACTCCATCTCTACACAGACACTACATTTCTGATATTTCCTATTGACCTTCTTGTCAAATCTAATGGACAATTTACAGTTTGCATCTTTGTTGATCTCGTAGCTACTTTTGACACCATGAACCACTGTCTCCTTTAAATACATTTTCCTCCATTTCTTTCCCTCTGTATTCTCCTGGTGTTCATTTGCATTTTTGGATTCCTTTTGAGTTTCCTTCAGAGGAATTTCCTAGAGGAAACACCTCTCCGTCTCTCCCAGTCTCCCCCCACCATATCACCCCTTATCACCAACCTTCCCCTAAGCTTCACCATGTCTATTTCCATCACCTTAGAAATCTGAGCCTCCATTATGGGCTTGTATTGCTCCCTTAGAATCCATCCCCTTCCCTAAAATCAAGTCATTTAATCAAGAGTAGTAGGATAACCAGAGCTGGGAGATCTAATATCCATGGCAGATTATTCTCCTAAAATCATCTGGTTTCTTAGCCTGTGGCTAGCTCTCACTCAACTCTGCAGCCTCAGTGTCCGAAGAACCTGGTACCTGTCAGTATGTATCAGTATGATTTTGACAGGAAGGAAGAGAAATTCCAACCCCAAATGACCAAAACAAACAAACAAAAAAATATACTCTTTCAGTAACTAGAAGTCCAACAAAGAGTATACCAGGGCTCCACAATGCCAGCAAGAACTAAGGTTCTCTTCAGTCTCACCATTTGATTACCGAAGGGTCATCTTCTCTCTAAGGCCAGTTCCATTATCAACACGGAAGCCAGTGGGAAGCAAGGGGACCCACAGCGTTCCCTTGTTCAAGAAGAAATTCCTGCCCTTACGTATTTCCGCACCTCAAACTAACAGTGAGCGATCAGTAATAACTGGCCCAGCCACGTTATGGGCAGGGGCAGAAGAGAGGAAGACCTCTTTGGAGTATTTTACCCAGATGCGAAAATTCTTGAGATAGACGATACGTAAAACCAACCAAACTTCATGCCTATGATTATAGAAACCATAATATGCTGTTTAAGAACTTAACAAAGTCTTTGTGAATTTCCCCTGTATAAATCTCTCCTTTTATTCCCTTGAGCCAAGTCTTTCCAGGAGCCTTTACATTTCCCAACTTTGCTCCAAATAATATGCTTTGTCTTACAAACTTTATTCTGCTTTTCCACTATATCTCCCAACTCTTGAAGAATCAAGGTTCTGTGTGATACTCCAAGTCTTGCTCTGAATTTCAGAAAAGAAAAAAAAATTTCAGAAGCTTGCTGAAAACTCTATTTATTGAACGAATGGACCCCTCAAAACCTTCAGATTCTTCCAGCTCATTCAAATTGCCCAAACTCCAAACACTGACAAAACCCCACTGAAGGCAAGATGCTTTTCCTCTTGGCGGTGCAGCATTCTGGATGGTTCCTGGCTCTGGTATCATGCTTGCGCTTGCTCTGTTTCAGACCTGTGCTTCCTTTCCCCCGGCTTACCTGCTATTTTTAGCCCTGTCCTCTGGATTTGTCAGTCGCGTTTATCCCAGATTAAACCTCAGCATTTTCTCAAAGCTTTGCTTGAACTCTGCCCCAGCTGCTTCTGTCCTGACTACCTTGCACTGTCAAACTCCAGGCGGCCAAATCCTCTCCATCGTCCTGCATGTGGATACTCCTCCCCCATCCTTATGCCCTGTTATGTTTAAATTCCTTTTTTTCACTCTTGTTTATCAGTCTACACTGAGAGTTTAGACTATGAGCATTAGTCTAAACGCTAATTTCCCCCTGTTCATCACCCATTACTGAATCGCCTACACGAGGAAGTACTGACCTTTACATGATATAAAACACCGTTGGCTCCCCCAGACCAGAAGGACAGGCTTAGCTCAGGCTAAAAAAGTCTAGTTCCTGTTACCAGCTCCAGGTCCTATTTGGTTCCACTCGAGTTATAAGTGAATCTTGTCTAATTGAAGATCTGGCTCACTCCAGAGAAATCAGTATCTGAGTTGAGAATCAGTTGAAACGAATGAATTCAGGCCTGTCTGGGTTTTTAATATCTGAAAGGATTCTTTACATATGAACTTGGGAAGAGGATAGCATCAATCACTAAGAAAGAGCAACACAAAAATTTAGACCGAAGGTGGAGGGACTTTTCCACAATGAACCAGATAGCAGATAATTTCAGCTGTGTGGGCCTTGTCTCTGTTGCAAGTACTCTGCTCTGCTTTTGTAACGTGACGGCAGCCACAGGCAGTATTAGATGAGTAGACATGGCTGTATTCCAAAAATGCTTTTATTTACAGAAGCAGGTGGTGGGCCAGACTTGGTTCATGGGCAGTCTAGATGACCAACACAGAGACGGACGGAGGGCGCCTCCCTGGGCTGTGGTTCATGTCAGGAGAGTGAGAGGGCTCCTGCTGGGAGGTTGATCTGATGGTAAATAATATGAAACACTGTCACACTCAAACAAACCCAGATATTTCATTAAGTGGAATACAACACTGGACCTTGTTGAGGCAGGTTCTTAGGAATACAGTTTTTAAATTGACATGTAGTTGATTTCAACTACAGTCATTGGAAGTCATCCACCAGTCATTGGAAGGACTGATGTTAAAGCTGGTACTCCAATACTTTGGCCACCTGATGCGAAGAACTGACTCATTGGAAAATACCCTGATGCTGGGAAAGATTGAAGGTGGGAGGAGAATGGGATGACAGAGGTTGGATGGCATCACCGACTCAATGGACATGAGTTTGAGCAAACTCCGGGTGTTGGTGATGGACAGGGAGGCCTGGCATGCTGCGGTCCATGGGGTCGGACACAACTGAGCAACTGAACTGAACTGATAGTAGATTGACAGTATTGTTAGTTTCAGGTGTATAACACAGTGATTCGGTATTTTTGCAGATTATATTCCATTATAGGTTATTGCAAGATAAGGGCTATGATGCCCTGTGGCTACAGTATATTCTTGCTGTTCAGCTTTGTTATACATAGTAGTTTATATCTTTGAATCTCATGCTCTAGTTTCTACCTCCATCCCCTTCCCCCTCCCCGTTGTCAACCAGAAGTTCATTTCTGTATCTGTGAGTTTGTTTCTGCTTTGCATATGCACTCATTTGTATTAATTTTAGATGCTACATATGTGATGTCATCTAACATTTGTCTTTGACATTTCAGAAAACACGGTATTCTCTAGGTCCATCCAATGTTGACACAAATGACAGCATTTTATTCTTTTTTGTAGCTGAATCATACTCCACTGTATCTGTATATACCGCTTCTGCTCAATTGGGAATACACTTGACTCTCCTCTGCCATTAACGCGGGTGGGAAGGGTTGAGGAATGCTGGCTGGGAGACACTTCTGTAACTGATGGCTGCACGGGAACCCCTGGGGGCTGGTGCCTTCGTTCCCCACTGAAGTCTGAGCCACGGCGAGTGCTGTGCCTGCTGCTTGCCTTGGGACTCACAAGCTTTGCCCTCTTCTGGGAGTTCACGGTGGTCCCTGCCTGCTGGGAGGCTCACAGGCTTTCTTTGAGTTTCCCAGAAGAATCCAGTTACTCTCATTGTCGTGTCCTGAAATGTTCTGCTGCTGTTCTCCTGAAGTTTCTGCAACTTTTAGGGCTCTTCGAGTTCATCACACCCCTGAACATTGCACACTCGGTCCTCGTCACTCACAGTCCACACTCGCGGTTTCACCTACCCACCAGCATCTACGTGTAGCCCCGCGGGTCAATACCGACGGCATGTTCATGGTCGAGGCCGTCATGTGCAAAGAGGTGACACACACCAGCTGCCCGTTTTACAAGATCCCAGCTGAGGGCTCCCAGCTCTAGCTCTCAGCCTGTAACACGCTGTTTCTTCTGAAGTGTATTTAGTGTCACATTTTGCACAGTTTTGTGTTTTGGGGGTGATTTTGCTGTTTACAATGGCCTCCAAGCATAATACTGTCCGTGCGAAGTGTCCCTGACTGCAAGACGGTTGTGACATGCCTCCCAGAGAAAGCACAAATGTTGGATAAGCTTCATTCAGAGGTGAGTCATGGTGTGACTCAGGAATTTAATGCTGATGAATCAATAATACATATTTAATGAAGTACCTGTAAAAAACACATTTGTGCCCAAGCACTTTAGTCATAACCGACTCCTTGTGACCCCCGCCAGGCTCCTCTGTCTGTGCCATTTCCCAGGCAAGAATACTGGAGTGTGTTCCCATGTCCTTCTCCAGGGGATCTTTCCGACCCAGGGATCAAACCCGCATTTCCTGTGTCTCCTGCGTTGGCAGACGAATTCTTTACCACTGAGCCACCCAGGAATCCAAAAAAAAAAAGAAACACATATGAAACAGGATTGTGTATTGATTAGTTGGCAAAAAGGCTGTGAGCAGGGGCTCACGGAGACCTAGATCAGTGTTTCCCTCAGCATCAACAGTTCAGTATTTGCTAATTCAGTATTCAGTGACTTTATAGAACGCAACTTCCACAAAGAACAAGAATCCACTGTAACTCCACAAGCAGAGCCCTGTGAACTTTGGGCCCAGGGTCAGCCGCTCTCAAGGGTGGCCCATCATTTTGCCAAGCCAGGCCCTGGAAGCTTTGATATTCAGACAGCAGAATCCCAGGCCCCAACCCAGAGGTAATGAACCAGAATCTGTATCTAAACAAGATTCCCAGGCAATTCACATTTGCACTGACATTTGAGAAGCACTGCTTTAAGGCGTGTCCATCAGGCCCACAATTATCTCACTGGTCGTTTTTTCCCCCTAAGAAACATCTTTAGTTTTCAGATGTCAAACACTTCTCCTGGTCAGTTACATATTTCTAGTTTGGTATTCTCCATTCACTCACTCATCAATTCATTAATTCAATCAATAAGCTTTTTTTTTTTT
>SJYT01068370.1:124147-168875 GCA_006410635.1 Cephalophus harveyi | reverse complement strand
GAGGCCTGGTGTGCTGCGATTCACGGGGTCGCAAAGAGTCGGACACGACTGAGTGACTAAACTGAAACCGAACTGAAGGAAGTTTTGTCGTATCCACCCTTCAAGTATCTTTTGATCCACCTTAATAATTAAGTTTCCCTTTCCTTTCCTTACAGATTCTGAAAATTCTGCACAATGTGAAATTTTTGATCATTTTTCTGATCTCCTTTTACCTAATGTGATCTTTTTCAGGTCAGAACTCAACAAAGGAAGTTAACTGTTCTCCTGTATGTCTCTTAAGAAGTCACAAGTTTATTCCCCCTTTTATATTAAATTATATGACAGAATTGCAAAACAAAAAAGGAAAAGATATTGAATCAGATGAGCTATTGATTTGCTGACCTCAAAAGTCACTTATACCTTTCTGAAAAGCTTTCTCCTTTGAGTACAAGAAAGCCACAATTTAGCTGGCTCTCATTTTTCACTGCCAGTCACAAAAAATGCCTCCAAGCTGGTCTGTATTAGCCTCTGCAGTTTACAAATGAGAAACCTGAGGCCCTGGAAGGTAAAGTGATTTTATGTTATGAGTCAGCAGAGCCCTGGAAAGCCAGGAGGAAATATGAGCTGCAGGCAATTGGGGATAAGCCGGTTCTTAAATCAGCGAGTGACCTTATGAAGAGGTAAATTTGAAATGAAAAACTATAATTAACTCTCTAAGCTGGAGCTCTGTTCCATCTATTCATTTTGGGATAATGAAAACATTCTTACAATTTCAAGAAATAAGTTAAAGGAAGGCTGAGTGGGAAGGTGGAGCATCTTTAAATCGTGCATGTGTGTTACAAAGTCACGCTGTCTTGATGGCTGCCATGCCACGGACACGTGTGACAGGCGTGTAACAAGGCGGAGAGGGTGCTGTGGAGTGTACTGGGGGACCCACGCATATACTAATGCACTCCTGGGTACAAGAGGTCCAAGTCGTCCAGGAAGCCATAAATAAATTAACACAGGGCTCCTCGCGATCCACTTCTACAGTCGTCAGAAGCTGGTGTATACTCAAGGGATAGATTTTGCCGTGTGGACTGAGAATAATCACCCAGGATGGTCATTCGAAAAGGTAGAGAGCTTGAGAAGCTGGAGCAGCTGGGAGCCTGGAGTGCAGGGCGGTTGACCCCACACCGCCTCTAACTCACTCTGGGACAAGTGTTCCTGGGCGAGTCCTTTCCCGTCTGTCTCTCCATCCACAAAGAGGAAGGGAAGCGAATGAGACAGCATCGCACACAGCTCTGGGGCTCTCCAATCACTTATTTGCACGACCTGCTCCCCGTGGACTCCCAAGGGAGACCCACTGTGGCCACTACACACACACACACGCACACACACACACTTCTTTTAGTCTTAGCTTAGATTCTAAGACAATCAACCGTAGTAAGAACGTGGCAGGGAAACGTTAGAATGCTTTATACAGCCTGCGCTTAAGTCTGGATTCTCCTTTCTAGAGAAGAAATCCACAACACAGAATGACTGAAACGTCAGAAGCTCCGCACTGCAAAGACGAGCCAAACTGCCCCTCCAGAGCATCCAGAAGGGGTTCACAGGTCAGCGGGGCGCAGTCGACTCTCTTTCACCCGTGTTAGCAAAGCGGGAACTCAAGCTACGGAAGCCTCCCTTTGCAGAGGCAGACGCCCGAGGAGCAAAGCCGGAGAGGTCTCAGGCAGTGCAAACAGGCACGGACGGTGCCTCACAGGCCCACGGCCCGCGCGTTCCTCCCGCGTCCTTTCTGAGCCTGGTGCGCAGACTGGCAGGCGGTGCTGCTCTCGACCCCGAGGGGAAACGCCACACTGCGGAGCCGTCTCCACACGGGCCGCGTCCTCGGAGTTTCGCGGCTCATAGCTCTGGTTTGTGTGTGGCCACTGCTGCTGCCAGCGCTTTCATACCGAAGAATGCTTTCTAAACAATAACGCTTCAAATTAAGCAAATGTGGGGCCTTCAAGACTAGTGTTCTGCTAGCTTTGCTGGTGGTCCTAACATCTCAAGACATTAAACAGCTCAGGGACAAATTCCTGCTGTTCTTAGGCAGATATTTTCATAATCTTTAACACACACTGATTGTCAGTCAAGATTTTTAGGTTTCAGTTCAGAAAATAAAAAACACAGTTCTGGCCATGAATCGAGGTGACTTGGACTTTCAGAGTCAGTATCATGCTTCAAGACTCTTGACTTTAATCCTGTAAAATAAAGGGCAGGGTGATTGTTTGCAAGCTCAGCAAAAATACAGGGTTTGAGTCTGAGACTGTACAGTTAAATGATGTCATCCTATGAATCATCAGAATTATTGGTGCTTCTTAAGCTACACTTCTTTCCTCACATTAGTAATCCTGTGCTTAGGCGCTGCTGCCAAGGTGCTCAGGTGCTACTGGGCATCACCCAGAACAGGTCTCACTCTGTACAGCCAGACAAAACGGGCCGGGAGGGGAACAGACACGCCTGCATCGGGCTCCGACATGCACGTGAAGGCGCTGAGGATGACTGCTCAATGATGAATTTCAAAGACTGGCAAAGAATTGGCAAGATCTTTTATAGGAAACAGTGGATGTGGGTGGACCTACATCAAGATGGGACCTTGATCGGTTTCCCCCTCCAAGAAAATGAGTGCTAGGTTAGAGATGTTCCTGAGGATAAAAAGGAACTGAAAGAAACATCTGTCCTCACGCGGTCTTTTCTTCTACTCAACCAAGCAAGAGAGGAGGAAGTGCTCTCATCGGAAGGGAAACATTTGAAAGTCAAATGATTCAGACATTCAGGCTAGATTCAATGATTCAGGAATGAGCCGAACTCCTAATCGTTTCATCTGTTGGTATTCCTTTCAAGTTGGCCAGGTTTATATAAAATCAGAGAGCAGCATTTTCCTATTCTGTGAGCTCTTTCACCTCATGACCTCCCACAAATCCTGTGAACAGGTACCTGAGGGTTTTGTGAAAGGAAAGTGAGTGAGCTTGACGCAGTTTGTAGGGGGCTGGGCATTCTTCAGGGGGTGAAGCCCCCCAACTCTGCCCAGCCCCGCCCTCCTGAAGGCGCTACTGAGGCGTGGAGAATAACCTTGCATTAGTGCACTCCTTGTAAAAATTGAATGAGCTGAAAACATAAACACAAGAGTCCATGAGTTCTGAGTTTCAAAAAGAGAGCAATAAGTGAACACTAGCCTGATCAAACATTCAGTTCAGTCGCTCAGTCATGACCGAACCTTTGTGACCCCATGAATTGCAGCACGCCAGGCCTCCCCGTCCATCACCAACTCCCAGAGTTCACTCAGACTCACATCCATCGAGTCAGTGATGCCATCCAGCCATCTCACCCTCGGTCGTCCCCTTCTCCTCCTGCCCCCAATCCCTCCCAGCATCAGAGTCTTTTCCAATGAGTCAACTCTTCGCATGAGGTGGCCAAAGTACTGGAGTTTCAGCTTTAGCATCATTCCTTCCAAAGAATACCCAGGGCTGATCTCCTTCAGAATGGACTAGTTAGATCTCCTTGCAGTCCAAGGGACTCTCAAGAGTCTTCTCCAACACCACAGTTCAAAAGCATCAATTCTTTGGCACTCAGCTTTCTTCACAGTCCAACTCTCACATCCATACATGACTACTGGAAAAACCATAGCCTTGACTAGATGGATCTTTGTTGGCAAAGTAATGTCTCTGTTTTTGAATATGCTATCTACGTTGGTCATAACTTTTCTTCCAAGGAGTAAGTGTCTTTTAATTTCATGGTTTCAATCACCATCTGCAGTGATTTTGGAGCCCCCCAAAATAAAGTTTGACACTGTTTCCACTGTTTCCCCATCTATTTCCCATGACGTGATGGGACCAGATGCCATGATCTTCATTTTCTGAATGTTGAGCTTTAAGCCAACTTTTTCACTCTCCTCTTTCACTTTCATCAAGAGGCTTTTTAGTTCCTCTTCACTTTCTGCCATCAGGGTGGTGTCATCTGCATATCTGAGGTGGTTGAGATTCTCCCGGCAATCGTGTAAAAGGAGTGTGTGAAACAGTGAGGCAGCAGTGCCTTGGCAGACAGGCTGGAAAGCCCAATATGAGGAAAAAGTCCAAGCATGTGCAGAAAGTCAGAGACAAGAAGGGATTCAGTATTGGATAAAGGTGGCTTCTCCAAGAATTGTAGGGAAGATGGGTATTTTAATATATGGTGTTGGACATCTGGGTGACGATCTGGGAAACGCAAGCTTGGATATATAACTCATGTTACACTAACAGCATAGATTCCACATGGATCAAAAATTTAACTGTTAAAAAATCCTAAAACTTTAGAGGAAAAATGTGTGTGAGAGAGAATTTCTTTATCATTTAAAACTAAAAATCATTAAGGAAAAATTGTTAGACTAAACACTTATTTCAAAAACCTAAGAAAGGAACACTTTATGCAAGATCACAAAACAACTGACATATTGGAAAAGTGTCTGCACCTCATATCAAAAATATCTAAAGAACTTCTAGAAATTTATGAGGAAAAAACCCAGCAACCCAGAAGAAGAATGAGCAAGGGATAAACAGATGGCCCACAAGAGAGTAAATTAAGATGATTCAAACATATGAGGGGACACTCAACCTCATAGACAGTAAGATGCCTGAAAATTGAAACCACACTGAGACACAATTTTCCACCAATTAGTAAAAATCCAACGTAGAGGCGCTGTGTTGGTCAGACTGCATAGAAACAGCTGCTGTCATATATTGCTGGTGGGAGGGTGAATTATTATAGCTCCTACAGAGAACAGTTTTGCACGATGCATCAAAATTATAGATACGTATTATATTTGACCAAGTGATTTCACTTCTTGATAGATACACATATTTTCTACTACAGCAGTTTTAAAAATAATAGTACAAGTATCCTTCCATGAGAGAGTGGTTAAATAAATAATGATATCTTTATGTGATGGGATACTATGCATCTGTGCACACACACACACACACACACACACAAAGAGATAATGTTGCTTAGATGGATATGGAAAGAGTTCTCCGATTCATTGATAAGGAAGAAAGGGTTCAGTAGACTATGCCCCCTTTTGGGGTAAACCGATGGGAAATAAAGGCCTGTATTAACATTTGGTATACTGGAAAAAAAAAAGACTGAGGAAAGTTGCCTAAAATATTTCTAACATTAGCTCCCTGGATGGTGGAGGGCTGGAGGATGAGGTGAGGCAGAAGAGTTTTAGTCCTCTAAAAGTGTGAGTCTCCAAAACTACAGGTACACCGAGTTAGAGGCACAGTCTGGGGTCATGGAAGTGACCCACTTTGGGGCCTGACTCAGTTCAGTTCAGTCACTCAGTGGTGTCCGACTCTTTACAACCCCATGGACTGCAGCACGCCAGGCCTCCCTGTCCATCACCAGCTCCCAGAGCTTACTCAGACTCATGTCCATTGAGATGGTGATTCCATCCAGCCATCTCATCCTCTGTTGTCCCCTTCTCCTCCTGCCCTCAATCTTTCCCAGCTTCAGGGTCTTTTCAAATGAGTCAGCTCTTTGCATCAGGTGGCCAAAGTAGTGGAGCTTCAACTTCAGCATCAGTCCTTCCAATGAATATTCAGGACTGGAGTCCATTAGGATGGACTGGTTGGATCTCCTTGCAGTCCAAGAGACTCTCAAGAGTCTTCTCCAGCATCACAGTTCAAAAGCATCAATTCTTCTGTTCTCAGCTTTCTTCACAGTCCAACTCTCACGTCCACATATGACCACTGGAAAAACCATTGATTTGACTAGACGAACCTTTGTTGGCAAAGTAATGTCTCTACTTTTTAATATGCTATCTAGGTTGGTCATAACTTTCCTTCCAAAGAATAAGCGTCTTTTAATTTCATGGCTGAAGTCACCATCTGCAGTGATTTTGGAGCCCCCCAAAATAAAGTCTCTCACTGTTTCCATTGTTTCCCCATCTATTTGCCATGAAGTAATGGGACCAGATGCCATGATCTTAGTTCTCTGAATGCTGAGTTTTAAGCCAACTTTTTCACTCTCCTCTTTTACTTTCATAAAGAGGCTTTTTAGTTCCTCTTCACTTTCTGCCATAAGGGTGGTGTCATCTGCATATCTGAGGTTATTGATATTTCTCCCGGCAAATCTTGATGCCCGCTTGTGTTTCTTCCAGCCCAGCGTTTCTCATGATGTACTCTGCATACAAGTTAAATAAGCAGGATGACAATATACAGCCTTGACGTACTCCTTTCCCGATTCAGGATCAGATAAGTGGCTTTGGCTTTGTTACCCCAGAGGGCTTGCTAGCAGCACTGGCCAGATCTCAGACTATGACACATAGCATGTTCCGGAGTCAACGATGAGAGTAAGAAGATGCCTCCAGGAGCTGCTAGACCAAGACTTGGACTCAAGCTTTCCTTCTTCTTTCCTCATTTCTTTTTCCTCCACTGGACCAACAGTGCTCAGCTAGAGATAATTCTGCCCCATATTGGCGTTTTTGGTTGTCACAAATAGGAGTATAGATATTTGGCATAAAATGTCAATAATGTTGAAGATGAGAAAGTTTTCAGTAGTGTATGATACCAGGGAAAGGATGGAACCTATGAGGCAAAGCAAAAGGGACATGAGGACTCTTGCAACACAAAGAAGACGGCAACCTTGAAGCCCACCCGTGTATCTGGGGTAAGGTTGGACGAAATGGATGATTTTTCTGTGTCCTCATGTGACAAACGCTGTGAAACTTAATCTTGAAGAAGACGGATCGGAAAGCCCCATGCTGTAGTTCAAGAATAGCGATCAAACCCCTGCGTGTACGGGAAGCGTGTGGTCATGTTGGCACAATCCCTTACGGCCCATCCCTCTCACGGTCACCATGCAGCCTGATCTGCAGGAGCCCCTGTGTTCCCAAAGACCCCTGGAGACCCAGCGAAAGCAGCATTTCCACAGAGCGGCTGCCTGCGGTCTTCTCAAGGAAGTCAGCAGCCCGGCAGGAGCATCCAGTTACTCCGCAAACGGGAGCAAACGGCTTGAGCAGCCGGCCTGCAGGGCGCAGCCTGTCCGCCCGCCTCGCCTGCATCAGCCCCTGCCGGGGTCCCTCGGCCCAAAAGACCCCGCGCGCTCCGCCTTCCTCCGCGGCGCTTCCCTCCAAGGCCTGCGGTGTCCTTTCCCATCAGAGGACCTCCGTCCTCACCATCCCAGCACAGGTGGGAGGTTTTCCTAAGGCCGAAGTTCAAAAGGGAGCGGACACTTGACCGTTTGCTTCCAAGCAGTTCCTTGGGTACCTGGGTAAATTCTCCTGCGTTCGCTCCGGGACCAGTTCCCATTCAGGCAGTATTCAGAGCACCGCTTTCAGCAGACCACATTCTATATTTTTTTCCTTTAAGATAAAGGTACCTATTGGCCTTACACTGCCATAACTCATATAGGCCTCTCCCCAAGAAATGTCTCTCCAAATAATAATGTTTTTAAAGATTCGCTTCAAGGTGACTCGGCCTGTAGGCCGAGAAGAACTTGGCATAATTTTTAAAGTTCCATTTCACCAGATGCCCTTTTATTTCCTGTGGGAATCCATCAATTTGATGATATTGCTAATCACACCAGTGTTATCAGTTTCCCCCAAATCTACCCAGTAAAACAGTTTATATTTCTATCCAAGCTGCACTGTTTTTCAGATGACTGGCATAAAACAGAAATGAAACGTGAGTAATTCCAGACTATCTTAATAACTAACGCATTGCTGTAGAAGTCACAACTCATAACTATCTTGCTTCTATCAACATATGGTTTTGTGATATTAGTTGGTGCTGCAGGTGGTATATTTCCTTGTGACACTTCACGAGCTAGTTAAAAATGCACAAATACCTCCAAACCCGTGACAGAAACAGGGAAACAAACTCCAAATCACAAGAAGCAGGCGACAATCTTGTGTGAAGCTGTGAACCATTTCACATAGTACAAAGTAACCTCTGTTACTCTAGGAGGAACACTGAACACACACACAAAAAGTTACTTTACCCAACAGACTGGATTCAAGGCACAGACTTTCTTCTTTTGTGCTTTCCCCACGCTTCCCTAAAACAAAAGACAATGTGTGTTTTTTAGAGATATAAACCCCATAGGGATGGAAGAGATGTGAAAGGGGCTGACAGCATCAAAATTCTGAAAACTGGAAAGATGAGTGAGGCAGAGGCTTGAATTTAAAACTGGTGGTGGGAAAAGCTGAAAACAATCCAATTTATATTGTGAGCACCACGCCCCCACCCCACCCCCCTCCCGCCGCCCCCCACCAGATTCTGGAGTTGACTGCACCAGGTACCCGTGGAGGGGGATAAAGAGACATGGGCTGGCTAGAATAAGAACAATGAAAACTGCAACTAAGAAGCAGCCTCGGGGCTTCACTCCACAAGCTGGGGGACTGAGCCTCCCCACTCTGGGGGAAGATTTGGAAGTTTCTTCTCTGCAGAAAGCCAAGAGAGAGTCCCCAAACTGGGAGGCTAAATGAAGCACGGTGAAGGATGGGGATGACTGGCATTGCCTACTAAAGTGGACCTCATCCATATTCTTAACCAGGTCCCATTCTTAACTAGGAACACACAAGCAGGCAGGTGTGCACAGCGCACAGACGCCATCGTTTGTGGTCAAGGATCAGAGTGAAAGCAAAATGAATCCACAGCAGGCTGGAGAAATTAACTGCGGCATGTTCTCATAGAAACTCACAAAAGTAATGTTGAATGAAAGAAGTTCAGACGCACAGTGTTACCTACTGTGAGTTTCTAACTACAGAAAAGTTCAAACAAAGGAAGCAAAATCAACCTATGGTCTTAAAAGTCAGGGTAATGGTTAATCTGGGAGAGGAGGCCACAGAGCCTGGGAGGGGACCCTGGGGGACCTCTCAGAGTCTGGCAATTTTCCATGTCTTGAGCTGAGTGTAGGTCTATGGGTATGTTCGCTTTGTGATAATTTGTTGAGCTTATGATCTTGTTGGTTTTCTGTATCAATGTACTACTTCAATAATAAAGTTTACTTTTTTAAAAGTGGGCCAACTAGCAAATCTGTGATTGAATATCAAATTTATAAGTAGGGGCTTCTTTATAAACTTGCCATCGTTGGAAACAAAATGGGTAAGGCTGTTGGAGAGGAAATTCTCTTGACCCAGAAAGCCCTACTGAGAGACATTGTACCTGTCAAAATAAGCCCGTTCTCTATACACTCTAGATGTCTAGCCTTAACATAGCTCCATTTCTTACTAGGTCATTTTGAAAGGTAGATTTCTAAGATGTCCGTAAGATTTCATGTCCCTGGTATGTTCACACTTTCTTTTAATTATTCTGTTAAATTTCAGTTTACTGAAGTGAATGAATTTTTCAGATGTAATTAAATTCCCAGATTACTTGATCTTAAAATCAAGAGATTGTCCTGTTTGAACCTGACCTGAGGAGGTTGGAGGTTTAGTGGCTCAGTCGTGTCTGACTCTTGCAACCCTGTGGACTGTAGCCCACAGGCTCCTCTGTCCATGGGATTCTCCAGGCAAGAATACTGGAGTGGGTTGCCATTCCCTTCTCCAGGGGATCTTCCTGACCCAGGAATTGAACCCAGGTCTCCTGCATTGCAGGCAGATTTTTTACCACCTGAGCTATAAGGGAAGTCCCCTTGAACCTGACCTAATGATTGTTTAAAAAGCTGAGAGAGGTGTTTTTTTTTTTTTTGTTAGCAATGCAGGAAACACAGGCCCCCTCCCGCCGCCCCCCACCAGATTCTGGAGTTGACTGCACCAGGTACCCGTGGAGGGGGATAAAGAGACATGGGCTGGCTAGAATAAGAACAATGAAAACTGCAACTAAGAAGCAGCCTCGGGGCTTCACTCCACAAGCTGGGGGACTGAGCCTCCCCACTCTGGGGGAAGATTTGGAAGTTTCTTCTCTGCAGAAAGCCAAGAGAGAGTCCCCAAACTGGGAGGCTAAATGAAGCACGGTGAAGGATGGGGATGACTGGCATTGCCTACTAAAGTGGACCTCATCCATATTCTTAACCAGGTCCCATTCTTAACTAGGAACACACAAGCAGGCAGGTGTGCACAGCGCACAGACGCCATCGTTTGTGGTCAAGGATCAGAGTGAAAGCAAAATGAATCCACAGCAGGCTGGAGAAATTAACTGCGGCATGTTCTCATAGAAACTCACAAAAGTAATGTTGAATGAAAGAAGTTCAGACGCACAGTGTTACCTACTGTGAGTTTCTAACTACAGAAAAGTTCAAACAAAGGAAGCAAAATCAACCTATGGTCTTAAAAGTCAGGGTAATGGTTAATCTGGGAGAGGAGGCCACAGAGCCTGGGAGGGGACCCTGGGGGACCTCTCAGAGTCTGGCAATTTTCCATGTCTTGAGCTGAGTGTAGGTCTATGGGTATGTTCGCTTTGTGATAATTTGTTGAGCTTATGATCTTGTTGGTTTTCTGTATCAATGTACTACTTCAATAATAAAGTTTACTTTTTTAAAAGTGGGCCAACTAGCAAATCTGTGATTGAATATCAAATTTATAAGTAGGGGCTTCTTTATAAACTTGCCATCGTTGGAAACAAAATGGGTAAGGCTGTTGGAGAGGAAATTCTCTTGACCCAGAAAGCCCTACTGAGAGACATTGTACCTGTCAAAATAAGCCCGTTCTCTATACACTCTAGATGTCTAGCCTTAACATAGCTCCATTTCTTACTAGGTCATTTTGAAAGGTAGATTTCTAAGATGTCCGTAAGATTTCATGTCCCTGGTATGTTCACACTTTCTTTTAATTATTCTGTTAAATTTCAGTTTACTGAAGTGAATGAATTTTTCAGATGTAATTAAATTCCCAGATTACTTGATCTTAAAATCAAGAGATTGTCCTGTTTGAACCTGACCTGAGGAGGTTGGAGGTTTAGTGGCTCAGTCGTGTCTGACTCTTGCAACCCTGTGGACTGTAGCCCACAGGCTCCTCTGTCCATGGGATTCTCCAGGCAAGAATACTGGAGTGGGTTGCCATTCCCTTCTCCAGGGGATCTTCCTGACCCAGGAATTGAACCCAGGTCTCCTGCATTGCAGGCAGATTTTTTACCACCTGAGCTATAAGGGAAGTCCCCTTGAACCTGACCTAATGATTGTTTAAAAAGCTGAGAGAGGTGTTTTTTTTTTTTTTGACTGGTCACAGAACAGAAAATCACACAGAAAAACCTCTGCGTGTAAATTGCTGGTGGGGATGGGGATCACATGGCCAAGAGCTGCAGGCAGCTTCTAGGAACTGAGGATGGTGCCTCGGTGAAACTCAGGGACTCAGTCCTACGACCATAAGCAAATGACTTTTTCCAACAACCAGTGAGCTTGGAGGAAGACCTGAAGCCTTGTGTGAAAACCATAGCTCAGGCTGACACCTTGATTTCAGCCTACTCAGATCCTGAGCAGTGACCCATCCATGTCATGCCTGGACATTTCCTGGCTGAATCTTTTGGATAATAAACCTGTGCTGTTTTAAGCTGCTCATATGTTAGTCGCTCAGTCGTGTCCGGCTCTTTGTGACCCCCACAGACTGCAGTCCACCAGGCTCCTCCATCCATGGGTTTCTCCAGGCAAGAGCACTGGAGTGAGTGGCCATTGCCGTCTCCATTTAAGCTGCTAAGTCTGTGATACTTTGTTAGAAAATGAACGCAGTCATCTTCTCCCAATGCTATCAGTCACCATCTCATTTTTCTGTGTTAGGTAAAAGTTGATAACGATTAAGCCTGAAAGAGAAAGATTGCCTGCCGTATCAGGAAGCGAGGAAAGTTGCAGCCATTGAGCCATCGAATTACAGCCTCCCCGGGGGTGAGCCCTGCGGAGCGGCGTCCTCCCTGGCAGGCCTCTGCTGCAGCCGCTCCCAACGGCGGCCCCGAGGAGACCCGGATTGAGGAAGCAGGTCCCCCTGACCCCAGACGGCTGAGACGTTCATCAAAGGAGTGATTTCAGTGAGCCTAGACTTTCTCATCTTCCTGTACATAGAAAAGCCCTAAATTCCTTAACCTGAGGTCCACGGTTTCCTTTAATGAACAGTCATCTTTTGATGTTCTATCTGGTCTTTGTTGCAGAAATTCCTGTATCCTGGCTCCCCTCCTTGCCTCTTCGGAGCAGTCTCTCAGAATTATCTGAGACACTGTGTCCTGCACTGAAGTCATCAGTTTTGTCCATCAAATAAAGAGCAATTCTCAACTTCTGGGTTTTGCATGGGTCGACACTTGTTAAGCGGCCCTTTTTAAACTTTCTAAAATTCCCTAAAACAAGAGCTCTTGTGACTCTTCTTAGTAGCAGGTCAGTGATACCCATATTAGCGCCTTAGTAGCATTTAGAAGTCGGCCTGTCACCTCAAAGATTAAGAAGGATCAAAGGGGAAATCTAGAAAACAAAAAATAGTATTAAATCAGGTGAGCACAAACTCGTTGACCGACTTTTGAAACGCTTGACACAATGAGGAATCTTTGACAGATGAGTGAGGGGAATGAATAAAAATAAAGTGTAAGTACATTGTCACATAGAATTTGTTTTATTTAAGGAAACTAATCATAGAGTTTGTTCCAACATGGCAGCAGAGGTAATTTAGATTTTTTAAAAGCTTTCAACTAATGTGTGTGTGTCAGAGGCAATAAAGGGGAAAAAGAGAAGGTGGAATTCACCCGGGGTCCGGCAACGGCAAGGGAGAGATGGCCGTACCCCCCCACAGTCCACTGAGGGCCTTTCCTTTGGCCACAAACTGTTGCCTTAGATTCAGGAGGGCAGGGTCCTACGGCGAGTCCTTTGTCTCTACCATGCTGACTGTGTAATCTGTGCACTCGATTGCTTTCCTTGCTGGATCTGCAGCCTTTTTCTCCCACCTGAAGTTTACTTTCTATTTCTCCCCCATCATGATGATTAACAGGGTGCCCTCTTTCAAAGAGACTTATAAATAGTACTTGAGAACAAACTTCCTAGCTGTTATTAAAATCATTTCCAAGGTTTTGAGCATACACATCCTTTATGCTAAAACGGGGATTAAGTTGAGAAAAGCTGTATCTAGTAAGATTGCCCACCCAGGCGCGGGCTGAATGCTTGTGGATTTGTGGAAATAGAGAATTCCATAGTTCTCTGTGGGCTCTGCCAGGGGAATTCTGAGAAATCACCTAATTGAATCGGCACATAATGGGAGAAGACCAATCGCCCCCACCCCTGGCCTGAAGACACAATGTGCTTTTGACCAACACAGACTGTGAGTACGTCTAAAGAAAGTGGCTGTGTCTGAAGAAGGAAGGAGTGGTCAGCAGGGAAGACAAGAGCCGCTGAGGAGGTCAGCCAGGACGCGCTCAGTGAGAGAGGGGGAATGCATGTGGGAAGGGAGAGCCGTCCTCTCACTAAAGAGATGGGACTTCGTGGGTGGCAGAGTCATTTTATCTAACTTCCCTAGACCGGAGAGCGGCTGTTTCCCCCAACTAAAATCCCCTTCCTGATGTTCACCAAAGAAACTCTCATTTACAAACTTTAGATTTCCAGGCATATTTTTATGAAAAAGGAATTGTCATGGATAATAACTGAAGTGTTTCAGAGTTCCTGTTTACTTGTAGCTTTGGCTATCTGTGGTGATTTAAATATCTTACTTTTGTAAATTTACAAAACCATAAGGCCCCCACATCCATTCCCTGAAAACTTTGTTTCAACCTATGAGGTAGATTCAATTACTGGCTCCTTTAACTGATGAGGAAACTGAGATACAGACGTTAACTTGCCCATGTTTACCCAGCTAGCCAGTCAATGGTACAAGAGCTGGAAGAGATTTTTTTAATGCAACTGCATTGAGTTCATGAATTTGGGAGAAATAAAGCCTTCATATTATTGAAACTTCTAATACATAAACATGGTGTACGCCTCTATTTGGTCTATCCTCTTTAATTTCTCCATCATGTTTTACTGTCTCCTCCGTAGAGGTTTAACATGTCTCTAATTCATAGGTATCTGATAGAATGCTTTTGCATTTGTACCTGTAAAATTTTTAATGTTTCATTAATGTTGTTATGTAAAAACACAATGGTTTTATATAGAGATCTTATACCCAGCGTATATCCCTTTACTACTTCTAATGGCCTATAGGTAGATTCGTTTGGGTTTTCTACCTACCCAAATGTGTCATTTGAGAGTAACAAGTTTCATTTCTTCTTTTGTACTCTTCACCTCTTTCCTTTCTTTCTCTTGTCTCATTGCACTGGGTAAGATTTTTAGTGCAGTTTTGGGTAGCAGGCCTTCCTGTATCATATCTGATCTCACCATTAATTTTGCTGTAAGATTTTTATAGATGTCCTTTATTAGATTAAGGAGGTCTTCTTTCTTCCTAGTTTGCTAATGATTTTTATTATGAGTAAATGTTATATTTTAATAAAGGCAATTATGCTTCTATTGAGATAGGTGATTTTCCTTCTCTATACAGTTAATGTGTTGAACTATACAGGTTAATTTCAAAGGTTAACTTGAGACCTAGAATTCTTAGAATAAACCCAACTTGTGCATGTTATATATTATTAGATTTGGCTTGCTAATACTCTATTTAATATTGTTACATTTATAATCATGAGAAATTGACTGCAATTCTTTCTTGCAATGTTCTTGTTGGATTTCAGGATCAAAACTTTAATAGCTTCACGAAACAAGTTGTAAAGTATTCCCTGCACTTTTATTTGCTGAAGAGTTTGTGAAACATTGATGTTATTTCTTCATTAATTGTTTGGAAGAATTTCCTTGTAAAGCCTTTTGGATCTAGAATAATGTTTGTGTTAGAAGCAAATCTACCATACAGCTAATATTATACTGTCTTACCAAGTGTCCGGACACAAAGATATAGTACCAAAGGTCATATTGCCTTATTCTATGGCCCCTCGCACCAAAAGGTGACAAATAAGCTGATAATGCAGAAAACTCTCTTCTCATCCCTCAGATACATAGATTGTAAGCAGAGAATATAGTTCTTTTCAATGAGTAGTCAGAATAAAAGTCCTATCCTGTCAGGAATATCCTTGAAAATGCCCTGAAATATTTCTAGATGTTTTTATGTGGTTTCACAATAGCAAGTTATAAACCTGACACTTTACTAACTTATCAGTAATAAAATGACACTATTTGATCAATTAGAAAAAAAAGATTTTAATTATCTTATTTTCAGAATATGGAAATCATGTTACAAAATTATTGTTACTTATAAAGATAACTAAAGTGTTTAAGACAAATGATATAGAACAAATTATTAGAAGTGTGTCAGTATCTAATTAGTAAAAGAAATATATTATTTTTCTGGATACAGTTATATTCTGATATTGGGCAGCTATGGATTAGCTTATTTAAAATAACTATATAATCCTTCCAATGTTTTCCTTCCTATGTCAGTTTTGAAAAGTTCTACTTTGCCAAGAAATAGTTCATTTTATCTAAACATCTTTTGATTAAAACATATTTGTAACATTTATCTTACTGTTTTAATTTTTGTAGGATACTTAGTGATGAAAGCAACCAACTTTTGCCTTGTGGATCTATCCTATAAATAAATATTATTATGTCTCATAAATATCTGATAAATATTTGTTTTCTACTTTAATTTCTGCTCTTAACTCTATTTCCTTCTTTTTACTTTCACTGACTTAATTTTCTGATTTTACATTTTGAAATGGATGCTTAGACTATTGATCTTCAGTGTTTGTTTTTTTTTTCCTGTAGTGTATGTTTTTGATGTAATAGAAAGGTTAACCATGGAATTCAGGAAACAAGGAATCTAACATAAGAGAGGCAAAGGGAATTTTCAGCATCACAGAAAAGGCTGATTCCAAAATAGGGGCTGTTGTTGGCCCCATACAGCCATCCCTCCAGACTAGAGCAGGTCAGAGGCCCTGCTAGAACCTTGTGCTTGAAGTGTTCAGTTGTTTGAATATATTGAGAGGAAATTTGCACAGAGAATACCTGGAGAGAGCATGGCATCCCACGCCAATATTCTTGCCTGGAGAATCCCAGGGACAGAGGAGCCTGATGGGCTACAGTTCATAGGGTTGCAAAAGTCAGACATGACTGAAGCAACAGCATGCATGCACGCACACAGAATACCAAACAAAAAAATAAATACATAATTATTCATGAAATGAGGTGGTGAATTACACAAGAAATAAAAAATTCTCATGGTTTAGCATTATTGTCATAAGACGACACATACTGAATGCTGATCTAATAAAAATTGCTGTATAATGATATTCAATACACGGGAAAAGGGCATCTATTGTGGAAAGGATTAGTGGAGGAAATGAACAAGAGCCAATCCTTATATTTCATAAGGGGAGTGAGTCCATAAACAAGAACCAATATGAAAATTCAAGAAGAAAGAACGTCAGCATTTATTAGATGAAATGGTGGTTAATCTCCAAACAATCAGCTAAAACACATTGAAAATTTTTATTTTTGGATAGCAAAAAAAAAAAAAAAATGTGATGATGTTGATTACCTTCAAGGAATTGCTCTATTTTTTCACAGCTTGTGGGGAAAAAAATTAGGCAAAAAGTTGACTCTATGTGTGTGAGTGTGTGTATTTATAAAATTGATAGAAATAAAAACTAAATTAAAAAATAAAAATACTTTCCAAAGTTTTATATTATTTATATAATAGGAAATTAATTCAAAGTATATTGGGTAGGGAACTTGCTCTGATTCAGTTCAGTTCAGTTCAGATCAATCACTCAGTCATGTTTGACTCTTTGCAACCTCATGGACTGCAGCACGCCAGGCCTCCTTGTCCATCACCAACTCCCAGAGTCCACCCAAACCCATGTCTATTGAGTCGGTGATGCCATCCAAGCATTTCATCCTCTGCCAACCCCTTCCCTTCTCACCTTCGATCTTTCCCAGCATCAGGGTCTTTTCCAATGAGTCAGTTCTTTGCATCAGGTGACCAAAGTATTGGAGTTTCAGCTTCAACATCAGTCCTACCAATGACTACCCCAGACTGATCTCCTCTAGGATGAACTGGTTGGATCTTCTTGCAGTCCAAGGGACTCTCAAGAGTCTTCTCCAACACCACAGTTCAAAAGCATCAATTCTTTAGCACTCAGCTTTGACTGATTTCAAATTTAATTTCTTTTAATGTTCAGGAGAAGGGGAGAGTTGACAGGAATTATGATATAACACTTGAAGCNTCAGGATGGACTGGTTGGATCTTCTTGCAGTCCAAGGGACTCTCAAGAGTCTTCTCCAACACCACAGTTCAAAAGCATCAATTCTTTAGCACTCAGCTTTGACTGATTTCAAATTTAATTTCTTTTAATGTTCAGGAGAAGGGGAGAGTTGACAGGAATTATGATATAACACTTGAAGCAACTGAAAGTAAATAATGTTCTTAAATACAAGGATAAAGTAGTTACTAGGTACGTTTTTCTCACTGGAATTACAGCTCCTTTCTCTAGCCCTCATCCATTTTGTCCAAGGATCAACTTACAAAAGGAACTTTCCTGCCTGTCTTATTAATGGTCTGTACCCTAAATGTATTGCTCATTCTCATGCATTCATTTAATAAATATTTATTAAATACCTGTCATGCTTGTCGCCATGGTAAGCACTAAGGATATCTTGTTTAGCAAGATGGGCGTGGTCCTGTCCTCATAAAGTCTGATAAGAACACATGAAACTAGCAATGTGATTTCATCACCTTGCGTTAAGAATGCTATTTCTCTGCCGGTAGAGACTTTTCATTTCTTCCACAATCCAAGTCCTACACTTCACAGAAAGCATAACTCGAGCTTTAGCTGACATGTCCAAACCAACCTTTCCAAAAGACTTGTGAATTCTTTTCACCGTGGGTGTTTGTGTCTGGAGAGTGTTATTTCTTCAGTGTTTTCATAGTGGTACTGTGAGTCAGTCGTGTCCGACTCTTTGAGACCCCATGGACCTTAGACCACCAAGCTCCTCTGTCCACGGAATTCTCCAGGCAAGAATACTGGAGTGAGTAGCCATTCCCTTTTCCAGGGGATCTTCCTGACCCAGCGATGGAACCGGGGTCTCCCACATTGCAGGTAGATTCTTCACTGTCTGAGCCACCAGGGAAGTCTTTTTTTAAGGACACTCTAAATTAAGTATGTGTGGATGAATGACAATGATTTAATTACTGGCTGACTGTTTAGAGAATATTGCAAATGGGCATATCATAACCTGTCACAGCTTTCCTTATTATTTCCCATTGCAGACAACCTTCACAGAGTGTGAATTTTCCTCATGTACAAAATTGTGGCTACTATCTATCTGACATCTTCAATATAGTCAACATTGTTGGAGAAGAAGAAAATGATCCAGAAAGGTTGTTGTTGAATCACGCAAAGACGCCGGGATTCTTGGCTCCTGGAGGAGAAGAATTCAATCCAGGGCCAGAGACGAGGCTTGATCGCTCAGAGCTTTTGTGTAATAAAGTTTTATTAAAATATAAAGGAGATAGAGAAAGCTTCTGACATAGGCATCAGAAGGGGGCAGAAAGAGTACCTCCCTGCTAGTCTTCAGCTGGATGTTATATAGTCACTGAAAGAGAAAGTGAAGTCGCTCAGTCGTGTCCGACTCTTTGCGACCTGTGGACTGTAGCCCACCAAGCTCCTCCGTCCATGGGATTCTCCAGGCGAGAATGTTGGAGTGGGTTGCCATTTAGCAGTCTGTTAATGAAAGAAAGGAATGTCTTAAAACTCAGAATGGCACCAGGCCCCTCACCCATAAGATGCATTTGGGGATAATCTTGGCACCAAATGGTTCATCCTGGGCCATAAAATGATTAACTTGAATCTTGAAGAAGGGCAGATCACCATACAAATAGTTTCATTTGCATAGATTAGGGGAACAATATCTGAGTATAACATACTGGTTTGTCAAGTAAGTTCTGAGCCAAGAGGTGGAACCAACTTGAAGACAGAGTTTGGGGTAAATGCATAGTATATTAGCATAGCTTAAGATAAACATTTCCATAAGAAAAAGACATTGGTTATCTCTAGGTTTGAGAATCGTTAACTTCAGGTGAAACCAGGTGTCATTATGGCAACACAGTATTTCAAGAGAAAGCTCCTTTTAAATTTGTATAGTGAAGGAAAAAATATAGCTAGTTTGCTTCCTCCTGCTGCTTATGAGAGAGAAAAATGTCTGGCGCTTGCAGGCTCTTTCCTCCGCTTGGAGACCCCTGGCCTTCCTGCCTGTTACCTCTCGCTCCTCTACCTAGGTTTTATCTGACTGATTTAAGAATTAAATTGACATGAGATAGATTAACAGGAGAAAATGAAACTTGATTTTGCATAAATGGGAACCCCAAGTATATGAGAGAATCAGAGACAGAAAGCTAAAATGAGGTGTTTATGCCATCCTGAGCTAAGGAAAGGGATAGGGGCTGGGGGCTTCCAAGGACAGAGGGGTCACTCACAGGATGGCGAGAAGAGTTGACGTTTGGTAACTAGATGTATGTTCAGCCTTACAGCCCTGGGTTGGGAAGATCCCACAGAGTAGGAAGTGGCAACCCACTCCAGTATTCCTGCCTGGGAAGTCCCACAGTCGGAGGAGCCTGGTGGGCTGCAGGCCCTAGGGTCGCAAAGAGTGGGACACGACTGAGTGCTTGAGCTCTCACGCATGCCAGCCTTACAGACACAGCCGTTTAGGTGAAATCAACTCCAACAATAACTCTTTTTCTGGGAAAAATAACCAATTGGCGTGCTGCGATTCATGGGGTCGCAAAGAGTCGGACAGGACTGAGCGACTGAACTGAACTGAAGGTGGGTCAGGGAGGAGCAGTAGTTTTTCATAAAGCTGCAGGGCATCAATTGCCTTTAGCTCAAAACGTGAAAGTCAATGAAAGTTGCTCAGTCATGTCCGACTCTTTGTGACCCTGAGGACTATACAGTCCATGGAATTCTCCAGGCCAGAATACTGGAGTGGGTAGCCTTTCCCTTCTCCAGGGGATCTTCCAGGCCCAGGGATCGAAATCAGTCTTCCACATTGCAGATGGATTCTTTACCAGCTGAGCCACAAGGGAAGCCCAGCTCAAAATAATCCTCATGTAAAAGTGACAAAACTATTTTTGGGAGGGCTCATTCTGAACCCCCACACGATGAAGTATTTTATCCAGTTTTGACCGTGATAATTATAGTAAACATTTGCAGAGCATTTGCTATGTGCCAGACATTGTTCTTTTATAAATTAGCTACTTTAATCCTCAAAGAGATCCTATGAGATATGCTATTGTTTATACCATTTTATGAAGGACAAACTGAAGCTTAGAGAGATTAAAGAACTTGCCTCCTGTCACAGAACTTGCCAGACGCAAAACCAAGCAATCTGGTGTCTGCTCTGTGAGCCTCTGGGTGATACTTCTGATCAAAGAAATGTTCAATAATGGTATGAAATTATGAAAACTAGCCAGTTTAATAAATTTACCCTATACCAAGTATTCACTGACTTTTCCATGGTTTTTAATTAATATTCTTTCTTATTTTAGGAACTTGGTGTTTTGACTTCAAAATGAGAAACACTAATAAAAATAATGAGGAGGGAAAAAAGATCAAATTTTAAAATGCTTGAATAGAAGGATTTATCTCATAGTACCCCAGATGGCTCAGTGATAAAGAATTTGCCTGCCAGTGCAGGAGATGTGGTCCAATCCCTGACTCAGGAAGACTGGAGGAAATGGCAACCCACTCCAGTATCCTTGCCTGGAAAGTTCCATAGACAGAGGAGTCTGCCAGGCTGCAGTCCACGGGGTCACAAAGAGTCAGACACGACTAAGCGACTGAGCACATTAGAGAGAGTATTCATAAAACTAAAACTTTTTAGATGAAAGATCAAGAGAAAAATACTTTGCCATGACTATTTATTGATGCTATACATTGTATCTTTGCAGTTTCCATTTTTCTTGCAAAAGGGCACAAAAATGCCCTTTCCCTAGGAGTGCAGGTATGAACAGCTGATTTCAGAAGTCATAAGACTAGGTGTTGCTTCTCAAAAAGTTAAGGATTTCCTTTTGCACTGTGATTAATTGCCTTCCATAAATAAGAATACTCAAAATCTGAAATGAGAAAGGACAAGATTAGATTAACCCTAAAACACAGGCTGAAAATAAAACTCCTTAAAATTAAAATTATTTGAGGAAACAAAATTATGTCAATTATTTCCCTAAGTTTTCTAGATGTATCAATAAAAAATAATGGGGTTTGAAGACTCTCAAGCTAAAGACTCAGAAGGAATTGTTTTTGTTTTTTACCATTTCCCAAATAATGTGTATGTGTGCACTTCACTGGTAGGTGAGTGAGCTGCACAATGAGAGGTTTTAAAATCTCTCAAAATTCTACCTAAAATTAAAATGTGGGTTGAAAGGAACTTAATTAGGCAGTGTTTAGCACACAAGTACAAAAGAAAACAGAAGACATACTCTACATTCTGACTGTGGGATTGTGACACAGGGTGAGTCTACACTTCACTAAAGAGGTTAAAGCAGATCATATAACCAGTCCTTTTTTAGATTAGAGAGCAGTCTATCTTTGTGAAGAGATATGTCAATAGTTAGGATGAGAGATAAATGGATAGAGATATGGCACACATATACAGTGGAGATTACTCGGAGATATGGGAACATTATTGGTAAAGACCTAGAGTCTGTCACACAGCGAAAGTGGAAGTGGCTCAGTCATGTCTGACTCTTTGCAACCCCGTGGACTATATAGTCCCTGGAATTCCCCAGGCCAGAATGCTGGAGCCGGTAGCCTTTCCCTTCTCCAGG
This sequence comes from Cephalophus harveyi, assembly GCA_006410635.1. Taxonomy (NCBI): domain Eukaryota; kingdom Metazoa; phylum Chordata; class Mammalia; order Artiodactyla; family Bovidae; genus Cephalophus; species Cephalophus harveyi. The sequence continues at coordinate 147,130 of SJYT01068370.1, read as the reverse complement.
GGATCTTCCCCACCCAGGGATCAAACCCAGGTCTCCTGCATTGCAGGCAGATCCTTTTCCATCTGAGCCACAAGGGAAGCCCATAAGTCAGAAAGAGAAAAATACTGTACATTAACGCATATATGGAGAATCTAGAAAAATGGTACAGGGGAGCCTATTTGCAGGGCAGGAATATAGATGCAGAAGTAGAGAACAGACTTGTGGAATAGAGGGTGTGGGGTGAATCGGGAGGGTGGGATTGACGTATGTTCGCTGCCATGTGTGAAACAGACAGCTGGCGGGAACCTGCTGTACAGCCCAGGGAGCTCAGCCCGGCGCTCTGTGGTGACGTAGGTTGATGTATGTATACATTTGGTTGGTCTACCTTGTTGTGCAGCAGAAACTAAACATTGCAAAGCAACTATTCCCCAATAAAAAGAAGAAAAATAATTTGGATTCAGTACATGACTGCAGCCATGAAATTAAAAGACGCTTACTCCTTGGAAGAAAAGTTATGACCAACCTAGATAGCATATTCAAAAGCAGAGACATTACTTTGCCAACAAAGGTCCGTCTAGTCAAGGCTATGGTTTTTCCTGTGGTCATGTATGGATGTGAGAGTTGGACTGTGAAGAAGGCTGAGCGCCGAAGAATTGATGCTTTTGAACTGTGGTGTTGGAGAAGACTCTTGAGAGTCCCTTGGACTGCAAGGAGATCCAACCAGTTCATTCTGAAGGAGATCAGCCCTGGGATTTCTTTGGAAGGAATGATGCTTAAGCTGAAACTCCAGTACTTTGGCCACCTCATGCGGAGAGTTGACTCACTGGAAAAGACTCTGATGCTGGGAGGGATTGGGGGCAGGAGGAGAAGGGGACGCCCGAGGATGAGATGGCTGGATGGCATCACGGACTCGATGGACATGAGTCTGAGTGAACTCCGGGAGTTGTTGATGGACAGGGAGGCCTGGCGTGCTGCGATTCATGGGGTTGCAAAGAGTCAGACACAACTGAGCGACTGAACTGAACTGAACTGACATGCCTCTACCTTACTGAATTTGCTCATTTGAATTTAGTTACAGACAGGTTTTATTACAGTGAAAATATCTGGAGCTACTTGTTAACAGGATGGATCAGAAAGAAGATGCAAGGGCACATACAACCGTATCCCCAACATACAGTTCGTGTTGTGAGTTCACGGCACGGAAAAACAGCACTCCACTATTTAAAGGGCTTTTGGTTTTAATTGTGTTTCTTAGCAAACTGGGCCAAGGATTTTAGTACCGATTTCAAGTTGCTCACGGTCATGCTTTCTAAGAATAAAGCTTAGTTGTTGAAACTTTTGTGACTCAGGACTGTCTATCCTGACCACATCTGTGTTACTGCTATGATATGTTATCCTTCATCCGGATTTTGGAAGACAATTTAATTTCCCTTGAGAATGAACGGGGCAAATTTGAAGATTAACTTGTATGCTGTCTCTTTTGAATGTTTCTTCACTGAAGTCTAGAGTGATTTGAAAAACAAAGCCCGGGGCTTCTAGTCTTAAGTGTAATCTTATTTAGGGAAACACAATCCAGACACTTATGTGTAAGTATGACAAAACCAGCAGGGATTGATTTATATGATACTTGAGAAGAGAGCCTTTTACAAAATACTGAAGTCTGCATGATGCTTTGCCACAACCTCCGTATATTTCACAACGTATTTACAAGCCCCTGGTTCAACAAATTGAGAACATTCTTCTTACTACCCTTTGATCTGGGAATGGACGTTAACAAACCCTGTAACTCGCTGTTTTTGCACCCTGATTCTTTACCTGCAAGTGAAGCTAATGATGGAATCCTTCTAACAAACTTGTGAGGATTAAATAAGATAAAACATACAAAGTGCTTAGAAGGGGGCATGACACTAGTAATTGATCAAAAATGTTACTTCTTCCAATGCCAGACTTATCTTAGGACAAGTCTTATAACAGATGACATAATTACAAAGCCTTTAACAGTCAGTGTGGCTCTTCACCTTCCTGGATTCTCATCTCATTTGGCTTTCTAAGGCACTATTGTTGTTGAGTTGCTCAGTTGTGTCTGACACTTTGCGACCCCATAGACTGTAGCCCACCAGGCTCTTCTGTCCATGGGATTTTCCAGGCAAGAACACTGGAGTGGGTTGCCATTTCCTTCTTCAAAGACAATATTATATCACTATAAAATAACAAACACTCCTTCTTTTTTCTTTTTCTAACAGTTGCCATGTTCCTGATTATCTGTAAAAGGGCATCAGGATGGGGAATGTAATCAAGTTTTTGAAAATATGCATTGCAAGTAAAATTATTCTGTGATGATTGTCTGATACAGTGTTTATTGACCATTTTCTTTTCTCCTCATCCTAAGCAGCGGAATGAAACTGAAGTATCATTCTCTATTTTCACCGAGAGAGCCAAAGCTGGATTTCCTATTTCTTGCTCCGTCAGTTCTCAAATGCACTCTTCCTGAGAGCTGTGCTGTGAGCCTGACGGCACAGCTGCAGCGGCCCGTGCTTCGCCCTCCTGCACAGTGAAGGGAAGCGAAGGTCCTTCAGTCCTGTGCACCCCTTGGTGACATGCATGGACCAAACCGTCCATGGGTTCTCCAGGCCAGAATCCGGGAGTGGGTTGCCATTTCCTTCTCCAGGGCATCTTCCCAACCCAGGGATCAAACCCAGGTCTCTCTCATTGCAGGCAGATTCTTTACCAGCTGAGCCACCAGGTAACGCAGTAAGGTGTAACATGAAACTGGCCACTATGCGTCGAGGATGGAAGATAAACATTGAATCTGAAGAGCAAACATATCTAGTGCACATTCATGATTACAGCCATAGTAGCTTAAAAAAAAATAAATTTCAGCCCAAGGATTTTCCTAACCAAGTAGAGAAAGTCGTGATAAAGCACAAGGACACAATGATTTTGATTAACCGTTACCTAATGATAGGCAAACACTCATAATGGTGTTTTTCAAAAGAACCCGATAGTGGTTTTCAAAAGCAATTAACAGCCAATGGTGTGTATTATTTAACGGCATCAACGGCATATCTTCTCTCAACCGACTAAGTAGCATACAGGTTCCAACCATGTTCAAATTGAAACAAAAAAAAAAGCAAAGAGGATGACAGAAACTTGACTGAATCTTTTAAAAATGCCATTAGTCTTTCTCTTTCGTGCAGAATTATGTGTCATTTAAATGGATACTTAAAAAGCTTTGTTGTACAGTTGATTGTTGAAAGCTTTGAAATTAAGTAATTTGCCATTTCTTAGTGCTCGCTAAGCAAATACAGGTATACAGGGAGATCAAACCAGTCAATCCTAAAGGAAATCAATCCTGAATAGTCATCGGAAGGACTGATGCTGAAGCTGAAACTCCAATACTTTGGCCACCTGATGCAAAAAGCCGACTCATTGGAAAACACCCTGATGCTGGGAAAGACTGAAGGCAGGAGAAGAAGGGGACGACAGAGGATGAGGTGGCTGGATGGCATCACTGACTCAATGGACATGAGTTTGAGAAAGCTCTGGGAGACAGTGAAGGACAGGAAAGCCTGGCATGCTGCAGTCCATGGAGTCGCAAGGAGTCTGACATAACTGAGTGACTGAACAACAAATATATTTTTTCTTGAGTTTTCACAGCAGCTAGAAGCACCAGAAAGTGTATTTCCAACCAGAAGACAGAGAGAGACAAAGAGAGACAGAGAGAAATACGTGTATGTTATAAGGAAAATGGATGTGGAAGATGCTGATGTTAATTTTAATTTTGTCAGCTGAAAACATTCTAATATAAATGTATTTAAACAATAAAGTAAAAATGTGTCTGCCTTCAAATTACTTAACAAAGACACAGAGGTTATATTGGCAGTAAATATAAAGCTCTCAGCATTTTCTTTGCTGATTTCTACATGCTAAGGCTTCCCGGGTGGTGCAGTGGTAAAGAACTCGCTTACCAATAGAGGGCGAGGCAGAAGACACAGGTTCAATCCCTGGGTCAGGAAGATCCCCCACGGGAGGAAACGGCAGCCCACTCCAGGGTTCTTGCCTGGAGAATCCCATGGACAGAGGAGCCTGGCTTGCTACAGTCCAGGAGTCTCAAAGAGTTGGACATGGCTAAATACACACACACGTTTGTTTTAAAATGCAAGTATATTTCACTTTCCTGGATCCAGGTAACACTAAATGATCTAAAAAATACGAGAGGTGAAAGGCTAACCAACCACCGTTCTTAAGAGAGGACTTGAGAGTTCAGAGAGGAGGAGGGATAAAGTATGGTGTTTGGCATGGTGGTTATTCCCCGTGGGAGACCAAATTCAGGGGTCTGACTTTTTTTGCGTCTGAATCAGTGTGCTTTGCTCTGTTTCTTGGACACTGAGGACGCACTTAGCCCTGTGCTTCAGACTCGGTTTCTAGACTCAGATGAGAACTTGGAAAATCAGTCTAACCAGCACAAATGCCCTCCAGCTGCTAGCCAAAGAGACTACTGCACACACCCTAGTGAGGTCTGACCAATGGCCTTTCTATTCTTCTGTGAGATGCACCAATATTTGTGTCTAGAAGAGATAATATCAGAGAAGGCAATGGCACCCCACTCCAGTACTCTTGTCTGGAAAATCCCACGGATGGAGGAGCCTGGTAGGCTGCAGCCCATGGGGTCACTAAGAGTCAGACAGGACTGAGTGACTTCACTTTCACTTTTCACTTTCATGCACTGGAGAAGGACATGGCAACCCACTCCAGTGTTCTTGTCTGGAGAATCCCAGGGATGGGGGAGCCTGGTGGGCTGCCGTCTATGGGGTCGCACAGAGTTGAACACGACTGAAGCGACTTAGCAGCAGCAGCAGCAGAGATAATATAAAATCCTGGTGATTTTGCCTCCTGCACGTTCCCATCCACTTTCTTCCTTCTCCACCACTTCTCTATTCCACACTAGTCTGTCCTCTCACACACCTGGGAAGAGCTTCCTAACTGATGCACCGCCTCCACTCTGTACCCGCCGCCCACCGCCCCCCCACCCCATTTCTTTGCCCGCAGCCTTGCCATTCCAGAATGCACAGCTCGCCTTACTCAGGTCAGACTCTGCACTGTGCCCCCGCCATCCCCACCAGCGTCTCCAACCTACGTTCTCCCACTGATCTTAGGGTAAATTACACTCATCAGCAACATGGCTGATGGGTAGATCCGAGTCATCCCTACCTCTCCAGCCCCATCTGGAAGGCCCTTTCTTCTTGCTTTCTTGGTCCTGTCCTCAAAGTTTCTTTCCCTTGCACTTGCCATCTTCCCTCTCACCACAGGCCCTTTGCACATGCTGTTCCCTTTAACCCCAAAGACACCTTGTCCTCCCCGTTCTCCCTCCTCAGCTTCACACCTCACAGTACAGTTTCCTCACAGGAGCCTTCCTGGACCTCCTGAGTCCAGCCACTCATCACAGCACTTGTAAGAGCAGCAATCGGACGCGGGCTGTGTGGTAATTTGATTAAGAAATCACTTTGAGAGCAAGCGCCACCTCTCACAGCTGGGATATCTTAAGTTTAATGAAGCAAGGCTCAGCTGTGAGCTAAAAATAAACAGTCATTAAAACACTTGGGTCAGAAAAAAGCAAGTACTTAATATCATGTAAATGAATTTAAGATTTTAAATCTGCTTAAATTCAAGTTTTGAAAATAATTTTATTGAATTTTAAAAAGAAGTTATTTTATCAATATTGATTTTCTAGCCTCCTGCATTTGAACACAATCTGAACACCATTTTTGCAGTGTCTCTGCGTATGTGGTAAGCCACTTCATTTGAGTCAGACTCTGAGACCATGCAGAGAAGGCGATGGCACCCCACTCTGGTACTCTTGCCTGGAAAATCCCATGGACGGAGGAGCCTGGTAGACTGCAATTCATGGGGTAGTGAAGAGTCGGACACGACTGAGTGACTTCACTTTCACTTTTCACTTTCTTGCATTGGAGAAGGAAATGGCAACCCACTCCAGTGTTCTTGCCTGGAGAATCCCGGGGACTGGGGAGCCTGGTGGGCAGCCGTCTATGAGGTCGCGCAGAGTCGGACACGACTGAAGCAACTTGGCGGCAGCAGCAGCAGCAGCTGAGACCATGGACTGTAGCCCACTAGGCTCCCCTGTCCCTGGGATTCTCCAGGCGAGAATACTGGAGTGGGTTGCTGTGTGGGTTGCCATACTGGTTCTATTCCAGGAACAGGCCCTTTCTCTAAACTCTTTTTTGTTTTGTTTTGCTTTTTAATTTTTAAATTATTTTTTATTTTTATTTTTTTGAGGTATAACACTGTGTTAGTTCCAGGTGTACTAGGTGGATAAAGGGGAGGTAAAAAGAAAGACTTCCCAAGTCTCCTGTTTCTTAATTTTTTCACCTAAAAATAACTCTCATATCAAAAAGGCATTTTAGGGTGGCAAATTTTGCTCTGCTACAACATCAAGAGCATAGATAATAGTAAAATGTTGCAAAATAATTAAGAATTGATGAGTTGAGAGCATTTATTGCCTTTGTTTTTAATATGACATTTAATTCCATATTTATATAATTTAATTTTGAATAATGATTGCTTATCAGAAAATTTCAGGAAATTTAACAATTGATTCTCAGAAGCCAGTATAAGAATACTTCGTAACAATACTAGAGTCACCAAAAGGAGTTAGTGTCACAAAAATTGCTCTGAACTGAAATGCTTGGCCAAGGCCACGACAGAGCACTGCAGAGCTTCTCTCGCTCAGATCCAAGTGGTGCTTTGAAGTCAATCAATCTGTGGGAGGTGGGAGAGCTAAATGTCAGAGGATATTTGGTTTAAGATACGTTTTTTTAAAAAATATTCGTAATGTTGAAGTAATAATAGCAGGGTGACTAAAAGCATGGGTCTGGAATCAGATAGCCTTATATTTGATGTCCAACCCTCTTATTTCATGACTTGTTCAACTGAGCAAGAATTTCTGTTGTTCTGAAAATAGCTATATATCTTTACATGAAGATAAGAATGTCTACCTTCCTAGTTTTTCTATAAAAAAGAATTGGCAACTATTGCTTTTCCCAAAGTGTGTGCCACAAGACACTGGTTTTGTGAAATGTTGATAGGTACTAACCTGAGAAAATTCTGGTTTAAAATTAAGAAATTTAAAATGTGGAATCTGAAGAAAGGATATAAATGAACTTGTTTACAAAACAGAAATAGACTCACAGACATAGAAAACAAACTTATGGTTACCAAAGGGGATGGTGGGAGGAATAAATGAGGAATTTGGGATTAACATATATACACTACTGTATATAAAATAGATAGCTGACAAGGGACTTCTGTATAGTACAGGGAACTATATTCAATATCTTGAAATAACCTATAATGGAAAAGAATCTGCAAAAAAATCTATCTATCTGAATCACTCTGCTGTACCCCTGAAACTAATACAATCATGTAAAGTAACTATGCGTGCCTGTGCGTACTCAGTCGTGTTCAACTCTTTGTGACCCCAAGGACTGTAGCCCGCCAGGCTCCTCTGTCCACTGAATTTTCCAGGCAAGAATACTGAAGTGGGCTGCCATTTCCTTCTTCAGGGGATTTTCCACACCCAGGGATTAAACTGTGTCTCTTGCCTCTCCTGTACTGGCAGGCAGATTCTTCACCACTGTGCAAACTGGGAACTTCAATTTTATAAAACAGCTTAAGAAACTGAAAAACTATTTAAAAAATTAAGTTAAGAAAGGTTATAATAAAGAGTAGTTGAGAAAGGTATATTATAAGGAACATTTTGAAATGTGTTTGTCTAGTGATCTCTATTTGCATGAGTGTTTGAGGATCTATTTATTGTATTCTGAGGAACACGGATAAATATGCACACAGAGGTTAGCATGGGGCTGGTAAATGACTGTGGGCCTGATAAAGAAGAACAACAATAACATTTTTAGCCAAATCATTAAAAAATAATATTTAGCAAAGATATGGTGGTTGGTCCAATGGGAAAATGAAGTCCCGTGCAGTTGGATGGGCCAAAAGCCATTATAGACAGAAACTCCATGAACACTTCAAGGACTTTTGAAGATTCAGGTGGAGTAAAAACCAAAGTGAACTGAAAGAGAATTGAAAAGCTAGGGTTATTAGTCAACCAGAAACACATTGAAAGCAGAAGCCAAAGCTGAAAGAAGAGTAAGGTGAACCTAAGACGCCTCTCAAATGACACACAGAAAAGAAGAGGGCCCTGACGTGAAATCACCAAATAGAAGCTTTCTGTCTTCCTAGGGTTTCCTGGGCAAATTATTAGGAGAGGTGAGTGAACAAATTAATAGCTACGTGAGACTAAAAGAGTCTGGATTGGGCTAGGAAAAGACAGAGTCCTAAGAAGTCTTAGGTAGCAAAATAGACTCTAGCATAAGGTAAGGGGACTGGGCAGAAAAGAGACAAGTAGGCTTGTGGGAGGGAGGAAAATGTGCTTGAAGGGAGCTGGTTTGGTGTAAAGAACTGATTTGCCCCCAGTGCATTAACAGATTGATAAGTGAATGACTGCCATTGCAAACACACACAGAGAAAGACCACGCCTCTGTGAAAAGCGATCAAAATAGAGGAGCTACCTGAAGAGGCGCTGGTTTTGACCTCTAAGTGGGAGCATCACTTCAGCGTTCAGGACAGAGGGACCATGATCTCAGTCCAGAGTTTTGCCTTGCATATGGAGACAAACCAGAACAGTTGTAGCTTTTTCAGAACCAGGGAGAAGCCTGGGGAAGATACTGTTTGTATTAGCAAAATTCAGACTGGTGTGTTAACCCTGCCAGGTGAGTCTGAGCCCTATCTTAGAGACATTGTCTCAGAGCAAAACTTATAAAAAGGGGAACTGATAATCTATAAAAGTGAACTGGGCATATATATTATGTGCTGATGACCACCTTTGGAGAAGTCAGGGTACAGTGGGTATGGGACAACCCTTGAGTTAACTTCCAACACCCGGAATTGACCTTGAAACCTTAGCAACAGATTCCTTTCTATCAGAGCTACATAGGAGAAGGCATCTGTTTGAGAATATTACACCCTTCACCTTGATTCAAGAAACTGTGTGGTAATCAATCTGGTTTCTTAACAAATACTTAAGGAAAAGAAAAAAAAAAAGCAAAGACAAGAAAGCAGTGCCTTTTCAGAAGAAGGTATCACAGTTAATTAGCAGTTCTGAATAATGATGATCATAACCCAAGAGTCAATATTAATTCTTCTTTTCCTTCTAAGATAGGCTTTTGATCTACAATTCAGGATTTGTTTCTGACCTTGTAGCTTAAATTGTGCTGTAAGACGTTGTGATGATAGATAATCTTTCCAAATAAAGGCCCAGTGAGCACTGGCCTTACCGCGTGCACCGCATCCGCACGGCAAAGCCCAGAGGAAACTGCGTTGAAAGACGGGCGAGGTAGCCAGCTGCGCCCATTTCCCTTGATCAAGGGCATAGTTGGCGACGTCTCTTCAATTCAAATTCTTTTGACCTTCAAGAGGTCGCAGCACAGTCCTTTCCAAGGTAAAAATTACCCCATTACATACTCTGAGATTTTAGGTGCAGCTTTCACAAAGCATCCCTATTACACTGTCTTGCTTTTGCCAAGGACACCCTCTTGCCCCTGGCATTCGGCTCTGACCCAGTCTGACAGAAGCAGGGCAGACTGAAAAGAGCAGCCACAAAGCCAGCCAGCACGCCCCTGCTGCTCCAAGGACGCTTCCACATTTTCTCGCTCCCTTTCTTTCTTTCTTTTCCTCCCTCCCTCCTTCCCTCCTTCCCTCCCTCCCTCCCTCCCTTCCTTCCTTTCTATGCAGCAGTGAAGCTTTACTGCTGCTGCTAAGTTGCTTCAGTCGTATCCGACTGTGCGACCCCATAGACGGCAGCCCACCAGGCTCCGCCGTCCCTGGGATTCTCCAGGCAAGAACACTGGAGTGGGTTGCCATTTCCTTCTCCAATGCATGAAAGTGAAAAGGGAAAGTGAAGTTGCTCAGTCGTGTCCGACCCTCAGTGACGCCATGGACTGCAGCCCACCAGGCTCCCCCGTCCATGGGACTCTCCAGGCAAGAGTACTGGAGTGGGGTGCCATCGAAGCTTTACTAGAAATCTAAAAAGTGAACTTTTGACAGGAAATACAGCTCTAGGCGGAGAAGGCAATGGCAACCCACTCCAGTGTTCTTGCCTGGAGAATCCCAGGGACGGGGGAGCCTGGTGGGCTGCATCTACGGGGTCGCACAGAGTCGGACGCGACTGAAGTGCCTTAGCAGCACCACAGCCCCAGGAGATATGCTACGCACATCACAGTACTGCCCACCCCACTCTGTTCCTCATAGCTTAAAACAATACACACACGCACATCACACGCAAATATACATGCTTAAAGGGAACTAAAGAGCCTCTTGATGAGGGTGAAAGCAGAGATGGAAAAGCTCAAAAGATTAAGATCGTGGCATCTGGTCCCATCACCTCATGGCAAAGAGATGGGAAAGCAATGGAAACAGTGACAAGCTTTATTTTCTTGGGCTCCACAATCACTGCAGATGGTGACTGCAGCCATGAAATTAAAAGACACTTGCTCAGCTATGACCAACCTAGACAGCATATTAAAAAGCAGAGTCATCACTTTGCCAACAAAGTTCCACATGGTCAAAGCTATAGTTTTTCCAGTAGTCATGTATGGGTGTGAGAGTTGGACAATAAAAAAGGCTGAACACCAAAGAAGTGATGCCTTCAGACTGTGGTGTTGGAGAAGACTCTTGAGAGTCCCCTGGACTGCAAGGAGATCCAACCAGTCCATCCTAAAAGAAATCAACTCTGGATATTCATTAGAAGGACTGATGCTGAGGATGAAACTCCAATACTTTGGCCACCTGATGTGAAGAGCTGACTCACTGGAAAAGACCCTGATGCTGGGAAAGATTGAGGGCAGGAGAAGGGGATGACAGAGGATGAGATGGTTGGATGGCATCACTGACTCAATGGACATGAGTTTGAGCAAGCTCCGGGAGAGGGTGAAGGACAGAGAAGCCTGGCGGCTGTGGTCCCCAGGGTCACAAAGAGTTGAACATGACAGAGCAGAGCAGCTGATCAACAACAGTTATTAACAGTATATTAAAATATTGCTTTATCCATACAGTTCTGCATTAAATTAATAATGCTTGTTCTCTCATTTTATCTACAGCTTGGTTCACTTTTGTAATTGTTGAGTAAAAATAGTGAAAGGAAAATCCTAAAGTTAATGGAACTCCCAACAAAACCTGCAATATGAGAGTGGTAGATTCCATAACATACCTAAAACGCAATCTCATTATCACTATCTATTTCTGTCTGGAAAATCTGAATTTAAATTAAAGCCTTTTAAAATTTCAGCATTAAATTCCATATCCACGGACACCCGTGCACAGAACACACACAAAAATGATTCAAGAGATCAATTATACATATAATTCTGTGTAGTAAGACCGTTTCAGGTAGTGCTATACATAGGGCTAAGATAGATGGAAAATCAGTTAATTGTGCATCCACAAATCACGTAATCCAACATTTCATCTTCTTAAATCAGGTTGCCACATTTGTAGGAAGATCTGTAGTTTTTAGAAAGAATGTTTCTCATTTTCTTCATAAAATACCCAACTGTAGTTAAATAAGCTTGAATAATTTTTTAAGATATAATAAGGTATCAATATGATGTTTAGCCTGAAAATCTTTTCGTAGCCTTGTCTGGATTGATAAGGCATCTTTGCTTTGGGTCCTTTGTGTGTTTGTTTTGAAGTGTGCCTTACCTTTTTCTGGGCAACTTTTTAATGGCCAAGCAAAAATAGAAGCATAATTACCACTGTCTACTTAGAAAACAATGGCATCTTTTAAATATGCACCACTTTTCCAAAACAGAGTGAATTATGTAGATATTGGCCCACTAAATCCTCACAACTAAAGTATAAATTAGAACAAGTTAGTTTCTAGGCAAGAGTACTGAAGTGGGATGCATTGCCTTCTCCAATCCCAACTTAAGAAACATGGAAATTGAAACAAACAAACAAAAAAAACCAAGAGAAGTGGGCAAGGTATTTCAGGAAATCAGTCACAGGACTCTCAGTGAAGACTTTGGACTTTCTAAGACTCTGACCATTAGGGCTTGGCTCTGTGTTTAACCTACTCTGTCATTTTTTCATGGATGCGTTTCCGACACGATAACCTAGGGAGAGATATTTCAGTTGTGATTCAAGTTATATTACAGACCCAGATACAGTATATTGCCAAGTTCTTGGTTCACTATGTACATCCAGAACCTGAATTTAAGAAGCCTCCAGTAGTAGAGCATTAGAATTAGAAATGAAAGCTAGTATATGTATAAGATGATCCACAGTGTTTATTCAAAACATCAATTTTTTTTGTCCTTGCAATTAGCCAAAAATTTAATGTATTTAATTTAATTAATTAGGTGCTTGCATTACATAGGGCTAAGATAGATGGAAAATCAGTTAATTGTGCATCCACAAATCACGTAATCCAACATTTCATCTTCTTAAATCAGGTTGCCACATTTGTAGGAAGATCTGTAGTTTTTAGAAAGAATGTTTCTCATTTTCTTCATAAAATACCCAACTGTAGTTAAATAAGCTTGAATAATTTTTTAAGATATAATAAGGTATCAATATGATGTTTAGCCTGAAAATCTTTTCGTAGCCTTGTCTGGATTGATAAGGCATCTTTGCTTTGGGTCCTTTGTGTGTTTGTTTTGAAGTGTGCCTTACCTTTTTCTGGGCAACTTTTTAATGGCCAAGCAAAAATAGAAGCATAATTACCACTGTCTACTTAGAAAACAATGGCATCTTTTAAATATGCACCACTTTTCCAAAACAGAGTGAATTATGTAGATATTGGCCCACTAAATCCTCACAACTAAAGTATAAATTAGAACAAGTTAGTTTCTAGGCAAGAGTACTGAAGTGGGATGCATTGCCTTCTCCAATCCCAACTTAAGAAACATGGAAATTGAAACAAACAAACAAAAAAAACCAAGAGAAGTGGGCAAGGTATTTCAGGAAATCAGTCACAGGACTCTCAGTGAAGACTTTGGACTTTCTAAGACTCTGACCATTAGGGCTTGGCTCTGTGTTTAACCTACTCTGTCATTTTTTCATGGATGCGTTTCCGACACGATAACCTAGGGAGAGATATTTCAGTTGTGATTCAAGTTATATTACAGACCCAGATACAGTATATTGCCAAGTTCTTGGTTCACTATGTACATCCAGAACCTGAATTTAAGAAGCCTCCAGTAGTAGAGCATTAGAATTAGAAATGAAAGCTAGTATATGTATAAGATGATCCACAGTGTTTATTCAAAACATCAATTTTTTTTGTCCTTGCAATTAGCCAAAAATTTAATGTATTTAATTTAATTAATTAGGTGCTTGCATAATGATGCTAAAGCTGAAACTCCAGTACTTTGGCCACCTCATGTGAAAAGTTGACTCATTGGAAAAGACTCTGATGCTGGGAAGGATTGGGGGCAGAAAGAGAAGGGGACAACAGAGGATGAGATGGCTGGATGGCATCACCGACTCGATGGATGTGAGTCTGAGTGAACTCCGGGAGTTGGTGATGGACAGGGAGGCCTGGCATGCTGCAATTCATGGGGTCGCAGAGTCGGACACGACTGAGCGACTGAAGTGAACTGATAGTCACATTGAATTTAAGAAACTGATATATGAATATATGTGAATATGATATGGTATTCAAATATACACAGGTTTCCCTGGTGGCGCAGATGGTAAAGAATCTGCCTGCAATGCAGGTGACCCAAGTTTGATTCCGGGATTGAGAAGATCTCCTAGAGAAAGGACTGGCTACCCACTCCAGTATTCTTGCCTGGAAAATCCTACAGACACAGGGGCCTGGTGGGCTACAGTCCATGGGGTCACAAAGAGTCAGACACAACTAAACCACACCAAGAACAGCAATGAATATACTTAGGGTATAGAATTTATAAAGAGATCTTGTGGCTTTTGACCACAACAATTTTAATGAAGGCAACATATAGGCAAAATGTATGCAAAAAAGAACAAATATGTCTCACTTTACCTTTAGTTTCATACTTGCAATGGCCAGAAGCTACTGGGAGCTAATGGGATGTGGCTGTTTTGCCTAAGTTGACCTACTGGAAATAAAAACACAATGTAACCCAACAATTGTGGTTATTCTCATGTGTAACATTTCAAAATTCTCATATTTTGTTCTCAGAATTTTACTTATGAATGACTACATAATATCTGAAGTGTTGTCATTTAGTTGGTAAGTTGAGTCCAACTCTTTTGTGACCCCAAGGACTATAGCCCCCCGGCTCCACTGTCCATGGGATTTCCCAGGCAAGAATATTGGAGTGGGTTACCACTTCCTTTTTCAGGGAATCTTCCAGATTCGGGGATCAAACCCAAGTCTCCTGCATTGGCAGGCAGATTCTTTACCGTCTGAGCCACTAAGTAAGCCCCACTGAAGTGTAGGGAGTACATTTAATAAGTGACCATTTAGAGTGTGCTTGCATTTTTCACAAAATGTTTTCTTTCTTTGTGAATGTATAAACTTGAGCCCCAACTTCTACATATTAATCTTCCTCCATGTATGCTATTATTCTATTAACTGATTTGAATTTTCAAATTATGTCTAATTCATTCAGTTCTCAAAATATGGAATGCCTCTATATACAAGTCTCAATTAAGAATTCAGTAAATATTTTTAAAGATGAGGAAAGTAATCCCCAAATAAAGATTATCCCCCAATTTTTTTCTTACAAGAATAAAGATCTAATTTTTAAGAATAAATCAATCATTCACTTAATGAATCAGGAAAACCTTAACAACTTTAATTTGGGTAATATTAAACAGAAGAGATAATTTGTTAGGGTTAGGTAGACTTGAAATCTTGTTAGCTGAAAGAAGCATTTTGTAACATGTTTCTTCTAAGCCATTGCAAATGTTTCAAAAATGTCAAATGCTACAAAATTGTAATTCAGGTGATTGCTCTCTTCATCCTTATTATAGTCAAATCTTTTTATGTAATTTGTATTATCACTGATTTGATTCTTGCCTGCCACGACTTATTACTGATTCCTCCAAAAATAACTTAACATTTTTTATGGTTGGTCTTCTAAAGTAGGCCTAATTTTCTCATGTTTAATTTGAAATATTGGAAACAATTCCTTTTTACTTCTGTCCATAGGATTTCCCAGGCAAGAATCCTGGAGTGGGTTGCCACTTCCTTCTTTGGGGGATCTTTCCGACCCAGGGATTCAACCCAGGTCTTCAGCACTGCACTGTACTGCAGGCAGATTCTTGACCATTGAGCCACTGGGGAAGCCCAGTGTACCAAGGTAAGATACTGATTAATTAGGGGTCTTCTTTTTTTTTTTTTTCCTGATGGAAAGAACATGCATTTTTGGTTAGGCTTCAGTTCAGTTCAGTCGCTCAGTTGCGTCCGACTCTTTGAGACCCCATGAATCGCAGCACGCCAGGCCTCCCTGTCCATCACCAACTCCCGCAGTTCACTCAGACTCACATCCATCAAGTCAGTGATGCCATCCAGCCATCTCATCCTCGGGCGTCCCCTTCTCCTCCTGCCCCCAATCCCTCCCAGCATCAGAGTCTTTTCCAATGAGTCAACTCTTCGCATGAGGTGGCCAAAGTACTGGAGTTTCAGCTTTAGCATCAGTCCTTCCAAAGAAATCCCAGGGCTGATCTCCTTCAGAATGGACTGGTTGGATCTCCTTGCAGTCCAAGGGACTCTCAAGAGTCTTCTCCAACACCACAGTTAGGCTTAGCTTTCTATATTTATTTTCACAGGTAACAATTCTACATTTCTATCATCTGTCCCAGTAGATATTTTTATCCTGACCTAGTTCACTGGTTTCTATTTCTTAGTTTCCTTCAAGAGAACCTATTTAAGTTCAGTCCCAAGCCCACAGCTCAAGTTCAGGTTCGGTGGGGACAGAACACAGTGAGCTGGAGCCATGCGTTGTCTTCCTGGGCAGCTGTGATTAGGAAATCACGGCTTTTGATGTGCTCTTTCTCCTTTATTTTTAGTACACCCACTAGGCTTAAGCCCGCATTTTATATTTAAATGTGTTCTGAATCATGACATTTTGGTACTACTTGGTTTCCCTATAAAATTGTTAGAAATTCATTGGGCCTCTTGCCTAATCAGTCATTCATTACATAATTTTGAATTGATTGGTCACTGATTATACAGTTGAATTTCAGCTGCTGAGAAAACATAGTACTGTCTTATGTCCAAGACTCTCATTTGCAAAATTAGTTGCCAAGATAATAAAAGCCATCTTTGAAAATTGCTACCTTTTGGGCACAAGTTGTTTATTTTTAGTTAATATTTCCTAAATGATGCTTTATATTGTCAAGTACTACATTTGTTGTTTCGTATTTTAATAGAAAAATCTAAAAATAATTGTCATCAATAACTTTGAAGATCTGAAAAGCAGGAAATTATTTCTGGATTGAAAATAAACACTTCTATTAAATATGCTGCTGTGCTTGCTACTCTTAATTGTTAAAGCACTTGCTTTTAGGTTGTTATAGGAAAGGGATCTGTGTTGTTTTGCTCCTAAAATTGTACCTTAAATATGAAAGAAACCAAATATATATAACACAGAAAAGGGAGGATGCAACCACTGACACAACTATTCACCTCATTGTGAGGGGATATTTGCAAATTCCATTCAGTTCTATGAGAATTCATTGAATGTTTTCTTTGTGGAAAAATCCTTCCATGGGCTATGAGGAAAGAAGCCAAGATGACTAAGGCGTGCTTCCGTTTCAGATTTACAAAGTTCTTCAAAATGAACATTTTATTATGATTTTGTAGATGAGAAAACTGAGGTTCAGAGAGGATAAGTCACCTGACCAAGTGAAACAGCTAAAGCAGTCAAACTAGGTGTTCATCCTCACACCTGATGACCGCAAACCACTTCCGTCGCTCATCACCCCAGGATTCACGCTGTAGAACCGCAGCAGCCTGTGTTGAGCTAATGTAAGCATCTCAAATAGCATTCTGACATTCAAGAGTAAGTAAAATATATTGCTAAAATTAATTGTATTTGCTTTTTTCCATTTTTAATGTGATCGCTAGAAAATTTAAAATCATGTGTGTCTCTCATTTGAAACTTACACTGTGGTTCTCCTGGAAGCATTGTTTCAGGGTGTGTTAGTCGCTCAGTTGCGTCCAGCTGTTTGCAACCCCATGGACTGTAGCCTACCAGACTCCTCTATCCATGGAATTTTCCAGGCAAGAGTACTGGAACGGGTTACCATGCCCTCCTCCAGGGGATCTTCCTGACACAGGGACTGAATCTCCTGCATTGCAGGCAGATTCTTTACTGTTTGAGCTACCGGGAAGACCTATTGTTTTAGAAAATGCTATATATTTCTTACTCAATGTGTTTCAAATTGCCTTTTATTTTGCTTTTACTTATCCCCTTTATCCTCCTGAAATCTACAAAGCTACATGAATGTTCTCATTAACAAGATTCAGAAAACTTTTATTGGACGCATCAGCAAAGTATTTTCCCCTGAGTGCTTGAATTAGAGGATTTGTAACTTCCTGGCGTGCTGCGATTCATGGGGTCGCAAAGAGTCGGACACGACTGAGCGACTGAACTGAACTGAACTGAGTGCTCCTGAAAAGATTTTTGGCGGCAGAATGTTATTGCTACCTGAATAGAATGTAAGTGCCTTCAAATGAGGGTCAAGTTTTGCTCTCTATTTTCTACCACGATCAATATTGTAAATGGTTGGTGCAGATGGGTTAACAAGAGAGGAAACTAAAAGCTCGAGGGTGAGAGAGAATACTAACTAATTCTATTCAATGACAAGAGAAATGAAGCAAGCTATTAAAACTTAGACCTGCCAAACTATTTTTATTCTGAAAAAAAGAAAAAAAAGTTTATTCCCACTGCCTTTAGAGTTATTGTGCACTCTCTCTCCATGCCCCTTGCCCTCTGAGAGTCTTCTTATCTATAGCCTAAACAGACACAAATATTTGGTTAAAATAAAAATCTCCCTTTTTTCTCTCCAAACCCCAACTACTTAGGTCAAAATTTTATCAAAATTGCAATTTAAACAGTAAAATAAACTAAGAAGTGAAACATAGCCTCAATTGACTGTGTTTCTTTGATTTGCAAATTGGGGTATTGCTAAAAACAAGAAAACAGCCAAAATGGAGTAGCTTATGCTAAGTCCCATGGCACCAAAGAGACTTAATTATAGTTTTGGCTCCACCAGAAGTGGAATTTTAAACCAGCCAGTCAGGAATTGCCTGATTCAGCACAGGTTACGTAATCTGCGGGGTAGACCCCTACCGTCCCCAAAAGGGCAGTAATCTTGGAATTACTTGGAATAAGCAACCTGCTTTTTGTCTAGTGTAATCCCTTGTTCCTGTCCCTCTGCCTCTACAAGTCTGTCAAGTTGCACAGGTCCTCACAGCTCTTTCCTCTCTCTCTGCTAGATGGGGTTCTGCCCAATTCAAACTGAGTTTTGCTCAAATAAATTCTTAAAGATGCTATGGTACCTCAGTTTCTCTTTTAGCAATATATTTAATCTTTAAGTTTTCTTGATTTCATTTCTGATGTAGTCCTTCACCCAGAAGAATACAAGATCTATGGTGTCTGTTTTTCCTCTTTTTTCACGATTAGCTGTGGAAATGACCCAGACAGGAATCTGAACCAGCTTACAGAATAGCCCACAGGGATTTGCATACTAAGATTTTTCAAATATGCAGTTTCAAAAATCTAAATCTAAGCCTGTGGGCTCGTTTAACTAATGAAATTTGATTAGATTGTTTTTTTTTTCAGGTCTAGAGACAAAATTAGCAAAAAGCTAGGACTAAAATAAACCTCCAAAATTACCAGTTTTAATCTGTTTCCTCAGAGTATCTGGAGGGGAGGGACTAGCAAACTGTAAAGGAAACATGAAATTCAAGTTGACCCTGATGATCTTTCAGTGAAGGCCTTATGGTTTGGCTTGCTTTTTACTTGCTTAAGACTAAACCGTTTTTAATAACCTATACTGTGTGGATCACAATAAACTGTGGAAAATTCTGAAAAAGATGGGAATACCAGACCACCTGATCTGCCTCTTGAGAAATCTGTATGCAGGTCAGGAAGCAACAGTTAGAACTGGACATGGAACAACAGACTGGTTCCAAATAGGAAAAGGAGTGCGTCAAGGCTGTATATTGTCACCCTGCTTATTTAACTTATATGCAGAGGACATCATGAGAAACGCTGGACTGGAAGAAACACAAGCTGGAATCAAGATTGCCGGGAGAAATATCAATCACCTCAGATATGCAGATGACACCACCCTTATGGCAGAAAGTGAAGAGGAGCTAAAAAGCCTCTTGATGAAAGTGAAAGAAGAGAGCGAAAAAGTTGGCTTGAAGCTCCACATTCAGAAAACGAAGATCATGGCATCTGGTCCCATCACTTCCCTGGGATTTCTTTGGAAGGAATGCTGCTAAAGCTGAAACTCCAGTACTTTGGCCACCTCATGCGAAGAGATGACTCACTGAAAAACACTCTGATGCTGGGAGAGATTGGGGGAGGAGGAGAAGGGGACGAGAGAGGATGAGATGACTGGATGGCATCACTGACTCGATGGATGTGAGTCTGAGTGAACTCCGGGAGATGGTAATGAACAGGGAGGCCTGGTGTGCTGCAATTCATGGGGTCGCAAAGAGTTGGACACGACTGAGCGACTGAACTGAACTGAACTGACCCATTTGAATGTTAATCTCATCCAGAAACGCCCAGAATAATACTTGACTGAATGATATTTGGCCACCCCATGGCCCAGTTAAAATAATGCATATAACTAACCAGCAATATGTGTGTGTGTATGTATTATCTTTCAGAAAGATTACTCCAGGCACCAGTAACACATAATAAAAATTGGCAAGAAAGGGAGAAATATTGAGTACTCATCCTGGCATATCTACACGTATCGTATTTTCAAATAACAGAATTTCCCTTATTTGATAAGGGAAACATTTTTCTTTATGAAAGAATTCTAGCTCAGTAAATGTTAAAGGGATAATAGAATCAGAAATCAAAATTTTGCAATATTGATGAACCAAAATTTAATGAAGCCCGTTTACAGGAACTATAAAAGACAAATCAAAATTGTGGAGTGTTCTATCCCACAATTGACTTGGTTTTTTACATACCAGTACAAGAGAAGAAAGAGCACAGATAATCTTAAACAAGAAATTTAGAAGAGTTAAGACAGACTTAACAGAATTTGTCTAGTTCTTGATAACTAACAAGGTCTAAAAATACTTTTTCAGCTAATCAGAGAAATCAGCAGTTATTAGGTGATACCAAAGAGTTTCTATGACATTTATTAGGGGTCACACATAGAATTTCTTTACAGGCTTCTCTTTCTTCTTATGTGCATCTGACATTTTCATAAGAAAAAGAAGTTTAAAAAGAAAAAAAAAGCCTACACTCTTTTACCCTTTACCTTCACTGTGTGCCCATTTCTTCTTACCTTTAGCAATATTTATAACCAGCCTAGATAGCATATTCAAAAGCAGAGACATTACTTTGCCAACAAAGGTCTGTCTAGTCAAGGCTATGGTTTTTCCTGTGGTCATGTATGGATGTGAGAGTTGGACTGTGAAGAAAGCTGAGCTCTGAAGAATTGATGCTTTTGAACTGTGGGGTTGGAGAAGACTCTTGAGAGTCCCTTGGACTGCAAGGAGATCCAACTAGTCCATTCTGAAGGAGATCAACCCTGGGAATTCTTTGGAAGGAATGATGCTAAAGCTGAAACTCCAATATTTTGGCCACCTCATGAGAAGAGTTGACTCATTGGAAAAGACTGATGTTGGGAGGGACTGGGGGCAGGAGGAGAAGGGGACCACAGAGGATGAGATGGCTGGATGGCATCACCGACTCGATGGACATGAATTTGGGTGAACTCCGGGAGATGGTGATGAACAGGGAGGCCTGGCGTGCTGCAATTCATGGGGTCGCAAAGAGTCAGACACGACTGAGTGACTGAACTTAACTGGACTGAAACATTTTTTGTTTATCTAACAAGTGAAAATAACTTGTTCTACTGTTTTAATTTGCAGTTCTTTAAAGTACACAGCATGATGGTTTGAATTATATATATTATGATGTGATTACCAATATAGTTTTAGCTAACATTCATCTTCTCATATAGATAAAATAAAAAGAAAAGAAAATAGAAAAACATAAAGGAAAACAATATTTCTTCTTGTGATAAGAGCTCTTAGGATCTAACTATCTACATTCTTGTATATCAAACAGTAGTGTTACTTACAGTCATGTTGTACATTACATTCCTAGTAATTATTCATCTTACAACTGAAAGCTTGTCTTTTGACCACCTTCCTCCCATCTCTTCCTTTCACCACCTTTAGTAACTACAAGTCTGATCTATTTTTATATTAGAGTTTTGTTTAGATTTCACACGTAAGTGAGATCATACAACATTTGTCTTTCTCCATCAGATTCATTTCACTTAGCATAATGCCTTCAAGATCCATCCATGTTGTCACAAATGAGGATGTCCTCATCTTTTAGGGCTGAATAATGTTTCACTGCATCTATTATGTATATATATATATAATGTATACATATATATGCCACCACTTCTTTCTTTATCCATCCATCCACCTACGGACACTTAGACTGTTTCCATGTCTTGGCTACTGTAAACAATGCTGCTATGAGCTTGGGGGTGCGAGTATCTTTTCAAGTTAACGTTTTCATTACCTTTGAATATGCTCTCAGAGGCGGAATCGCTGGTTCATATGTAATTCTGTTTTTAACTTTTCAAGCATAATATGCAGATATCAGCAGCCATGGTGGCTGCTGCAATTTGTAATCCCATCAACAGCGTCCAAGGGTTCCCTTTCCTCCACACCCATGCCCCCTTTTCTTACCTCGCATCTTTTTGCTTATGGGCATCCTAACAGATAAGAGCTGCTATCTCATTGTGGTTTTAATCTGCATTTCCCCAATGGCTAGTGATGTTGAGCATCTTTTCATGAACCTGTTGGCCTTTTGTACATCTTCTTTGAGAAATGTTTATCCAGATTCTCTGCCAATTTTTTAACTAGGTTATTTGATTTTTGCTACTGAGTCATATGAGTTCTTTCTATATTTTGGATTTCTATATTAATCACTTATCAGATTATGGTTTGCCGTTTCTTTCCACTTTTAATCTCCCCCCACCAAAGGAGATATATTACTTAAAATTCTCATTCCTGCTGCTATAGTTTGTGCACACACACACACACACACACATATGTAATTTTAACCTGACAGCTGTTTTCTCTGTGCCTGATAGTGATATGTAAAACTTAAATCTTGATACACAGACAATCTGGAATTCAGTTGAACTTTTCTCAAGGTTTATGTTCCTAGTAATAATTGTAGGACTTCCCAAGAAAACCATTTAGCCAAATGTGCTCAAACTTTTGCCACACGAATACTTTTATTTTCACTTTTGCATTGATACGTTATGTAAAGACAGCTCCTGTTAGCTAATCACTACGGGAAAGTATCTTTGATAATTTTGGAAATGAGCATTCTGCCCTTGTACTACTGTTCTCTGAAGCAGTCCTTAAGCTTGCTTAAGCCTATTAGTGAGACCACCAAAACTTGGAAGGTAGAAAACCTGATATATTTTGTTGACAAAAATTATACATTCATCTTTAATTGTTTCTTGAAATAGCTACCCCCTCATAATTCGTGGCAACCAGTGAATACTAGAAGACAGACCTGGCTACTGCATATGTGAACAAATGTGGGCCTTATATCTCTTATTCTTTTTCTTTAACTGTAGTATAATTACTTTACAATGTGTGAGTTTCTATTGTATAACAACGTGAATCAGCTATTTGAATACACATATCCCTTCGCTCTTGAGACCCCCCCCCCCCCCCCCCCCCCCCCCCCCCCCCCC
>SJYT01068370.1:60395-124005 GCA_006410635.1 Cephalophus harveyi | reverse complement strand
CCGCCCACCCTCCATCCCAGCCCGCTAGATCATCACAGAGCACCGAACTGAGCTCTGCGCACCCTACGGCAGCTTCCCAGCAGCTGTCTCTTTTCCACATGGTAGTATATACTTCTTCTTTTTATATTGATGTCAGTTTCTGAGAAGTAATATAATGCCCAACTA
Organism: Cephalophus harveyi; assembly: GCA_006410635.1. Taxonomy (NCBI): domain Eukaryota; kingdom Metazoa; phylum Chordata; class Mammalia; order Artiodactyla; family Bovidae; genus Cephalophus; species Cephalophus harveyi. The sequence goes on along the minus strand of SJYT01068370.1, from coordinate 123,840 downwards.
GGTCGGTAGGCCACTTATCAGAGGGACTAGCAAAGGGTTACATAGTTCGTTATGTACATATCCTATTATAAATCTACACACCTATAGAAGCAAAAAATGATAGGGGCACATAAAACTTGAGGAAACTCTCTGCCATTGACTCCTTATTTTAATAATAATGATCACATTTTCAAAATAATATATTATGGCTCAGTGTAGAGAAGATTCAGAGACACATGTCATTCCACATGTTCAGGAGCTCTATTGTTCTCAGCTCACTGGCCCTAGGTAACTGTAGATCCCTTTACCTTCATCCACCTGGAACTGAATAAGCTGTAACCTTCCTGACTGGCAAAATTAGATTTTAGGTACCTCCCCTTGGAGATGTCTCACACCGATCTCAACTGGCCCAGTGTGTTGAGTTAACAAGCACACCCATCAGCGCTCTACCAAGCCAAGGAAGCAATCATCCACTTCTAACGCCCTCATTTCTGGAAGCAGGTGGAAATATGTGAGACACTAACAGGGCTGTTTATTCTGAAAGCATTAACATTTGTTCTCACTCATAAGCTACTTTTTTTGTTGAAATTTCTTAAGTACGATTCTTCATAGATTGATTTAAAATAAAGTTTATTCCACTTTCAAAAATGTTAAATTCAGCCTGCTAAACTACTTGCCTGTTGCAATGTTCAAGGTTCATTCAAATTTTATCATGGCTTGTTTCCTAATCAACTTATGTTTAAATTCCTTTGTCCAAAATTAACATTGAGAAACAATTTCAAGCATAAAACTCCAGTCTTGATGATGGTGACATATTCTTGATTCATACAGAAACTGTCAAAACACGCAAGCTTATGGTTTTTACTGACTTCTACCACTTTTTACTATATAGATGCTGTGGTGGGTTATGCATTTGAACTTAAGGCACATCAGAGTTAGAAATGCTATGGCAGAAACTATTAGCTGTGAAACCAATATTCAGTCGGCAATTTTTCATTAGTGAAAGAGTCTCTATATTCTGGGAGCAGTGGTCCTTCCAGATATAGAACTATTATATGTCTTACTCACATTATTGGTGGGGTGCTCAGTTACATGTAAGTAAATGTTACTGTAGGGGAGAGGTTCACGGACTCTCTTCAAAAGGAAGCCATCTATCTGGAGGCACACTCACCTATTCTGGCACTGCTTTCTTTTTGCTATATATAGTATGGCTCGAGCCACAGTGGTTACTCTGTGAGCGTGAAGCTACCTTGGGGATGGAAGCTGGATGCTAAGAATATTAAGGCAGGGAGAGAAGGAGCCTGAGACAATACTGACTTGCGCAACCCCCAGGCCATTCTAGAATGGCGCTTTGCCATAACGGATATTGTGAAACAAGTCTCTATTTTGGTAAAACGATTTTAGGTCATAGCCATGAAATACAATTCTCACATGCTAGTAAAGTAATGCTCAAAATCCTCCAAGCCAGGCTTCAGCAATACGTGAACCGGGAACTCCCTGATGTTCAAGCTGGCTTTAGAAAAGGCAGAGGAACCAGAGATCAAATTGCCAACATCCGTTGGAGCATGGAAAAAGCAAGAGAGCTCCAGAAAAACATCTGCTTCTGCTTTATTGACTATGCCAAAGCCTTTGACTGTGTGGATCACAATAAACTGTGGACAATTATGAAAGAGATGGGAATACCAGACCACCTAACCTGCCTCTTGAGAAATCTGTATGCAGGTCAGGAAGCAACAGTTAGAACTGGACATGGAACAACAGACTGGTTCCAAACAGGAAAAGGAGTATTGGTGTTGGAGAAGACTCTTGAGAGTCCCTTGGACTGCAAGGAGATCCAACCAGTCCATTCTGAAGGAGATCAACCCTGGGATTTCTTTGGAAGGAATGATGCTAAAGCTGAAACTCCAGTACTTTGGCCACCTCATGTGAAGAGTTGGCTCATTGGAAAAGACTGTGATGCTGGGAGGGATTGGGGGCAGGAGGAGAAGGGGACGACCGAGGAAGAGATGGCTGGATGGCATCACGGACTCGATGGACATGAGTCTGAGTGAACTCCGGGAGATGGTGATGAAAAGGGAGGCCTGGCGTGCTGCGATTCATGGGGTCGCAAAGAGTTGGACACTACTGAGCGACTGAACTGAACTGAACTGAATTGAAAAAAACTGTTTTAGCAAAGTCTGTATTTTCGTAACACACCCAGAATTAGAGTTATGATCTTTTTAAAAAATTTAAAGTGTAGCACATAATGATTTGACTCACATATCCCATGAATGCATGCATGCTAAGTCACTCCAGTCATTACCAACTCTTTGTGACCCCATGGACTGTAGCCCGCCAGGTTCCTCTGTCCATGGGATTCTCTAGGCAAGAACACTGGAGTGGGTTGCCATGCCCTCCTCCGGGGCATCTTCCTCACCCACGGATCAAATTCACATCTTCTGCGGCTCCTACATGGCAGGCAGATTCTTTACTGTTGAGCCACAGGGGGATAGTTATCACAATAAGTTTAATGATCATTTATCATCTCATATAGACACAAAATTAAAGAAACAGAAAAACATTTTCCTTGCTGCTAGAGCTATCAGGATTTACCCTCTTAACAGCCTTCATATAGGACATACAGCAGTGCTGATTATATTTATGATGTTATATATTAGATCCCTAGTAATGGCACCCACTCCAGTACTCTTGCCTGGGAAATCCCACGGACGGAGGAGCCTGGTGGGCTGCAGTCCATGGGGTCGTGAAGAGTCGGACACCACTGAGCCACTTCACTTTCACTTTTCACTTTCATGCATTGGAAAAGGAAATGGCAACCCACCCCAGTGTTCTTGCCTGGAGAATCCCATGGACGGAGGAGCCTGGTGGGCTGCCTCTATGGGGTCGCACAGAGTCGGACACGACTGAAGCGACTTAGCTGCAGCAGCAGCAGTACTTACTTATCTTGTAACTAGAAGTTGGTACCTTTAAATTGTCTTCATCCAGCTCCCCCTCATCCCTATCCCTGGCTCTGGTAACTGCAAATCTGCTCTCTTTTTTTAATGAGTTTGTTTTTGAAGCATAATTGTTGGTTTATAGTACTATGCTGGCCCACAGCACCATGTTGGTTTCAGAGGGATGATCTTTTGAAAGGACATACAGTAATATCAAGGGGTATTCATAGGATACACTTCAGACCTTTCATAATTAAATGTGCATCTTAATGGGATGAAGCTTTAGATAAAGTCAGTATTTCTTTCCTGTCATCCTGTACTAGTGAATATTAGGGCACTTTCTTATATACCAGTGATAAAATTTCATCATCATAAAGGAAACATTAATCTCATTAAAGCACATTTCTGTCAATTAGAATGCTTTCAATTGCAAGGATACAATATAAATTGAATAAATAACAAAATCACAGCAAATTATTTTATCTTTCAGAATAACTTGGTATAATCTAGCCTTTATATAGACAAAGAATACTCTCACACATTTATTAATCAGCACACAGTGAACATATGTTGTTTTTGCTATGCACAAATCACCTCCCACTACTTCTGGAATCAGATCTTCTCTTTTCTTAGAAATTTAATTCCATACTGTTCAGTTGGGGTCCACCCTGCCTCCTGTACCAAGCTATAGCATCTGGATTTAGCCAGTTCTGACCAATGAAATTATCTCTTATTCTTGGTCCCAGTAACTGATTCTGAATTGACAGCTGACACAAGCTGGACTAATCAGATCTTCCTAGGATGTTTTATCAAAACTATTTGAAAAGATTTTTTGCAGATAGGAAATGAATCTATGCAATGTTGGTGGCCATTTGGGGGCCTAACTCAAGAGCACAGAGTTAGCAACCTAAGAAGCTGACATTATCTGAGGCCCTAGATTCAACTGTGTCTGACGCAACTCATGTCCTGCTGCACATGCCCATGTTTCCTTTTCTGCAGAAATATGTAAAGCTGGAATTCAAGTAGGATGCAAAGCCCAATCTAATCTCGATAGAAGAGATGTCTGTATTTCTGTGCATGCCTCTATAAGCTCTTCACTTACATTTAAGTTTTATTAATGATGCTGAAAGTTAAAGAATGCATTAGGCAACATGATTTCATGTTTTTAATATGATAATTTGAAGATACATAGTCCCATAACCATGTGTCCATATTTATACTCTTACAAAAGAAGAAATCAGAAAAATCGTTGTCTCTAATCTAGCATCAAGTAAGACTGTTTCACCAAAGTAAAACACACATATAACACACAGTACACGCTCCAGGCCCACCTTGGGACACGCTAAACCAGGGAGCAGTGGTGCCAGGACCAAACCGACCTGGTGACAAGAAGAAGCCCGCACGTCCTGTGACACTACACCCACTACACCCACTCACACTGTACCCACTACACTCACTCACACTGTCCTCAATACACTCACTCACACTACACCCACTACACCCACTCACACTGTCCTCACTACATTCACTCACACTGTCCTCAATACATTCACTCACACTACACCCACTACACTCACTCACACTGTCCTCACTACACTCACTCACACTGTACCCACTACACTCACTCACACTGTCCTCACTACACTCACTCACACTGTCCTCAATACATTCACTCACACTACACCCACTACACTCACTCACACTGTCCTCACTACACTCACTCACACTGTACCCACTACACTCACTCACACTGTCCTCACTACACTCACTCACACTGTCCTCAATACATTCACTCACACTACACCCACTACACTCACTCATTTCCACATCACTACACTCACTCACACTGTACCCACTACACTCCTCACACTGTCCTCACTACACTCACTCACACTGTACCCACTACACTCACACTGTACCCACTACACCCACTCACACTGTGCTGACTGTACTCACTCGGGAGCGACTGCCTTCAGGAAGTTGCAGCCAGATCCAGGCCCTGTGGTGCCTGCCGCCTTCTGTGCCAGAAAGTGAAAAATTCCCAGGTCCTGCCCCTCCACCCCATCAACTCTGTGTGGGCCTTGCAGCCTTGCTAATGCTACCCTGGGAAAACCCAAAGCTCTACAAAGAGCAAAAGCAAAAGCAGAGAAGCATGGGCTCAGCCTCCTTCCCGCCTCTCCACGGGGTGAACCTAGTCACATCCACATTCTCTTGCTGGGAGACTCTCAGGGACAGAGGAGACTGGTGGACTGCAGTCCGTGGGGTGCGAAGACTCTGAGCAATCACATTCAGGAACCTGGCGGCAAGGATTCATTCAAAATGTAATTTTAGTGCTTTAATTTTTCAGCCTCTGCTGTACAAAAAGGCCCAGGAGAAGGAGGGTAGGCTAGATGCTGTATGCAAATCCACTACATCCATGACAGAGAATACAGTTATTGATTTGTGAATTGAGAATATAAAATCTCATTTTTTTTTTAAATCATGTTTTTTTCTTAAAAAATGAAAGCTTCTTTCATGAGGAAAAAAAAAAAGCCTTTTCTTTTTTCCCCAGATAACTTCATTGGTATATAAATTTTGCATATCTTCTTTGGGTGATTGATTTTATTTTTATTAAAAAATTTTTAAATCGAAGTATGACTGATTTACCATGTTGTGTTAATTTCTTCTATTAAGCAAAGCAATTCAGATATCTATATCTTTTAAAAATATTCTTTCCGTTATGGTTTATCCCAGGACATTGAATACAGGTGCCTTTGTTACACAGTAGGACCTCGTTGCTCACCCATTTTATCCATATGTGATAGTTTGCATTGACCACCCCCAAACTCCCACACTGATATTTTTAAAAGCTAAAATGCTAGTTTTCTATTTTTTAACTTTTAAAAATTAATTCTAAATATTTCAAAATTTTTGAATAGAAGGATTATGGAACCCTAGTTATTTGTTATGCAATTGACATAACAGCCAGTCATCTCAATGCAAGACTCAATGCAAATACAAGGGGCAATTGGTAAATATTTTTTTACTTTAGCTAATTTGTTAAAAGAGAAAAAAATTCCATCGTGAAAAAGAATCTAATACAGTTGTAAGCAACTTACGAACATTCTTATGTACATATAAAATCAGCCACAGTGAAACGATAAAAGGCAGACCTACTGCGTGGTCAGGTCACGCGAGATGGCTGTTCTGCTCTCTGCACCTCCCCGGCTGGGCCGGCGCCTGCTTCACCGACACCCTCCTCACAGGGCTGACATCCTGCACACTCGCCCCAGGCCCACCCTCCTCACAGGACAGATTTCTTGCACACTCGCCCCAGGCCCCAGCCAGTGAGAGTCCCTCAAAGCGGAAGCGAGGGGTGCGCGCCTCTGCCACTCTCCCGAGTAACTGATGAGCCTGCCTGACGTCAGCTCCGCCGATCGCTCTCTCCCCGCTAGAGCAAAGGCATCACCTTCTCACGGTTCTCAGCACACGGTGGGGAGTCAGTCTGGGACCTTATTTAAGACATGCCCGATTCCTCGTCCATCAATGCCGTGATGTCTCGGCTGCTGGCTGCAGGCTCTCTCCAGTCTTGAAGGTGGGCAGGTATAGGCTTTGTGGGTGGGCAGGTGCAGCCCAACATCCACGCTCAAGTTTTCTGCCATTGCGGTAAAATGAGACCAAAATAGCCTTCTCAGAAATGTGAGTGTTTTTGGACAATTCTGTGTCTACATCTATAGCAGAAAATTTTCCTTCAAATTAAAATAAATTTGAGAGTGCTATTTTTTTTGCAGAACAGAATTACTCTGCGTAGAAACTTGAGTAGTTGACAAATTGGTTATATTAATGTCAAATCACAGGAGAGAATTTTTCAAATTTTGTGTTTTGTTTTGTTTTTTCCTGGACTGGTTTTGTTTCGGTTTTTTTCTAATGTGAAAGAACTACCTTTTGAAAGCTGCTAACAGTCTCTATTTTGAGAGATGTAGAAATTAAATCACACACTTTTCATTAATTTTATTTGTTCAGTAATTGTCAATAAATAGTCCTTTTAGTGTCAAAAAAAAAAAAAAAAATTAAGGCAGATGTCCTAAAGATAAGAGAATGAAAGAGTGCTATTGTGAGGATCTGGGCTATAAATGCTGGTGGTGAAATTAACTGCATTCCACAAATGTCATTTCAAACTTTTGGCTTTACTTGGGGGCCAAAGAACCATTCAAAGGAACAGATGCAGATCCCAAAGCTTCTCCTTGAAAGGTGGGAGGAGTCTGAGACTCTCTGATGGACAGTGCTCCTGAGAGAGGTAGTTGGTCTCCAAGGTGAATAATATCCCAAAGAAGAAACTAATCACAGGAAAACTTGTCCAGACTGACTTGAGTCCAACCTAAAGGCCTTGGGCCCAGAGAGGAGGCCTGGAAGTGAGCTGTGTGTTCAGCGGCTCAGCCTGCCTGGAATAAAGTGCCTGGGTTTGAAGTCCAAGAGCTGAGCCCTAAGAGCAACTCCCTGTGGGAATTTCAGCCCATTTTGACGTGAAATATCATAGTTCAAGTATTGCTTTGGGCTTAGAGGACTCACGTGTGCCCTGTGAAGTTATTGTGACCTTAGAAGCAGACCTTGGCTTGTGGGCTGACCATAGTTGCTTATTGTTTGAAACTGTTGAACTGGACCCTTTGATTTCAGTAAGAACTTTGGGAAGAGAAGATATGCAAGTGTGTTGCTCAAAGAGATACCTGGTCCAATTTTGGATTAAAACTCATTATTTTTCCAAAGTACCCCTGGTGCAGCTGTGGCTAATAGCTGTTGAATCAGTTCCTCATAAACTAAGAGCATCGTGCTCTTTTCTTGCTTGTCTTTTCTCTACAAACCATCAGATCCTTCTCAAGTGCTGGATGAACTACGGGCTTTGTCAATAATTATGCACTGAGTATTTAGCATCCTTCATTTATTTGTTACACTCCTTTACCTTTCTGTGGAACAGTCAGTGCAGATGAGCGCTTATCCTAACACCTCCAGTTAGATGCTTAACATAGAGTGTCAGCCAGAATAGCCTCTTATCCTCCAGCACCCAAGTGGGTTTCTCTCGTCTCCCACCACTGCTGGATGGAGCCAAACGCCATCATCTCCTTCAGACTAATGGACTCAGTCATCTCAGCACTGTGTGTAACTCTAAAAAAAAAAGTCCATGATATCAAGTTTATTCCACAGTGCTTTTTCTTCAACAAATATAACTGACTTCCCATGAGAGTTCCAGCATTTCCTGTGTCAGCCAAGCTGAGAAAAGCTTGAACTCAGATGATCCTTGTGTCCCAGTGTATTCTCATCTGTCCATGTCAGTTCAGAATAACCAGAAGGACAAACGGGGGGTAAAAAGGCATGTTTTATTCACATTTTCTCCGATCTAAGAAAGTATTGAGAATAAGTTGCTTTATGAAAAAAAGCAGCTCGCTGTTCTTTGTCAAGCAACTAAATTATATTATTTATATTTAGGACCCAAAAAGGGAGAAAAATGGTTCCCAGAGCTTTTGGCTTAGAAGCTATTGTTTGCAGGTAATTTTAAAATGTATTTTTAAAAGCCCCATTATGTTTCACTAAGGATAGTTTTCCTGGTTTCCATAGTGATATTCAAAATGTGTGTAGGTGCAATCAAAGAGAATCATTGCATTAATAGGTGGTTTAGGGTTTCTGTTGAATATGAAGGTTATCCAATGTTTTAATATAACTGAGCTATTTTTTAAGTCCTCATTCCTTAATGAATGCATTTAACATCAGATGTCTTATGAAATGAGCAATAAAGCCCACTTTACTTGAAATTTAAAGCAGTTACAAAGGGAAAAAAATCTTTTTAAAGTTTCAAAGATACTAGAAGTTATTCTTGTCATACTTTGCTTTCATTAAGATTATATGGAGAAATTTCTTTAGTCAATTACTCTGAAAGCATTTTTTAAATAACCTTCAATGCCACATAAAGAGAGATGGGGAGAAAATATGTGAGCAGATACAAAATGACTTGATTTTTTCTCTCAAAGAGCTTACATTATTTTCTGTTAAGGGTCCTCACCTAGTTCTGTCCAGAAGTTAATTTTCACTACAGTAGCAACTGAAATCAACATTTTGTACACAATGAAAGAGAGGGCAAAAAATAGTTGAAGTAGCTCACAGAAAGCTCTTAGGATGCTCTCTCTTTTTTTTTTTTTTTTTGCCTTGTACTATCTAGAACTATCTAGAGAAGGAAATGGCACTCTTCCAGTATTCTTGCCTGGAGAATTCCATGGACAGAGGAGCCTGGCAGGCTACAGTCCATGCGGTCACAAAGAGACAGACACTGAGGGACTATCACTCATTCAATATTTAGAATTGATTCACTTAGAAAACAGACACATACTGGGTCTAATGAATAATTATCAAATCATTTTAAAAGCAAACAGAATTAGCAAGATGTTTTGTGACCTTTATTCAACAAACAATTATTTTCTCATTATTCCGAATTCTCATGAACTATACATGAATGATGGAACTTATGGGGAAAGTTTTTAAAAACAATCAAACAAACAAAAAGCCAAAACCTGACATCCTGTATTAGCCAACTGTGAGAACAAAGTGTAGCAGATTATAAGAAGAATCTAATTCAAGTTTGGAGGTTAATACCCTCCAAAGTGTTCTGGTGGTATGTTAATAAAATACTTTAGCTGTTACATAAATGTTGATAGCAATCTTTAAATGTTCTGGGTTGAGCATTTAGTTACAAAGCATGCTCAAGGAAGATTAAGAATGCATCATCAGTGAACAAAGTCACACAGAGAAAAACAAATGATATTGCTTATATGTGGAATCTAAAAAAATGATAGAAGAGAACTTATGTGCAACACGGAAATGAGTGACAGATGTAGAAAATGGACTTATGGTTACCAGAGGAGAAAGGAGTGGAGAGGGATAAACTGGAAGATTGAGACTGACATATACACATTACTGTATGTAAAATACCTAATAAAGATCTACCGAATAGCACAGGGAACTTTTCTCAATCCTCTAGAGTGACCTATATGGGAAAGACATCCAAATGAGAGGATATATGTATGTGTATAACTGATTCACTTTGCTGTGCCACAGAAACTAATAATTTTTAGACTAATTATACTCCAATAAAAATATTTTTTAAAAAGACCAGAGCATTAGTATGATTCTCAAGGGTGAAATGGTCTCGGTGTCCTTTTAAAGATGTATCTATTTATCTCTATCTACTAATATGTACTCACCTATCTGTTTATTCAGTTGAATATTCACTGAGTGCAATATTTATCGTATATTGTGTGTTTTAGCTGTGTTTAGCATCATGGAGAAGAAAAAAATATTCCATTCGTATCTCATGGAGCAATAGACCTAAGTCAAATAAAACAAATCACTTTGAAAGTTCGCTGCAAGGGGGCGTAGGCATTAACAGTGGTGATGAGTCTGTGATACTGAGGGATTTTAACAGGACAGAAGATTGAGAAGACTCTCAGAAGAAGGAATATGTAAGATAAGAGCTAAAGGAGGAAAAAGAGGTACCTGGAAAGATGGCCAGTTTCTCCAAAGGGCCAGGGGAGCCAAAAATAAAGGTGCAGAGAAAGGTAGTGGAACTGTCTGCAAGTCCTGTGGCCCGTATTAAGTCCTGTGGTCCATATTAAGTCCTTGTGGTCTGTATTAAGTCCTGTGGTCCATATTAAGAAGTTCTATCTGGTCTCAAGAGCCATCAGTATTAAGGGCCACTGAAAAGTCTACAGGGATGTCAGTGGATATTGTTAGATTTTTGTGTCAAAGAGTTACAGTTGTGACAGTGGGGGGGAGTTGAGTTTCTTTTCTTTAGAAGTAGCAAATAAATAGCACAGAAAGTCAGGTTTTTACCTTTGTTAACTCTAATTGGGTTATCTAAAATTAGCAGTTCAGAGCCCTGTAAGAATGCATTATTCAGCCCTTTGCATGTACGTATTTGATACCTAATAGGTGTTTGACAGGATTTTCCTGGTGGCTCAAGTAGTAAAGAATTTGCCTGCAATGCAGGAAATCCGCATTCAGTCCCTGGGTCGGGAAGATCACCCAGAGGTCTTTACTCTTTAGTGTAAAGTCTATTTGGGCTAGTAGTCAGCCAACTTTGTCTGTAAAGGACCAGTGAGTAAATATTTTAGGTTTAGAGGCCACACAATCACTGTTTCAGCTACTTGACTCTGCCATTGTAAAATGAAGGAAGCCATAAGCAATAGATAAAGACATGAGCACAGATGTTTTCCAATAAAATATTATTTGCAAAAACATTTGGGGAGCCACATGTTGTCTGAAGGTGTAATTTGCTGACCCTTGCTCGAGACCTTCCATAACAATGCTGAAAATATTAGAAATCTCAGTTTTCATTCTAATCCCAAAGAAGGGCAATGCCAAAGAATATTCATACCTCAGATATGCAGATGACATCACCCTTATGGCAGAAAGCAAAGAAGAGTTAAAGAGCCTCTTGATGAAAGTGAAAAAGGAGAGTGAAAAAGTTGGCTTAAAACTCAACATTCAGAAAACGAAGATCATGGCATCTGGTCCCATCACTTCACAACAAATAGATGGGGAAACAGTGGAAACAGTAACAGACTTTATTTTCTTGGGCTCCAAAATCACTGCAGATGGTGACTGCAGCCATGAAATTAAAAGACGCTTACTTCTTGGAAGAAAAGTTATGACCAACTTAGCATTACTAAAAAGCGGAGACATTACTTTGCCGACTAAGGTCCGTCTAGTCAAATCTATGGTTTTTCCAGTAGTCATGTATGGATGTGAGAGTTGGACTGTGAAGAAAGCTGAGCCCCGAAGAATTAATGCTTTTGAACTGTGGTGTTGGAGAAGACTCTTGAGAGTCCCTTGGACTGCAAGGAGATCCAACCAGTCCATTCTGAAGGAGATCAACCCTGGGATTTCTTTGGAAGGAATGATGCTAAAGCTGAAACTCCAGTACTTTGGCCACCTCATGCGAAGAGTTGACTCATTGGAGAAGACTCTGATGCTGGGAGGGATTGGGGGCAGGAGGAGAAGGGGACGACCGAGGATGAGATGGCTGGATGGCATCACTGACTCGATGGGTGTGCGTCTGTGTGAACTCCGAGAGATGGTGATGGACAGGGAGGCCTGGCGTGCTGCGATTCATGGGGTAGCAAACAGTCAGACACTACTGAGTGACTGAACTGAACTGAACTGAACCATTTGCATGAGACTTCAGAAAAATGAAATAGGTACAAATCTAACAAAATATGTACAAATCTATAAAAGGAAAACCAAAGAACCCTGAAGAATGAAATTAAAAAAAAAAACAACAAAAAACTTAATAGATGGGGAAACAGTCCATGTTCATGGATAGGAAGACTCAATATTGTCAAAGTATCAGTTCACTCAACATGATTCAACACAATTCCAATTGAAATCCCAAAAAGTTATTTTGTGTATATTGACAAACTGATTCTAAAGTTTATTTGGAAAGGCAAAAGACCCAGAACAGCAAGCACAATATTGAAGGAAAAGAACAGCTGAAGAACTGACACTGCCTGACTGCAAGACTTACTATAAAGCCAGAAATCAAGAAATCAAGACCCTGTGGTATCGGTGAAAGAACGGTACAAGATCGTACAAATGGAGAGCCCAGATATAGATCCACATAAATATAGTTCTTTTGAACTGTGGTGTTGGAGAAGACTCTTGAGAGTCCCTTGGACTGCAAGGAGATCCAACCAGTCCATTCTGAAGGAGATCAGCCCTGGAATTTCTTTGGAAAGAATGATGCTAAAGCTGAAACTCCAATACTTTGGCCACCTCATGCGAAGAGTTGACTCATTGGAGAAGACTCTGATGCTGGGAGGGATTAGGGGCAGGAGGAGAAGGGGACGACCGAGGATGAGATGGCTGGATGGCATCACTGACTCGATGGACGTGAGTCTGAGTGAACTCCGGGAGTTGGTGATGGACAGGGAGGCCTGGCGTGCTGCGATTCATGGGGTCACAAAGAGTCGGACACGACTGAGCTACTGAACTGAACTGAACTGAGGCTTTCGCAACGGAGCAAAGGCCAGACAAAGGAAACGAAATAGACTTCTCAAAAAACAGTTTAAAAATATTCATATACAACACCAAAGGCATGATCTTTGAGTGAAAGATCAAAAAACAGTTTAAAAAAAAACAGTTTAAAAATATTCTCAAAAAACAGTTTAAAAATATTCATATACAACACCAAAGGCATGATCTTTGAGTGAAAGAATTGATAAACTGGACTTTATACTAACTGTTTCTGCTTTGTGAAAGACACTGTCAAGAGAATGAAAAGACAAGCCACAGACTGGGAGAAAATATTTGAATTAAAAAAGCAAAGACCTTAACGGACATCTTCCCGAAGAAGATATACAGGTGGCAGGTAAGCATATGAAAAGACGCTCCACATCACAGCCACACAAATACTGCACACAGGTCATAGACAGACGCTTATAGCAATTCTATTTGTAAATCCCCTAAATAAACTTTAAACTCTTTTAGAGTAGTGGAAATAAAGCAAAAATAAACAAAGAGGACTTAATCAAGCTTAAAAGATTTTGCAAAGGAAAGGAAGCCATAAATAACTGCAGACAGCCTACAGACTGGGAGAAAAATGCTTGCAAATGTGCTACCCATAAGGAATTAATTTCCAAAATATACAAACAGCTCATAGCTTAATATCAAAACAGCAAACAGTTGAATCAAAAAATGGCCTGAAGATCTAAATAGACATTTCTCCAAAGAAGACATACAGATGGCCGACAGGCACATGAAAAGATGCTCAGTCTTGTTAATTATTAAATAATTAGCTATGACTTCACAACATTGAGAATGGCCATAATTAAAAAGTCTAGAAATACTAAATGTTGGCAAAGGTATGGTTAAAAAAAAAAAAGGAACACTTCTACACTGTTGGTGGAAATGTAAATTGGTATAGCCACTATGGAGAACATTACAGAGATTTCTTAAATAGCTAAAAAATAGAATTACTTTTTTTTCCTGCAATCCCACTCTGGGGCATATATCTGGAAAAAGCTCCAATTCAAAAAGATATCAATGTTCATAGTTACACCTGTTTATCATAGTCAAGACATGGAAGCAACTTCAGTTCAGTTCAGTCGCTCAGCCATGCCTGACTCTTTGCGACCGCATGGACTGTAGCATGCCAGGCCTCCCTGTCCAACACCAGCTCCCAGAGTCCACCCAAACCCATGTCCATTGAGTCAGTGATGCCATCCAACCATCTCATCCTCTGTCGTCCCCTTCTCTTCCTGCCCCCAATCCCTACCAGCATCAGGGTCTTTTCCAATAAGTCATCTCCTCACATGAGGTGGCTAAAGTATTGGAATTTCAGCTTCAACATCAGTCCTTCCAATGAACACCCAGGACTGATCTCCTTCAGAATGGACTGGTTGGATCTCCTTGCAGTCCAAGGGGCTCTCAAGCATCTTCTCCAGCACCACAGTTCAAAAGCATCAATTCTTTGGCGCTCAGCTTTCTTCACAGTCCAACTCTCACATCCATACATGACCACTGGGAAAACCATAGCCTTGACTAGACAGACCTTTGTTAGCAAAGTAATGTCTCTGCTTTTGAATATGCTGTCTAGGTTGGTCATGACTTTCCTTCCAAGGAATAAGCGTCTTTTAATTTCATGGCTGCAGTCACCATCTGCAGTGATTTTGGAGCCTAAGAAAATAAAGTTTGACACTGTTTCCACTGTTTCCCCATCTATTTCCCATGAAGCGATGGGACCAAATGGCATGATCTTAGTTTTCAGAATGTTGAGTTTTAAGCCAACTTTTTCACTCTCCTCTTTCACTTTCACCAAGAGGCTTTTTATTTCCCCTTCACTTTCTGCTATAAGGGTGGTGTCATCTGCATATCTGAGGTTAGCAACTTAAATGTCCGTAAATAGATGAATGGATAAAGCAGATGTGGTATGTGTACCGACAATGGAGTATTACTCAGCCATACAAAGAATGAAATAATGCCATTTGCAGCAACAATGGATGTACCTAGAGATTATCATGGTGAGTGAAGTAAGTCAGAGAAAGACAAATAGCCTATAGTGTTACTTATATGAAGAATCTAAACCATGATACAAATGAACCTGTTTACAAGACAGACACACAGACTTAGAAAACTAACTTAGGAAAGGAAGGGGGGAGGTAGATTATGAATTTGGGACTAACATATATATCACTGTATATATCACTGTATATCACAGCATAGGGAGCAATATTCAATTTTTTAATAACCTACAATGGAAAGAATATATATATATGTACAGATGGCTGGATGGCATCACGGACTCAACGGACATGAGTCTGAGTGAACTCCGGGAGATGGTGATGAACAGGGAGGCCTGGCGTGCTGCAATTCATGGGGTCGCAAAGAGTTTTTTTTTTTTTTTTTTTGAGCTATGAGGAGCAGAGCGGGGTTGGCAGTACTATGAAGTATGTAAAGTATCTCTTAGAGCTGTATTTCCTGTCAAAATTCACTTTTTAGACTTCTAGTAGAGCTTCATTGCTGCATAGAAAGGAAAGAAGGAAGGAAGCAGGGAGGCAGGGAGGGAGGGAGGAAAAGGAAGAAAGGGAGAGAGAAAACGTGAAAGCATCCTTAGAGCAGCAGGGGACGCTGGCTGGCTTTGTTGCTGCTCTTCTCAGCCTGGGAGTCGATGATGGACAGGGAGGCCTGCCAGGCTGTAGTTCGAGGGGTCGCAAAGAGTCAGACATGACTGAGTGACTGAACTGAACTGAACTGATGGAATCCCCTGATGGCTCAGTGGATAAAGAACTCACCTTAAACTTAGGGGGCACAGGAGATACAGGCTTGATCCTTGGGTCAGGAAGATCCCCTGGAGGAGGAAATGACAAACCACTCCAGTAATCTTGCCTGGAAAATTCTATGGACAGGGAAGCCTGGCAGGTACATTCCACAGGGTCACAAGAGGTGGACATGACTGAGCACGTGGCGCACATTGCATCAGCAGGCTCAAGAAGAAAAATCACTCTGTCAGATCAACAGATTCAGAAAAAACACTGAACAAAACCCGAAGCTTCTTTACATACTGGAGATCCAACCAGTCCATCCTAAAGGAAATCAGTCCTGAATAAGTACACAGTTGATTGGCTCAGACGGTAAAGCGTCTGCCTGCAATGCGCAAGACCTGGGTTTGATCCCTGGGTTGGGAAGATCCTCTGGAGAAGGAAATGGCAACCCACTCCAGTACCCTTGTCTGGAAAATCCCATGGACAGAGGAGCCTGGTAAGCTACAGTCTGTGGGGTCGCAAAGAGTCAGACACAACTGAGCAACTTCACCTTACCTTAAAGCCTCTTTATGATAAAAATTCTCAGCAAATTAGAAATAGAAAGACACTTGAACTTGATAAACAATATCTACAAAAGACCTACAGCTAGCATCATACTTAATGGTGAGAAATTTCCTACTAAGGTCAGGCTCAATGCAAGAATATCTCCTATCACCACTGCTTTTCAACATTGTATTGAAAGTCTAGACTAAAGCAGTAAGGCAAGAAAAGGAAATTGAACAAATATAGATTGGGAAGGAAGAAATTAAACTGTTTTTGTTTGCATATGGCATTATTGTCTCTTTAGAAAATCCAAAGAAATTGATTTTTAAAACTCCTGGATTAATAAGCAATTATAGCAGGGTTTCAGGAGACTTGGTTAATAAATAAAAGTAATTGTGTCCAGCAATAAACAAGTGAAAAGTGAAATTATGTACACAGTATGGTCATGTATGGATGTGAGAGTTGGACTGTGAAGAAGGCTGAGCGTCGAAGAATTGATGCTTTTGAACTGTGGTGTTTTCTTGATGAAAGTGAAAGAGGAGAGCGAAAAAGTTGGCTTAAAGCCAATGAAGAAAACGAAGAAAATGAAGATCACGGCATCTGGTCCCATCACTTCATGGGAGACGGATGGGGAAACAGTGGAAACAGTGTCAGACTTTATTTTTCTGGGCTCCAAAATCACTGCAGATGGTGACTGCAGCCATGAAATTAGAAGACGCTTACTCCTTGGAAGAAAAGTTATGTCCAACCTAGATAGTATTTTCAAAAGCAGAGACATTACTTTGCCGACTAAGGTCCGTCTAGTCAAGGCTATGGTTTTTCCTGTGGTCATGTATGGATGTGAGAGTTGGACTTGAAGAAGCCTGAGCACCAAAGAATTGATGCTTTTGAAATGTGGTGTTGGAGAAGACTCTTGAGAGTCCCTTGGACTGCAAGGAGATACAACCAGTCCATTCGGAAGGAGATCAACCCTGGGATTTCTTTGGAAGGAGTGATGCTAAAGCTGAAACTCCAGTACTTTGGCCATCTCATGCGAAGAGTTGACTCATTGGAAAAGACTCTGATGCTGGGAGGGATTTGGGGCAGGAGGAGAAGGGGATGACCGAGGATGAGATGGCTGGATGGCATCATGGACTCAATGGACGTGAGTCTGAGTGATCTCCGGGAGATGGTGATGAACAGGGAGGCCTGGCGTGCTGCGATTCATGGGGTCGCAAAGAGTTGGACACGACTGAGTGACTGAACTGAACTGAACTGACTGAATGGTAGTGGTTTTCCCCACTTTCTTCAACTTATGTCTGAATTTGGCAATAAGGAGTTCATGATATGAGCCATAGTCCACTCCCAGTCTTGCTTATGCTGACTGTATAGAGCTTTTCCATCTTTGGCTGCAAAGAATATAATCAATCTGATTTTGTTATTGACCATCTCGTGATGTCCATGTGTACCGTCTTCTCTTGTGTTGTTGGAAGACGGTGTTTGATATGACCAGTGAGTTCTCTTGGCAGAACGCTGTTAACCTTTTCCCTACTTCATTCTGTACTCCAAGGCCAAATTTGCCTCTTACTCCAGGTGTTTCTTGACTTCCTACTTTTGCATTCCAGTCCCCTATAATGAAAAGTACATCTTTTTTGGGTATTAGTTCTAGCAGATCTTTTAGGTCTTCATAGAACCGTTCAACTTCAGCTTCTTCAGCATTACTGATTGGGGCATAGACTTGGATTACCATGATATTGAATGGAATGCCTTGGAAACAAGCAGAGATCATTCTTTAGTTTTTGAGATTGCATCCAAGTACTGCATTTCAGACTCTTTTGTTGACTATGATGGCTACTCCATTTCTTCTGAGGGATTCCTGCTCACAGTAGTAGATATAATGATCATCTGATTTAAATTCACCCATTCCAGTCCATCTTAGTTCTCCTGTTCCTAGAATGTGGACATTCACTCTTGCCATATCCTGTTTGACCACTTCCAGTTTACTTTGATTCATGGATCTAACATTCCAGGTTCTCATGCAATATTGCTCTTTACAGCTTCGAACTTTGCTTCTATCACCAGTCCCATCCACAACTGGGTTTTGTTTTTGCTTTGGCTCCACCCCTTCATTCTTTCTGGAGTTATTTCTCCACTGATCTCCAGTAGCATATTGGGCACTCACTGACCTAGGGATTTCATCTTTCAACATCATACTTTTTGCCTTTTCATACTGTTCATGGGGTTCTCAAGGCAAGAATACTCAAGTGGTTTGCCATTCCCTTCTCCAGTGGACCACATTTTGTCAGACCTCTCCACCATGACCTGTCCGTCTTGGGTGGCTTAGTTCATTGAGTTAGACAAGGCTGTGGTCCATGTGATCAGACTGGCTAGTTGTCTGTGATTGTACTTTCAATCTGTCTGCCCTCTGATGCCCTCTCTCAGCGCCTGCTGTCTTACTTGGTTTCTCTTATCTTGGACGTGAGGCATCTCTTCACAGCTGCTCCAGCAAAGTGCAGCCACCACTCCTTACCTTGGACCTGGGGTAGCTCCTCTTAGCTGTGCTCGTGCACTGTTGCATCCACCATGCTAATTTCTCAAAAACAGGAAAAAGTGGCACTCAGATGGTGTCTGGGAATATGAACCTTTGGAATGTGTTGTGTGAAAAATTTACCAGTAATAGAAAAGTGAGAGGAGTTGCAGGCATGCCATGATTAATGAAGAGAAGGGAAACAGAAAACTACATCACTGAAAATAAACTTAAGTTGTACCTTATTCATTTCCTTGTCGAAAATGTGCTCTATTATATTCAAGAAGGTTGCAGATATGGCAGTTTGACTTTTCCCTGCTGGAGTATAACCAAGTCTAATTAATCAAGCATATCATGTTAGGATTTTGCTGAAGCTGAAGTTCCAGTACTTTGGCCATCTGATGCAAAGAGCCGACTCACTGAAATAGACCCTGATGCTGGGAAACACTGAAGGCAAAAGGAGAAGGTGACAGAGGATGAGATGGTTAGATAGCACCATTGACTCAATGTACATGAATCAACTCTTGGGAGATAGTTGAGGATAGAGGAGCCTGGTGTGTTGTAGTACAAAGGGTAGCAGAGTTGGACATGACTTAGCAAATGAACAACATATTAGAAAGTGCATACTTCTATTTTTATGAGAGCTATTTGATATTATGTTACTTTCAGAAGGTCTTAATATAGATGTGTTTCGACTAATCCATATCTGGCTAAGTCAATCAACAAGTTGAAATTTTTTGGTTGTGTCTTTTTGTAACACATGGGCCGCTTAGTAAACCTGTTGTTATCCACATTTTCCTTCATTTTTGCCTGTATTACAAATACTGCAGCAGAGTGTAGTACTGAAACCTGAACTCTAAAAACAGTTCTTGCTGTTATTGTTCCTGTTACGTATTACTGGTGAAAAGAAAAACCGAAGTTGATAACTGTAAATTCTTCATTTATCAACCCCTCTTCTTAACAAATGTTTTTATTTGCTGCCCTTTTTCAGTAGAGGTGACTGTCATTAGTGACTAACAGGACAGAATAATAATAAAAATACTTCACTAGTACCTATAATAGATGACTCTGTGACAGTTTGTGAGTCTCAAATGGAGGACTTGATCCTTGAATGAAAGTTTAACAATTTTGTTATTTTAAAGAATATAGCAAGAATTTGAATGTCAAGTTAGGAAGAGTAGTTTAAAACACTGAAATTTATAAACATTAAGATTTTAGCAACATTATTTAGGTAAAGACAAACAGCATATACACTTAAATTATAATTGTACATTTTCAGTTCAGTTCAGTTCATTCACTCAGTCTTGTCCGACTCTCTGCGACCCCATGAATCGCATCACGCCAAGGCTCTCTTGTTCATAGTTACACCTGTTTATCATAGTCAAGACATGGAAGCAACTTCAGTTCAGTTCAGTCGCTCAGCCATGCCTGACTCTTTGCGACCGCATGGACTGTAGCATGCCAGGCCTCCCTGTCCAACACCAGCTCCCAGAGTCCACCCAAACCCATGTCCATTGAGTCAGTGATGCCATCCAACCATCTCATCCTCTGTCGTCCCCTTCTCTTCCTGCCCCCAATCCCTACCAGCATCAGGGTCTTTTCCAATAAGTCATCTCCTCACATGAGGTGGCTAAAGTATTGGAATTTCAGCTTCAACATCAGTCCTTCCAATGAACACCCAGGACTGATCTCCTTCAGAATGGACTGGTTGGATCTCCTTGCAGTCCAAGGGGCTCTCAAGCATCTTCTCCAGCACCACAGTTCAAAAGCATCAATTCTTTGGCGCTCAGCTTTCTTCACAGTCCAACTCTCACATCCATACATGACCACTGGGAAAACCATAGCCTTGACTAGACAGACCTTTGTTAGCAAAGTAATGTCTCTGCTTTTGAATATGCTGTCTAGGTTGGTCATGACTTTCCTTCCAAGGAATAAGCGTCTTTTAATTTCATGGCTGCAGTCACCATCTGCAGTGATTTTGGAGCCTAAGAAAATAAAGTTTGACACTGTTTCCACTGTTTCCCCATCTATTTCCCATGAAGCGATGGGACCAAATGGCATGATCTTAGTTTTCAGAATGTTGAGTTTTAAGCCAACTTTTTCACTCTCCTCTTTCACTTTCACCAAGAGGCTTTTTATTTCCCCTTCACTTTCTGCTATAAGGGTGGTGTCATCTGCATATCTGAGGTTAGCAACTTAAATGTCCGTAAATAGATGAATGGATAAAGCAGATGTGGTATGTGTACCGACAATGGAGTATTACTCAGCCATACAAAGAATGAAATAATGCCATTTGCAGCAACAATGGATGTACCTAGAGATTATCATGGTGAGTGAAGTAAGTCAGAGAAAGACAAATAGCCTATAGTGTTACTTATATGAAGAATCTAAACCATGATACAAATGAACCTGTTTACAAGACAGACACACAGACTTAGAAAACTAACTTAGGAAAGGAAGGGGGGAGGTAGATTATGAATTTGGGACTAACATATATATCACTGTATATATCACTGTATATCACAGCATAGGGAGCAATATTCAATTTTTTAATAACCTACAATGGAAAGAATATATATATATGTACAGATGGCTGGATGGCATCACGGACTCAACGGACATGAGTCTGAGTGAACTCCGGGAGATGGTGATGAACAGGGAGGCCTGGCGTGCTGCAATTCATGGGGTCGCAAAGAGTCGGACACGACTCAGCAACTGAACTGAACTGAACTGAATATATACATATGTACATAAAACTTAATCACTTTTCTGAAGCTAACAAAACATTGTAAATTAACTGTACTTTAATAAAAAAAAAAATTAAAAAAAAACCCTAACTTGTGAGCAACCAAGATCCTTGAGGAGGTGAATGGATAGATTACTGTGTTATATTGAGACAATGGAGTATTATTCAGCCCTAAAAAGTAATGAGCTATCAGGCCATGGAAAGACAGGAAACTTAAATGTATATCACTAAGTAGAAGATGAGATGGCTGGATGGCATCACCAACTCGATGGACGTGAGTCTGAGAGAACTCCAGGAGTTGGTAAAGGACAGGGAGGCCTGGCGTGCTGCGATTTATGGGGTCGCAAAGAGTTGGACACGCCTGAGCAACTGAACTGAATTGAAGTAGAAGAATCCAATCTAGAAAAATCACACACTGTTTTATCCAACTGTATGACATTCTGGAAAAGGGAACCTGTGGAGACAATAAAAAGATTCGGGGTTACAGGGGTTTGGGGAGGCATTGAACTGGTAGAGCACAGAGGGCTTTTAGAGCCGTGAAGTCACTCTGTGTGATGCTCCAGTGGTGGATTATATCATCATTCTGTGTCCAAACTGGTAGAATGAACAGCATCCTGAATGAAACAGTGTAAACTATGGATGCTGAGTAATAATGATGTGTCAGTGTAGGTTCACACACTGGAGCAAATGTGGTATTCTAGTAGTGAATATTTATAAAAAGGAGCTTAATCATGTGTAAGGGCAGGGAGTACATGAAAATCTCTTACCTTCTCAACTTTGCACTGAATCCAAAACTGCTCTTAAGAAAAAAAAAAAAAAACTATTACTAAAAAAAAGAAGAAATTAAACCTAAAGCAAGAAAAAAGAAGTGAATAATAAAGTTGACAAAGCCCTAAAAAGATTTTAATATCAGTTAAAATATTAATTATATTAATTAATATCAATATATTATAATATTAATATATTATACTATAATAATGATAATCCTGAAAGATGATGCTGTGAAAGTGCTGCACTCAATCTGCCAGCAAATTTGGAAAACTTGACAGTGGCCACAGGACTGGAAAAGGTCAGTTTTCATTCCAATTCCAAAGAAAGGCAATGCAAAATAATGCTCCAATTACCACACAATTGCACTCATCTCACATGCTAGTAAAGTAATGCTCAAAATCCTCCAAGCCAGGCTTCAGCAATACGTGAACCGTTCTTGAGAGTCCCTTGGACTGCAAGGAGATCCAACCAGTCCATTCTGAAGGAGATCAACCCTGGGATTTCTTTGGAAGGAATGATGCTAAAGCTGAAACTCCGGTACTTTGGCCACCTCATGCAAAGAGTTGACTCATTGGAAAAGACTCCGATGCTGGGAGGGATTGGGGGCAGGAGGAGAAGGGGACGACCGAGGATGAGATGGCTGGATGGCATCACGGACTCGATGGATATGAGTCTGAGTGAACTCTGAGAGATGGTGATGAACAGGGAGGCCTGGCGTGCTGCTATTCACGGGGTCGCAAAGAGTCGGACACGACTGAGCGACTGAACTGAACTGAATGATATATATGATATTATATACAACATAATAATATATTATTATAATATAATAATATATAACATTATAATATAATGTATTTAATATTAGTTAATATTAATTATTATAAAATAAATTGAAAATGTTAGGGTGGCATTTTCATATTTGAATGTTTTAAAAATCTTCAGGTATTTTAATTTTTATTTGTGATGGCTAATTTTTGCTGTCAACTTGACTGGAAAAAGGGGTGCCCAGGTAGCTGGTAAAACTATTTCTGGTTGTATCTATGAGGGTGTTTCTAAAAGAGATTAACGTTTGAATCAGTAGGCTGAGTAAAGAAGTTGAATTTCACCAATGTAGGTGAGATGGATCACCAAACCCCTTGAAGTCTGGATGGAGGAAGTGTAAATCTGCTCTGTGCCTCAGCGGGATATTGGTGATCTTGGTTCTCGGGCCTTTTCAACAAATTGTGCTGGAAAGTTATATATTCACATGCGCAGAAGTTGAATTTAGACACCGACTTTACCCCTTCACAAAAGTTAACTCACAGTGGATCATAGACCAAAGGGTAAAACACAAAACTATGAAGTTCCTGAAAGATAACATTGGAGAAAATCTAGAAAACTTTGGTTTGGTGACGACTTTGTAGATACAACATCAAAGGCATGATCTTTGAATGAAAGAATTGATAAGCTTGACTTCATTAAAATAAAAAACTTCTGCTTTGTGAAAGACCCCATCAAAGGAAAGAAAAGACAAGCCATGGACTGGGAGAAAAAACTTTACAAAAGACACAGCTGATAAAATATTTATAGAAGACATAGCTGATAAAATATTTACATGGCCAAGAGAGATCATCTCTCTTATGTCTTTCATTTTAAGGGCACAGATCCTATTCATGAGGGCTCCACCTTCATGACCTAATTATCTTTCAAAGGTCCCATCTCCAAACACTATCACACTGGGCGTTACAGCTTCAACGTATGAACTTCGGTGGGGGTGGGTGGACACAAACCTTCAGTTCTTAGCATACGTGGTCTCCTGAAAGAGAAGAAAAGGATGGCATCTTAAGGCATACTTTCA
Source organism: Cephalophus harveyi (assembly GCA_006410635.1). Lineage (NCBI taxonomy): Eukaryota > Metazoa > Chordata > Mammalia > Artiodactyla > Bovidae > Cephalophus > Cephalophus harveyi. The sequence goes on along the minus strand of SJYT01068370.1, from coordinate 99,743 downwards.
GAATTATAATAGCCATAGGTATCTCCATGAGAATGTGTCCTAGGTTTGAACATTGCTTGTCATACTTGTTGAGGTAGGGGGAGGAAAAAAGTTGAGAATTAATGAACTATCACAGCTAATGAAGTCTCTATGTTAGAACATGAAAAGTTGTCAAAGCAAAATTACTTGGAATAAAATCACAGAACAATGATCACAGAACACGATCAAAGGATTAAAGAAAACCAAGAGTCAAGGTCTGTTGGCATTAACACCCATTCCTGTGCTGGAATCCATTAGATCCCAGGCCCAAGCTTGTAAAAACTTCTTCCTAAAAATAAACTCTTCCCTTTAAGTTGAGAGAAACGTTTTATGTTTTATGTGAATATTTCTGAAAACTTCAGATGGCAAATTTAAAAGCAGCATCAAAATCTTTCAGAGTAATGAAAGTCTGACAAAATTACATTCTTCTTAAATAAATATTTCCTTTGCTTTATTCTGATCATCCTATGTTTATTTCTGGTTTATTCTTTTGAATGAGAAAAGACCAAGAGGATTTTACCTATTCAAGGCAGGAGTATGAAATAAAATTAGTCCTATGTCTTTCTGGGCAAGGATTTGTTAAAGCATATTATCACTAGAAATCCTCCACCCTTCTAACTGTATGGTACTTTGTAGATGATACACATCTTCTATTCATTCAACAGCAAATTTGTGTTTGTCATTTGCAGCAACATGGAAGGATTCGGACAGCATTATGCTAAGTGAAGAAAGTCAGACAGAGAAAGACCAATACTGTATGATATCAGTGATATATGGAATCTAAAAAAATACAGCAAACCAATGAATGTAACAAAGAGGAAGCAGACTCACAGCTGTAGAGAACAAACCAGCAGCTACAAGTGGGGAGAGAAGGGGAAGGGGCAATAGAGGTTAAGAGGCGCAAACTAATAGCTATAAAATAAACTACAAGGACGCATTGTACCGCATGGGGAATATAGCCAATATTTTGCAATAAACGTCAATGTAATATAACCTTTAAAACTGTGAATCACTATATTGTATAAATACCTGTAACATATATTATGTGTACAATAATATTGTATAGCAATTACACTTCAAAAAAAAAAAAGAAAGAAAAACCAGCAAATGTTGAAGTACTACTGTGTGCCACATGCCACTAGATGCTCGGGAGATAAAGACAGTCTTCTTTTGTCTCTACTTGTTGAAACAGAAACAAGCAGTGCTTGGATTTGTGCACCAAATACAAGTGAAACTTGAATAAGGGTGAAGCAGAACACTGTCACTCTGCCCAGTTACGGGCCATTGTCAGCTATAAATTCCAAGGGAGCAGGCACTGTGTGTGCTGTTCACTTACTTTTTAACCCTGAGCACCTGGACATTTCCTGGTATATGACTGATGCCCAATTAATAATTGTTGAACGAGTGAATGAGAACTAGCAATAAGACCAAAAATGGTTTTACAAGCATAGTAGTAGAAAATGAAAAAGTATTTGAACTGCCCAAGATCCATGGAGAGTGAAACTTGGAAGCACAGAAATAAAAATGGTAACACCAGTGGATGTCTGAGTTTTAAACACTATTGGATTGCTACCCATCTCTGAACTGATCTCCAGCTCAATAAGTCATAGGAAAGAAAACATATCGATTTTAAAGATATATTTCTTTTTCAAAAATTTTATTTATTTTAATTGGAGGCTAATTACTTTATAATATTGTAGTGGTTTTTGCCATACATTGACAGGAATCCACCACAGGTGTACAAGTGTTCCCCATCCTGAACCCCCTCCCACCTCCCTCCCCATCCCATCCCTCTGGGTCATCCCAGTGCACCAGCCCTGGGGACCCTGTCTCATGCATTGAACTTGGACTGGTGATTCCTTTCACATATGATAATATACATGTTTCAACGCCATTCTCCCAAACCATCCCACCCTCGCCCTCTCCCACAGAGTCCAAAAGACTGTTCTATACCTTTGTGTCTCTTTTGCTGTCTCACATAGAGGGTCATCATTACCATCTTTCTGAATTCCATATATATGTGTTATTATACTGTATTGGTGTTTTTCTTTCTGGCTTACTTCACTCTGCATAATAAGTTCCAGTTTCATCCACCTCATTAGAACTGATTCAAATGAATTCTTTTTAATAGCTGAGTAATATTCCATTGTGTCTATGTACCACAGCTTTCTTACCCATTCATCTGCTGATGGACATCTAGGTTGTTTCCATGTCCTGGCTATTATAAACAGTGCTGCAATGAACATTGGGGTACATGTGTCTCTTTCAATTCTGGTTTCCTCGGTGTGTATGCCCAGCAGTGGGATTGCTGGGTCATAAGGCAGTTCTATTTGCAGTTTTTTAAGGAATCTCCACACTGTTCTCCATAGTGGCTGTAATAGTTTGCGTTCCCACCAGCAATGTAAGAGGGTTCCCTTTTCTCCACACCCTCTCCAGCATTTATTGCTTGTAGACTTTTGGATCGCAGCCATTCTGACTGGTGTGAAATGGTACCTCATTGTGGTCTTGATTTGCATTTCTCTGATATTGAGTGATGTTGAGCATCTTTTCATGTGTTTGTTAGCCATCCGTATGTCTTCTCTGGAGAAATGTCTGTTTAGTTTTTGGCCCATTTTTTGATTGGGTCGTTTATTTCTCTGGAATTGAGCTGCATGAGTTGCTTGTATATTTTTGAGATTAGTTGTTTGTCAGTTGCTTCATTTGCTATTGTTTTCTCCCATTCAGAAGGCTGTCTTTTTACCTTGCTTATAGTTTCCTTTGTTGTGCAGAAGCTTTTAATTTTAATTAGGTCCCATTTGTTTATTTTTGCTTTTATTTCCTGTATTCTGGGAGGTGGGTCATAGAGGATCCTGCTGTGATTTATGTCAGAGAGTGTTTTGCCCATGTTTTCCTCTAGGAGTTTTATAGTTTCTGGTCTTACATTTAGATCTTTAATCCATTTTGAGTTTATTTTTGTGTATGGTGTTAAAAAGTGTTCTAGTTTCATTCTTTTACAAGTGCTTGACCAGTTTTCCCAGCACCACCTGTTAAAGAAATTGTCTTTTCTCCATTGTATATTCTTGCCTCCTTTGTCAAAGATAAGGTGTCCATAGGTGCATGGATTTATCTCTAGGCTTTCTATTTTGTTCCATTGATCTATATTTCTGTCTTTGTGCCAGATATATTTCTTGAATCCAGGGCCAGTAAAAACATATCTTTTCAGATATATTTACTTTAGTTAGGAAACAAAAATCAGATCCATGTCTCTCTTTTACTTCTTTGCCAAGAAGTAAAACAAGGCTCAACCGTGCATGTAGGTGCTAATATCTTCCCATCAGGGTGTAGTTAAGACCACACACGTGGCTGTGGGGAGTTCCCTGGTGGCCAGGTGATCAGAAGTCTGGGCTTTCTGTGCCGTAGCCCAGGTTCGATCCCTGAGTGGGAAATTAAGATCCTGCAAGCTGTGAGAGGCAGCCAAAAAGAAAAAAAAAACTCCATGCAATACGTATGACGAGAACACGGCACGGCCTCAGTTATAAGGAGGAGCTCACGAGAGCGCCAGTCTTAATCCCAGAATCTCTTACAGTCCTGGTGTCTAGAGGTGGGGCCACCTTGCTGTGTGTCTCTGCATCCTAGTGGTGTGACTGGAGTGAGTGAAGGCGCTCAGTCGTGTCTGACTCTGTGACCCCATAGACCATAGCCCACCAGGGTCCTCCAGCCATGGAATTTGCTAGGCAAGAGAACTGGAGTGGGTTGCCATTTCCTTCTCCAGAGGATCTTCCAGACCCAGGAATCGAACCCCAGTCTCCTGCATTGCAAGCAGATGCTTTACTCTAAGTGGCTGAGAACTCTGGAGCCAGAGAGTCAGATTTCTAATTCTGGTTCTGTCATGTATCATATTTGCTCCCCCATCCATAAATGAGGGATAATATTTGTATTTACTTCATAGGATTACTGAAAGGTATTACTTTGCCGACTAAGGTCCGTCTAGTCAAGGCTATGGTTTTTCCTGTGGTCATGTATGGATGTGAGAGTTGGACTGTGAAGAAAGCTAAGCACCGAAGAATTGATGCTTTTGAACTGTGGTGTTGGAGAAGACTCTTGAGAGTCCCTTGGACTGCAAGGAGATCCAGCCAGTCCATTCTGAAGGAGATCAGCCCTGGGATTTCTTTGGAAGGCATGATGCTAAAGCTGAAACTCCAGTACTTTGGCCACCTCATGCAAAGAGTTGACTCATTGGGAAAGACTCTGATGCTGGGAGGGATTGGGGGCAGGAGGAGAAGGGGACGACCGAGGATGAGATGGCTGGATGGCATCACGGACTCGATGGACGTGAGTCTGAGTGACCTCCGGGAGTTGGTGATGGACAGGGAGGCCTGGCGTGCTGTGATTCATGGGGTCGCAAAGAGTCGGACACGACTGAGCGACTGAACTGAACTGAACTGAACTGAATACATAAAGAAGGCTTGTGTAATTTCCCCACACATAGTAAGCATCTAGGAAACTCTTTCAATATTTTTGGTTATAATCAGCAGAGTCTTCATCGCCAACACAGCATAGTGATTAAGACCAAGCTCCCTGGGGTCAGGTTGCCTGGGTTTATATTTTAAGGCTTCTACTTTCTTGCTTCTTTTGTGAGCTCAAACAAATTAATGTCTCTGACTTTAAATGTCCTTACTGTTAAAACGAAAATACTGATGGCATCCATGTCATAAGGTTTTGTGAGGAAAATCTTTCACAAAACAAAATCTGGCAGATAATTGAACACTCAATAAGTATTGGCCCTTCTAGTAATGAGGACCTACTTACTCCCTGGAGTTCACAGTCTAATAGGTGTCAAAGCAAGGTGTAACTAATAATTACAATATACATGGTAAGCGCTGATAGACACAATTATCATGTGTAATGGGAGTATAAGACAGGCTTGTTTATGTAGAACATTAAATAAATGATCACCTAATTGATAGAATCAGCAAAATATATTTACTTGAGTGCTCTACAATCACTTAATTATCTGATTGGAATAACAAATATTGACAAAGAAGAGGAAACCCTACTACAGAAAATAAGCATTCTCTTAAAGGGATGGCTTTGTTTCAATCATAAATGAATTAGATGCATTTTATTTATTCCTGGTTTCGTAAAAATTCATTCAACTGTGACAATAAAAGCAAATCTGGCTCTTACTTCATAAAGGCAGAAAATATGCTTAATTAAGATGACAAATCACAACAGTCTCCCTGTAAACGTGCTATTTTCACAGCTTGGCTCATACCTCTTCTACCAGCACCTAGTAATTCTTTGTGTATTTTTGTCCTCAGAGGAAGTTGCTGCCATTACCTCAGATTGAGTCTAAGTAGGTTGCATGCACTCAAGATTTCTGGGTTCTTCCTTCACATTCACTAACCCCATCTGTGCACCCTGGTCTTTCTGTTCCTACCATTTTGATTTCTTTTTCTATGACTATATTGAGAAAAAATCCAAAAACAGATACCCATTCTTTTGGAAGTCAGGAATGTTTAAACCAAAGTCATCAAAACCAAAGTAGGCTTGACACGTGTTGCGCAGAACTGTTGTTACATAAATTACTGATTACTGCACTTGGTTCTGTAGATATGATGATTGGTGGAATGTTTAGGTTACTGGAATTCAAAGCATCTGAAACTGTAAAAGACATTGCTTGGTTTTTCTATTATTCTATTTGCTCCTTAGCTTTCTTCTTGTTTTTCAGTTCAGATTTGCTTTGAAATGTTTTCCTTGCCCTTTCTTCCTCTTTGAGAGGAATGTAAAAGTTTGCAGTCATTGTCCATGTGTATGATAAAGGTATAAACTCCAACCAAGTCAACAGAAGCTTTTCTCTGCGAGGTAACAGATCAGTTTGGACTTCATGTGCTAGAAACATCTTAACAAAACTGAAGGACTGTTCCCACTGCAAATAATGCCCTGAATCTGAGGGAAGAAAAGACTTATTTTCTTAAAGAGCCTAACATCAATCAGTTTTGGATCATTCATGAAAAGAGGTCTTGAGAACATGCTTAGTCTTCAGCTTAACACTGCATGAAAAAGAAGCCACGTGGTAGTAAGTTTTCTCTGGTACTAGCTGGAGTCTTTTCATCCCTCTGGACTTTTCTCCACCGACCTCAATATCAAGGTACTTATGGTAATATGACGGCTGCCAGCAGCTGCAGCCATGCCTCCTCCCATATGCAGGGAAAGTTCAGCCTCTTCACTGACCTGAGTTACATCATGTGGTTAGGCTGGGAGAAGCCCCACCTAGACATAGACGATGTGCCCTTCGCTGAGCCCTAAATATTGACAACTGGGGAAGGATGGCTTACACAGGAAATGTATGGCTTGTTAACAAATGAGCAAAAAAAGATGAAATGGGGTAGTAGGAACTCATCACAAAACAAATCCCATCTATTGATAAGTGATAAAGTGAAAGTCACTCAGTCGTGTCCGACTCTTTGCAACCCCACAGACTGTACAGTCCATGGGATTCTCCAGGCCAGAATACTGGAGTGGGAAGCCTATTCCTTCTCCAGGGGATCTTCCTGACCCAGGAATCGAACCGGTGTCTCCAGCATATAATCCTCAGGCGGATGCTTTACCAACTGAGCTATCAGGGAAGGCCTGATAAGTGATAACCTGTCACTTAACCATCAATTAACATGTTGAGCACTTACTAGTTGCCAAGTAATGTTGCATTTGCTCTCAAAAGAAAGTAGTTTTCTGTTTCTCTCTGTTTCAGTAACCAATATAATTAAACAAGTTTTTTTTTTTTTTTTTTTCTCCCACTCACTTCAGACTGATACTTAAAGCTCAGTATGAAGTGAAGTGGCGCAGTCGTGTCTGACTCTTTGCGACCCCGTGGACTGTAGCCTACCAGGCTCCTTCCTCCATGGGATTCTCCAGGCAAGAACACTGGAGTGGGTTGCCATTTCCTTCTCCAGGGAATCTTCCCAACCCAGGGATCGAACCGGGGTCTCCTGCACTGCGGGCAGATGCTTTAACCTCTGAGCCACCAGGGAAGCCCAAACTTGACCAAAAATTAAAATAATAAAATACTAGAGCCTGAAAGATTCCAGAACTTTTTTATAGAGATAGCTACCATGGTGCAGAATTCTCCAAACCATTTTGATTAAGGTCCTCTATGAATAGAAAACTGTTGAATTTGTGTGAATGAACTATAATCCACTACTACTGTTTTAATATATTGTACATCTTATATTAAATGTACATGAACACTGGAATCACAGAAGAACGTTTTGAAGATGGATTAGATAATATTTTATAATGTCTTACTAACCATGACTGCTCCGTGCTATCATTTGTACAATAGTCACTTTGCAAGAGTCATCACTAACAACAGTGAATGAAAACCCGTAGTCCAGATGTCCTTTTGACAATTTCACATATTTGGCCAGTTTATTCCCAGTATTGCTTAAATAGACTTTTAAAATATCATACAATATTGCTAATAGAGAGCTAGTAACAATTCAGAGAAAGGGTCATTTCTGCTGTTTTCTGATTTGTTTGTAAGAAATAAGTATTGATTTATTATTAGTTTTAATACTGGGTTATTCATATTTGCTGCAGTCTGCTAGAGCAAACTGTTCTGTTTCTCACAGAAATCTTTGTAAACTACTGTTCTTTCTGTAATACTTTCTGTAAAATAGACAGTAATAACTGGCCCTTAGCCTCTGTACTGAGAGTAGCGGTCCTCTGCTGAGGACCACCAACTCTTTGTTCAGGCCCCATCTCATATCCTACGTGGTTCAATGGAGGGCAAGCATCCATCTACGTATTAAATATTTTTGAAGATAATATTTTTCAGTTTTTAGATAAAGATAAAAATAAGCACTAATGTTCTTGCTCCCCGATTTGGGAACTACCTGGGCAGTCCCTGAATGGACCAGTCCTACATGGAAGTCCAGTGGCTAGGGGCACAGAAAGAGAAGAGACAACCACGGTACATATTCTGTTCATCTGAAAAGGGAAGATTATGAGGTTGTCCTCATGGAATTTTTGTGAGGATTACATGGGATGATTATTTCAGTGCTGAGCAACCTTTTCTGAAGGTGCAATAATGTATCATGATTAGGATCTGGTGTGGTCAGAAGTTGGAGTGTGTGTGTGTGTGTGTGTGTGTGTGTGCTAAGTCGCTTCAGTTGTGTCTGACCCTTTGCAACCCTATAGACTGTAACCCACCAGGCTTCTACCTAAGCACAAAAGCCAAGGCTAGAATTAGCCAGTGGTATAACCCTGGGCAGGTCACGTATGCCCCCCAGTGCCTTGTTAAGTGGTACAATAATATTAGTGGCCCAGTCTTCCAGGATTGTTTTGAGGAGTAAATGAAATGACATTTGCAAAGTTCTCAGTACAGTGCCTGATATGAGGAGCCCTCTGTAAGTGTTAGGTCTTCTTGTCATTGTCATTCCAAGGATCCAATTCAGAAAAAATAAGACGTTTTGCTGACAGCTATTTTCATTCATAATGAACATAACCATAAAGTCCTTGCTTCAAACATGCATTTATATATATGAGAATTCCCTGGAAATCCAGTGGTTAGGACTGCATGCTCTCAACTGCCAAGGGCTTAGATTCGATCCCTGGTCAGGGAAATAAGATTCCACATGCTGCAGGGTGCAGGCAAAAATTAAAATGATATATATAAGTATGCATATTATATATATATATATATATATATAGTCAGAAAGGAAAAAAAAAGTGAAGTCCCTCAGTCCTGTCTGACTCTTTGTGACCCCACGGACTGTAGCCCACCAGGCTCCTCCATCCATGGGATTCTCCAGGCAAGAGTCCTGGAGTGGGTTGCCATTTCCTTCTCCAGGGGATCTTCTCGACCCAGGNTATATATATATATATATATATAGTCAGAAAGGAAAAAAAAAGTGAAGTCCCTCAGTCCTGTCTGACTCTTTGTGACCCCACGGACTGTAGCCCACCAGGCTCCTCCATCCATGGGATTCTCCAGGCAAGAGTCCTGGAGTGGGTTGCCATTTCCTTCTCCAGGGGATCTTCTCGACCCAGGGATTGAACCCAGGTCTCCCACACTATATGCAGATGCTTTGCCGTCTGAGCCACCAGGGAAGTACTTACAATTTAGAGTAACTACTCCATCATAGAGAATAACAGTTACAAAGGGAATTCTCCAAAACCCTTTCAGGGGCCCTGAGAGGTCAGAGCACTTTCATCTGACAAAGAAGCTGGTTTTCTTTCGCACTCCCATTCTTTTATGAGTTTAGAGTGGTGCTTTCCAGAGGTTCCATATGTTCTATTACAACAGACCAAATGAAGAAGCAGACATGTGAATTCAGATGTCATCTACAGAGCCAGATACTACAGAGATTTATAAAAATCCCCTTTACACTTTCCTCCCTGGATTTTTTAAATTGGAAAATCAGTTTTCATAAAAGTATGTCTTTTATGTAATGAACCTTTTGCTTTTAAACGAATTAATAAATTCATAACTTTAAAAGTTCTTAGCTTTAGTTTCTAATAAGGTAAATTTTCAGTGCCAGGGAAATCCCTCTTGTCCATTTTTACATCAGATTGTTTGGTTTTTTTATGTTGAACTGTATGAGCTGTTTACATATGTTGGATATTAATTATCTGGGGGAGGTCCTTAACAATTTTTGCATAAATGGAGTCCTAAAGCCCAAAAGCTTGAGAGTTACTAATACAAAAGTTGTGGATGAAAAAAATTGACATCATTTTTAGCCATTAAAATTAGCGATACTTTCTATTCTCTCAACACGAAAGTAAACCCCAGGTTGTGCATGCCTGAGTGCTCAGTTGCTCAGTCACGTCTGACTCTTTGTGACCCATGGTCTGTAGCCCTCCAGGCTCCTCTATCCATGGGATTTTCCAGATAGGAATACTGGAGTGCGTTGCCGTGTCCTCCTCCAGGGAAATTCCAGGCTGTAGCATAAGGTTAAGCTAAGTTCACGGCCGGGTGAGGTGGCTCTGGGATGCTGCCTAAAGCACTGAGCATACTGCCCAGTAAGGACCAGGGGAGCTGCAGAAGGTATACTGTGCCGGAGAATCATGGTGGCTGAGAAGCGACACGCTTAATTAAGCATCCTGCTGCAGGTTACAGGCTGGTAGAGATGGAGACGGAATACTAAGGGGACTGTTCATTCCTCCTCTAAATTTTTACCTGAAGGTGAGATTTCAGATAACAAAGATTTCAGGGATTCTTGAGATTCTGTTCCTGCTTTACAACTCCTCCGAAATGCAGTGGAAGTGAGAGAAAAAAATCATTATGAAACATTTGTTTATTAAATTGCAATTTCATTTGAATCTTGCTGTGCATCTCATTTACCATCATGCATTTATCTAGACGTACCAAACAGAGGCACATTATTGACTTCCCATTTGTGAACTATGCAACTTAAAGACATCATGATTTGTCGTATTTTATAGATCCCCTTAAAGAATTGCTCAACCTCGAGTCTGGATTTTCTCCATACAATGTCTTATACAAATGTCACATTGAAAACATTTGGGTGTTGTTTCAGGGGCTCCGAAGAGCTCCAATAGAGTAGTCCTGTAAGTCTTAGCACGAAAAGAAGTCAGTGAGAGGCAAAGTGGTAGATAAGAAGTGATTTATTAGAACAGGATCCCTGTGAGGCTTACAAGCAGATGGGCGAGGGGTGCCCGCCCTGCGAACTTATTGGGCTACAGTTTTACAGTCAAAGGAAAAGTGGGAAGGGGGAGAAAAATTCCTTTGTCTTTCTTGAGTAGACCTCATGACTCATCATCAGCTCCTCCTCCAAGAGTGAGGTACTTTGGGCTCTGGGAAAAACTGGCAGAAAGGTTTTCAGTTAGATATTTTCAGGAGGAGATTTTATGAGCTCAATTCTTGCATCTCCTCATATCTAGAAAAGCACTAAAATCTTTGACAGTGGTGTCCGCTCCTCACAAATTGCAGTACATTCATGAGACTAGCAGCAGCCTTCTGCAAATAGACATATATATGCTTGATTGCATGTACTCACCCATCACCAAAATCACGTATATACTGATCTTCCTCCTCCCTCTTTGGAGCGATTTCTCAGAGCTATCTGAAATGTGTTTCCTGGAATACAGTTCTCATTTTGCCCCAAACAGAACTTAATTCACCACTCTTATATTGTGTGTCCTTTCAGTCAACGATATTTAGGTTTTTAATTTATTTATTTTGAGAGAGAGAGATTGTTAAATACATGCACATAGGAGCAAGGTCACATTTGTTCCCTTCTTCATCTCTCACCTCAGATCATTGAAGCTGACTGTAACCCATCAACTAGTGAAAATTAACAGCTAAGAAGTCTCCATTCTGATTGTTATCTCAACCTGTTTAAAATGCATGCTGGGAGTGAGTCACAATTCTCTTTGAAATCAGTTTTTCAAGGTGATATGGGACAGTGCCTTATTCAAGTTGGTGGGGGGGGGGAATAATTTGTTTATTTTAGTCTTTTTTTATTAATAGTAGTAGAAACCACATTAGAGTTTTCACTGCTTCCTTTAGCTCCCATGAATTCTAAGGATACTCAAATAATAATGGCTGTCAGAGCGTCATAGGGAATTTTGAGGCAGCTTAATCCTCTGCCAGTACAGGCAGTTTTAAAGCAGCTAATAATTTAATAATGCTGTTTTTGTCTTGCAAAAGTGGTCTGTAGGATCAATTTGCTTGCAGCCACAGAAGGTGAATGCTTTCATTTGTACCCTGTAGCTTTCCTCCGGGTTATAGTTGCTGCAATGATTTATAGAAGATAGTTTTTAAGAAGTAGGTCCCATCTGCTGTGCTTTATGCAGAAAGTCTCAGAGAACTGACTCATTTGGAAAGACGCTGATGCTGGGAAAGATTGAAGGCAGGAGGAGAAGGGGACGACAGAGGATGAGATCGTTGGATGGCATCACTGACTCAATGGACATGAGATTGAGTAAACTCCGGGAGCTGGTGATGGATGGGCAGGGAGGCCTGGCATATGGCAGGCCATGGGGCTGCAAAGAGTCAGACAACTGAGTGACTGAACTGAACTCAGAGACGAAAGTATGGTTTGTAAGAGAGAAAAAATAATTTTCTGTTCAGTCTTCCCAGTTTGGGGCTGAGAATCCCTCTATAATAAAAGACAAATTAACAGGAGGAAAAAAATGTAATAATGCACAGATATATGGGAACCCCACAAGATATGACACTTGAAAAGTAGCCAGATATTTGAGGCTTATACCCCATCCAGGGCTTCCCAGGTGGCACTAGTGGTAAAGAACCCACCTGCCAATGCAGGAGACTAAGAGACGCGGGTTGGATCCCTGGGTCAGGAAGATTCCTTGGAGGAGGGCATGGTAACCCACTCCAGTATTCTAGCCTGGCGAATCCCACGGACAGAGGAGCCTGGCAGGTTGTGGTCCATAGAGTGGCAAAAAGTCATGCAGGACTGAAGCGACTGAGCACAGCCGCACGCAGCTAGCATCCAGAGCTGAGAGCGATAGGGGCCGGAGCGACAGAGCGAGGGAGATGACTGACCTGCAAGGGGAGAAGAGCAAGTACGGGGAAAACCGAGATGTCCCTGGAGAAGTCTCCCAGGGTAAACTTATCTCTGATGATGGCTTGCTTCTGGCACAGCCCCCTTTCTGATATAAATGTCTTTTACAAATGTAAATTTCCTTTATGAAAAAGCTAGGTTTTACTCTGCTTTCAGAGCTCCTCCTGGGTCAGCAGTTATCAGCTGAAAACAGTTATCAGCTGACAAGGATCCTTAGATGAAGAAGCATATTGGGGGGAGCATGCCCTGCTCCCCATCCGGTGACGTCCGCAGCCCTGCAGAGCATCATGTTGGCTACAGGTCAGCCAGGTTCTTGCGGTCTGTCCCACTAGCCCCCTGCAGTCCTGGCTGGTGACCACTGCCCTTGAACTGCTAACTATAAATTAGGCCTGTGACTCGTTCCTACATGCTTTGTCGTGTAGGTTTGTTAACACCTACAGCTGACTCGCTGGAAAAGACCCTATGCTGGGAAGGATTGAGGGCAGGAGGAGAAGGGGATGATAGAGGATGAGATGGTTGGATGGCATCACTGACTCAATGGACATGGGTTTGAGTAAACTCCAGCAGTTGGTGATGGACAGGGAGGCCTGGCCTGCTGCAGTCCATGGGGTCACAAAGAGTCGGACATGACTGAGTGATTGAACTGAACTGAACTGAACTACCAGTTTTGACACCTAATTAGCACTATGTGTTTCCAGTGGTCATGTATGGATGTGAGAGTTGGACTGTGAAGAAAGCTGAGCGCTGAAGAATTGATGCTTTTGAACTGTGGTGTTGGAGAAGACTTGAGAGTCCCTTAGACTGCAAGGAGATCCAACCAGTCCATTCTGAAGATCAACCCTGGAATTTCTTTGGAAGGAATGATGCTAAAGCTGAAACTCCAGTACTTTGGCCACCTCATGAGAAGAGTTGACTCATTGGAAAAGACTCTGATGCTGGGAGGGATTGGGGGCAGGAGGAGAAGGGGACGACCGAGGATGAGATGGCTGGATGGCATCACAGACTCGATGGACGTGAGTCTGAGTGAACTCCGGGAGATGGTGATGGACAGGGAGGCCTGGCGTGCTGTGATTCATGGGGTCGCAAAGAGTCAGACACGACTGAGCGACTGAACTGACTGACTGACACATTCACCACTTTTATTATTTATATTTGGGAATTAGCACTACTGTTCGAATTTAACACGTCAGTTTAGCCTCTGGGATTATACTTGCATACCTCTCTGATTGCTATTGTAGCTGAATGGGCAGTGGAACTTGCCCATATTAAAATTCTTAGGTATAAAATGGCTCATTTCCTTTCCCCTCTATTAAATAATGCAGATGGTTGAGAGTTCTGCGGGCTGGCTGTAAACAGCTATGGGTTGAATTATAAACAGGAGCAACTGCTGTGTAAAACCAGATAGGCTGGCTTCTCACTGTCATCTGAGTGCCCTAAAGATAAAACAAGGAAAGCCTTATTGGAGTGGAGATGGTGATGGACAGGGAGGCCTGGCGTACTGTAATTCATGGGGTCGCGAAGAGTCGGACACGACTGAGCGACTGAACTGAACTGAACTGGGACTCACAATCAAATAAAAGAGTGCATGTCCATCTGGTGCCTTACTTAGTGCCTAGTGTCATCCAAGTGCTCAATAAATAAATGCTATACTAATCCAAGTGAACTTTTCAATATGCATTAAAAGGAAACATTTCCCCAAATAAATATTTAAATATAGGTATAAAATACACAAAATAATCAGTTGAAACTCATGGCCTAACACCCAATAATTACGCCATGGTTTACTATTACAGATAAATTAGATTCAGTTAGCACACATACTATATTAGAAACAGCAACAAAGGCTATTCTCATCTTTTTTTGTATCTTTGCAAACTGCACTTTAAAGGATGAAAGAAGCAGACGGTGGTAGGAGCGATAAAAATAAAACCTCCTACAACTTGAGAGTAAAAGCCAACATCCACAACTAACAAGGATATTTATATCAAAAACGTCATGGCAGAGCACATTTTGCAATAATATGAAAGAAACACCTGACTGCAGAGTCACACCTGTTATTCCAAGCTTGCAGCACCTCACAGAGGCTTTGTTTCTTGGCAATGAGTGACTCGAAGACTGACTGCAGTTGCTGGGGGGTCTCCATGGAGGAAGACAGGAGCCGCACCTGCATCTTCTCAGTCCAGCTCTTGAACTCACTTTCTTCCATCTAGGGGAACAAAAACCACTCCAGCAATCTGAGACGCATCCCAAAAGGAACTTCTAACAAGTTCACAACTAACTACTGGGTTTCTGTCAGAAAAATGAATTACCTCTTTTTGTGCAAAGATATCTTCCATTTTTTCCTCTCTTGATTTGCTAAATGTATCAGTTTTCAAAGATGCAAGTCTTTCATCCACAGCAAGATATACCTGTGAAACTCTTAACAAACATTAAACACTTTAGAAAAGTTAGAATCAAAATGTCTAATCTCATACAAGTAGAAAAAAGATGGACAAAACCACTACAATATTGTGAAGTAATTAGCCTCCAATTAAAATAAATTTTTTTAAAAAGTAGAAAAAAGATATATACAGAACTTTACTAATATCTTATCTAATTAAGAATCACATATAATTTTGCAGAACAAAAAAGACTTGAAAGGATGTACATCAAAATTTAACAGTTGTTATGCCTGGGAGGGTCTGACTTCTTTTTTAATACTTTGGTGTATTGTCTACATTTTCCCATTTTTACATCAGACATATAAAAAATACAATTAGGAAAATAGATTATTTCTGTTTTCAAAGAAAGCTGAATGAACAAACAAGATATTTAAAGTAGTTTAGATTTCAAGCAGTACGAAACAAAAACAGATGATCAAAGAAAATGAAACTTACTTTTGAAAGAAGTCCTTTAGATCCTGAAGAAGGGACACTTTTAATGGGACTTGACGTTTAATGAATATTTTGGGAAGTGGAACACACACTTCAAGAAGCCGAATAGGAGAATAACTGAGAGGAGAAAATACAAGTAATAGTAAAAAAGTGAAAAATTTTTAATATTTTGAGTAGAAGTGTATCATGACAGCCAACTAAGTCTTATGGGCATAAGAGATCATAAAGTTTCTATAAAATGGCATTTTCAAACAAACAAAAATACTGAAGACCACTTTCAATCATTACCAATATCCTTCCCAGTTTTAAAGATTTTGTTCTGTATTGTTTTTCCCCTGCATTGTGCTATCATCAATTATCCCCTAAGGCCACCCTCGTGTACTTTAAAAACAACTGACTGGGATAGAAACCTCCATGAAGAGAGAGGAACTCCTTCCTACAATTAGCTTGGACACAGGTATTCACTACCTTCTCAGCTCCCAAGGATTCTTCATGAGTTTCCTTTCCAAGTTCGTGTTGCCTAGTAAACGCTATATCCAACCTAGGCCCTAGGTTCATGGTTGATAGCTTTTGCTTAAAAAGGAAATAGGTTCAATTAAAAACATTTTCTGAAGACCTATTATGTGTCAGATGCTGTTTTCGGTGCAGAGCAAGGGCCAAAATTCCTGCTCTCATGATTCAGGAATAAGACTTGGGCAATAAATAAAAACAAATACTTAAAACGTACCTTATGCCAGAGAGTAGGTGCTACAGGGCAAAATAAAGAGCGAAAAAGCAGCAAGGAATGCTAGGGTGAGAGGGAGTCAGGGTAGGTGAAATGCAAACAAAGATCTGAAAAAAGTAAGGAAAAATAAGCAAATGTCTAGAAGCAGGCAGCACAGAGATGGAAGAGCAATGACAGGTTCCCAGGAAGGAGGTTACCTGGCATAACTGAGGCCCAGCCTGGAGGCCAGCGAGGCTGAAACACAGGGAGCAAGGGCAGAGGAGTAGGGGTGAGAAGCCTGAGTATGAGGGGTTTATAGGTCCATAAATGGACTCTGGCTTTCACTCAGGATGAAACAGACACTGCTGGAGGCTCCAGAACACATGAGTGGCCTAAGCTGATTTTCATACAATAGGACCACTCTGACTGCTGTGCTGCAGGGCGAGGCTAAAGGGAAGCTGGTTGAGGTTACTGCAGTAATCTAGGGCAGGACCACAGAGATTCAGTTCAGAATGGGAGTGCTGGAGGTGGTGAGATATGTTCAGATTCTGCATATATATGGCTATGCTGGGTCTTTGCTGCTGTGAGTGAGCTTCTCACTGCAGTAGCTTCCTTCTTGCCGAGCACAGGCTCTAGGGGGCAGGCCCAGCAGTTGTGGCCCACAGGCTTACTTGCTCCACAGCATGAGATCTTCCTGGACCAGAGATCAAACTCATGTCCCCTGTGTTGGCAGGCAGATTCTTAACCCTTGGACCACCAGGGAAGTCCCTAGATTCCGGATATATTTTGAAGGCTTTCTCAATCATTTAAAACCATTCTTTGAACTAGTGATTTCAGCTCTATCCAGTTGTATCCAATTATCCTTATGCTAAGTAATGTCTTAGTAAAAATTCTGACAGGCTCTCAGATGCAAAAGTAATGGTTAAGAGTCACACCTACAATAGCAAATCTACCAGTTTATATCATGACTCCATCACTTGCTAGCTCTATTTGTAGCTATAAGGTCTCTAAGTGAGAGTAATAGTAACACATTTCTTAAAGGATTAAATAAATAATAGCACTGAACGCTCTTCACAGAGTATGGCCCTGCATTTGCAAGGCTGATTGATGGGTGGGGAACAACACACACCAAAAGTAAGTTCAATCCAGTAACATTGGAAATGCTTCAGAGCCTTTCAGGGAATATGTGTCTGTGACAAGGTTGCTCAGACTCCTTACCTGAAAGATGCCACCATCTGGTTATAGGAGAAATACTGGTGATAATCATGGTGGATGGAGTGACCACATGGCTCAGCATTGGCTCTGCGGGTGTACTGGTGCCCATAAAACCTAAGTTCCAGGTATTTTGCAAATGACATGGACCAAGACTCATTGGAAAGAGCGACAACTGGTGTTACCTGAAATTCAGCATAAATTGTTTGTTATCTAATCACATACTGAGAACCTCTTTAAAAAAAATGTATTTTCTTCTTTAGTACAAGCCTAGTATATTCTGACTGCAGAAAACTAGAAAAACAAAAAAATATTTAGAGGTAGGTGGGGTGAGGGATGGCTACGGAAACTGTCTCATCAGTCATCCTACCACCACCATCAATATGCTAGTACGTTTGCTTTCTTTCCATACATGAAAACATATATCCTTAGCCAGGATGTTTATAAATAAAAACTCTTTCTTATAGCTTCATAACCTTGATTATTAGTAATATGCCATATTTTCCCACATTGAATATTCTTATGCAGCTTGATTTTTAATGGCTGCAGAATATCCTATTATATGGACATGTTTAACCAATCCCTATTGGTGGGCATTTAAAACATTTCAAGCTTTTCATTATTTTGATGAACTTTTCAATGTGGGTATATAAAACACATTTATAAGTATCCATAATGATTTCCCTGCAATAAATTAATAAAAGTGGAAATTGGTAGATCAAAGAAGGACATGAACATTTATCTGGTCTTTGATACTTTCTGCCATACTATATAAACCAGTACACCTATTTGGAGACACAACTGCCACCAGTATCTGAGAGTACCCATTTCCCTACTTTCTTACTGATCTCAGGAACTGTGTATCTTTGAAATGTGATTACTTTAAAAAATAAATAAAAACATACTTTACTTATCTTTTATTATTACAAATGAATAACATGTATTTGCACATGTCTACTGGCCATTTGTATTAAATTGCTTTCTCATGCCCTTTGCCCATTATTTCTATTATGGCTTACAGAAGTTTAATAGTAAATATATCAATATTGGGTCATATATGTTGTAACTTTTTTCTGACACATAAAATTTTTCACTTCTGTATAACAAAAACTGTTTACCTTTTTCTTTATAGCATAACCCCAAAGGCTGAAGTTTTGTTTTGCAATCATGTGTATATACCAAACATACAAGATATAAAGATCAAATTTAAGTTACTTAATTCACTAGACAATCTACAAAAGTTCACACATTCTACAACAAAATATTGCCAGCTGCCTAACAATGACTAAAGGCCTTGAAGAACAAGCAAATAAAGACCAATTATTTCAAGACATGATTTCACGAATGTATGTTTCTCCTAAAGACTAACAATCTTTGACTTTGCCCTCCTCAACCACTAATACTGAAATAGGTTGCACTATTATTTGGTCTGTAATTTCTGTATGTGATTCCAAACACACACCAGAATAAGCCAATTAATATAACAATGAAGTTAAATCTGGCACATACACATTGCAAACAATTTGAATAAAAAGTATGTATTAAAAGCAAAATACTAGCACCAAATATTTCCTCCAGAGATAGAAAAGCAGAGAGGAAATAAAATATACAGTTTTGTCCCCAAGAATAAATATGAGAAACAGCAGAGATCAATTAAACATGTCCTCATCTGCATCTCTTAAGACAGAAATGTTGACCTAGACTAACTTACACAAGCACTCTAGCATACTGTAATTACTGTGTTATAAGACTGTTTCCTCCCCAAGAGGACAGGAGCCAACACCTTGTTCTTTCTTCATTCCTAAGGCCTAGCACAGTACCTGGTACCTACACGGTGCTAAATAAGTGTTTACTGATGAATAAACAAACATAATCGAGAACTGTCAAGATAAAAGTCTCCATATATTTTACTGGACATGGTACCTATATTTTATATAATAACTGATAAATCCTAAAATGGAACCTTCAGGAAATAAACATTAAAGGGAACATACAGCAAGTAAAATAAATAAGGGCCCAAAGACAAATATCAAATCCAAAATAACAGAGGCCATCCTCCCCCACAAAGAAAGAACTAAAGAAAGAAATGATACTACACGAAATAGTACAGTAACAGGGTACATTACCTGCTTGCAGATTCTGCACCAGGAGTAGGTGAGAATTGTATGCTGATATCCAGGTACTGGAGAATCCAGCTCCTTTAGGATTATCTGCACACAGCCTTGGCCATGGACAAAGCGTCTAATGTGGTGCACCATGGGGGTATCACAGAACATGCTAGGGCACTGATAGGAAGGCCTTTGACAAAAAGAAAGTCCTCACATTAACCATGAAACCGAGGAGCCATGTATAGTGAATGCTGGCTAATCAGGACTGCAGACGATAAAGTGCAGCATCCTCTCCAGAGTAAGGAGGATGATGGATTATCTGATCAGGGTACCACTTATCCTGCTACGAACCTGCAGAGCTGAACCACATCACAGTGATACGTTCCACTTGTTAAGCACCTTCTATTTGCAAGCATTTCTAAATCATCATCTCATTTTACTTATTAAAACTCTTGATGTTTGTGGAGTTTGTTAATATCTATAAAGGGGGCTGGTAAAGATTAACCCAGGTGACGCTAGTGCTAAAGAACCTGCCTACCAATGCAGGAGACACAGAGACGCAGATTAGATCCCTCAGTTGGGAAAATCCCTTAGAGAAGGAAACAGCAACTCCCTCCAGTATTCTTGCCTGAAAAATTCCACGGACAGAGGAGTCTGGGGGGCTACAGTCCATGGAGTCGCACAGAGTTGGACATGACTGAGCATGCACACACAAAGATTAAGTTACTTGCTCTTTGTCATGTAAGTGGCAAGCGAAGGCACTAAGATTTAAACTGAGGCCCTTAGTTTCTCTTGTCTCTCATTTGAATCACTGTAAAAACAGACATCCTAAAAAAAAAAAAAAAATCTGCAGGATTGCAGAGCAATTAGATGGGCATAGATCTGAAAAATGAACTGGAGAAGACTTCCTGGGTTGAATATAATACAAATTACTTCTCTGTACAGTAAGCCCTGACATTAGGCATGAACAGGAAGGTCAAACAACAGTGCTCCAACTCGTGTTTATGTTTAGGTTGAAATTCTGTGCATCAAAAAAAGCATAAATAGAACATAAGGAGAAAACTGGTTCTTACCGGAAACAGTATCTCTCTAAAAATATTCCTAATGTAAGATCATTTTTTCCATAAAATTCCATTGTTACAATCCTAAAAGAAAAGATCATTTCTTAGAAACATAACATTAGAATTACAACCCAGCAAAGACATTTTCATCAGACCCCAAACTGATATCTGTTAGATGTACTTATAATACAGTATTATTATTATCAACAAAACAGGTAATATTCTTTTGTTGTTACAAAACAGGTTTTACCTTATCTGATATAATAGGTTTGGACTACCATATTACAGCATCGTATCCACTCCCAGTCCATTAGTATCTTATGAAACTATTTAATCAGGATACATAAACAATTAACATTAAATGGGTAAGTCTGATTTGCATTAGGAAGAAGTACAAGCTTCCTTTACAAAGCTTTAAACTCCATCAATATAAAATGGGACTCCTGTCTCTGCTCTCCAGTCTACACCATTACTAAGCATGAAGAGCAGCAGCTCATATTCTTCCAGGAGAGCCAGTTCCTAAATTTATATCCAACTTTATACCTAAATAAGAGAGTTCAGCTACACATATCCTTTTGAAACTGACATCTTATTCAAACCTAGACCTAAATTCCCATGGGCTCAACCAGACCCAAGTCAGCCTGCTAGAGCAACAGCGATATAAAAGACTCCCTGATCTCACTAGTAGAAATGAGTGTTTCTGGTGTCCAAAATTCAAATACGGAAGACATTTTGTTGTGGCAAGTACTCCAAAAACAAGCAGTTATGTTCTATAGTACTTAAGATCAGAGGTAAACTATATAATAACTAGGCTTTGTGACTATCACTGGAAACAAATTATGACATTATAAAATGTGTTTCTATCAATCTACTTGGAATTAAGTTTTAGAATAAAACTTAAGGCAAAAAACTGACTTTTATAAAAACAATGCCCAAAGAAAACCTGCCTGATTTGTGCATGTTATCAAAGTGCTTAAAACCAGCTTTTATGTATCAACTTGCACTTTTTTATCATTACAAACTGTTCTTGCATCCCTCTTCACTCTTAACATACTTTTATTTACTTCTACTCATGAATAAATCCAAATTTCATAATTTAATTTACACGTTCAGAAGTTCCATCAATTCACATATGACCAGCAGCTTGCCGTGTACCTATACAGCCTCATGGCTGAATTTTTTTCACAGTTGCTGGAATTCTGTTCTTAAGTGCAACATGCAAGGGAGGGAAGGAGTCCTACCAAGGACTGACACAGGCACTGGGAGCATTGCTGGACTGGGCAGAAGAGCTGCTGAAGAGCACACACAGCCTCTGGTGGTTGACAGGGTTCAGACAGTCCACCTGGAAGGGAAGGAACATTGGGGTGAGCACTCCAGCTCCAACGCCCGCCTCCAACATCCAACACACTCCACTCAGTTTGTAAAGCCTCTATCAGAACTACAGGGGTTCCAGTGAAGACTAAAAACTACAGGGAACTAAATATAAGGAAGAAGAGCAGTTAATTTTTAAGTTAAAACAATCCAAAAGGTTTAAAAATGCAAGCATGTCTCAACTTGTTTTCTTACTCTTTATTTTTACGAAACTACATTAAATTATTTTGGGAGTGAATGAATGAATGAATGAAGTCGCTCAGTCGTGTCTGACTCTTTGCGACCACATGGACTGTAGTCTACCAGGCTCCTCCGTCCATGGGATTCTCCAGGCAAGAATACTGGAGTGGGTTCACTTGTGAAAGTGAACATCTATTTGTTTGATTAAACAACTGTATTTTCTCCTCAAAAGATGGATTTGTTCATGAGTTTTATCACCTATAATTTCCTATAATAAGAAAAAAAAACACACCCATTTCCTATAATAAGTTTTCAACTCTACTCTCCCGCTGGCTACCATTAAAAGGATCAAAGATATCACATTAGACCCAAGTCATCATGTCAGAAATTTTAAGCAGCTCCACACTGCCCCCTACCTCACAGTTCTTCCGAGTTTGCTGTGAGCTTAGCCTGAAACCTTCAAATCTAGTTTCATCACATTACACTCCTATTTCATACATTTTAAAGCAACATGTAAGACAAAAGAGACCAAATAAAAAAAAAAAAACCACAGATGAAATATTTAATAAATCTGCATGCAAGCTGTCATATTTGACTTTTTTACCTTGCCATACAGAGATTTTCCACCCACTTCAAAAGTACACAAGCACAAAAGCGGTCTTGCTCACCTTTGTCGACCACACTGCATCACTTGTAATCAACCCTTTTTCTTCATCACCTTCAGTTCTGCTTCCTGATTTACCACTTGAGGTACCTGAGGCCTCCTTTGAGTAAGCAAAAGGGTCTGAATTTTTTTGCTGGATTCTTCCTCCTCTGGCCCGATAATCAGCTAGCATTCTCCCCAAGCTCTGGCTGTCCCCCAGGTGCTCAGCAATTCTGGTGCTCACGAGCTCATGTGAAGGCAGGACTTGAATGGACTTGGCCTGAACACTTCCATTCATGCCCTGAAGGCCAGAGAGATCCCTAAGCATCTGTTTCTTCCGCCTGCTCTCCATTTCCTTGAACTCCTTATTGAGGAGAGGAGACCAGTAAACCTGCTCCGCAAAATAATCTCGGGTAGAGCATCTCATGCCCTTGTCAGTTAAAAGGAAGGGCTCCCGGAATGTGATGACTGGCGAGATGCAGAGGATCACATCTTTCAACTCTTGCTTAAAGGTCAAAGAATCAGTCTTCCGTTTATCTTCAGAAGACGTAACTTCTTCGGTAACATACAGGCCGGTGTCATCCTGCAGAGGGTCCCTAAAGGCTCTCATCTGGCTTGCGGCGTCTGGAAGCTCCTCGGTTTGCTGCAAAGCCTCTGGCTGCTCACTGCCTACGGCATCCTGTTGGTCATCCACGTGGAGCGGCAGCAATGACTCTGGTACTGATGGAAAGAGAGCGCAGGGGGCACCCACTGGGCAAGCTGCTGGGGCATGCTCTTGAGGCTTCAGAGAGGCAACATCCTGTGGTACACTCTTATTTTCCTGGTCACCCTTCTCAAATAGAATCCTTGATTCCAGCAAACTGCCATCATCAGAAGGCAGAAAGTCTGGGGGGAAATCAGGCTCCCGGGGGAGGGGACTTCCGCTGAACGGCTCCTGTGCAGCCCCTTCATCCTCCTGTCCCTCAATCAGTGAATGGAAGGAAGGGTTTTGCGTTAAGGTTGGAGGCATAGCAAATTCATCCATAAGGAAGGAGATTTCTAGTTGAGAATGATAAGCTACACAGATCATAAATATTAAGATCTCCTTAACTCGAGCCAGCTCATAATCAGAGCCTCCTCTAAGCTTGATTGTACAGCCCAGGTGCTGTGGACAGCCTTCAAAAAACATCAGTGTTTTGGTTTGTTCTACAAATAAACAAACACAAGGTTAAGAAGGTTTAGGTGGCAATCCAGAAGTCCAGACAGAATTAGTTCATTATCTTAACATCTACCAGATAAAAACTCTTAAGTAAGACCATAGTTGTATGCTAATAGCCATTTCCTACTATTAATATATCAACATTGTCGTTCTGATGAGTTTATTCATTTCCTCAGGTCCCCCCATTTCAGGTAAATCTACACTAAAGATCACTCACCATTAGGCAACTGAAACATCTGCATGTAAAATTTGTGACAGGTGCCCAGGTGGGGTTTGGTAAGCAGCTGGTCCATTGACATCACCAAATCACCTTGGGTCATCCGGCTAACTCGTTCTAAAACTTGCTAGAACACAGAACCACATCATATTACAAAATTAAAGAAGAATAAAATTTTAGTACATTTTATATGGAAAAATAATAGAAACATTTGAAAATGCCCTCACCAAAAAAAAAAAAAAAGAAAATAGAAAATGCCCTATTTTCTTTCAAGATGAATTTCCTTGATTTTAGTAATTATATGACTTTTACTGATTCTAGATAAGTCTACATTTAGCAATCAATATGTGCTTACTAAAATAAACCATACTCACATTAATAATATCAAAAGACATTTAAGTATTATTCATTGGCACAAGATACTTATTCAGCGGTGGTGGGTGGGGAATTTCCACAACTGACCTCCATACTAAAGAAGGTAATTTTTCAAGAGAGAGAAAATTTTCTGCTTTGTATGATTCCCCAAACAAAATGACGCCTCTACAAAGACTACTTAATAACTAATGTCAACTACACCTACGGTTTGGTAGACACTTATAATGAGTGTTACATAGCTCATTATGTATGAGTGCTACATTAATTATACTTTCTTCGAGGCTGAGATCCTCCAGTCTTAAATAAGGAAAGCGCTGCCGTTCCTGTGCTTTCAATACATACAGTACAGCTAAGAAATAAACAATCAAACACTATATCTACCACACATGCATATAAATTTACAAGCTGTCATTTTTAGAAATAATAGAAAAATAAGAACACTTACTGATTTTACATTAATGACCAAAGTAATGCCGTGTTCCAGCAACATATCCTGTGCAATTCGAGATACCGTTTTCTCAACCAGAACCAGTGTGGGTCGAACATCAACTATTCGCTGAACATAATTCTTTAGGAATTCCCTTTCCTAAGTAAGATAAATAAAAAACATTGTATGTGGTACAAATCAAGATCTAGACGTGTAAAAATACTAGGGCAGTGTGACTAGTAACATCAAACTAAGTTTTCTTCATCCACAAACCACTACTAATAGAAGTTTCCTACTAAGTAAACATTGTACTGATGTGTTAACTCATTTTTCAGGTCCTCAATCTCAGGTAAAAATATGCTAAATATCACTTACCACTGTGTAAGCAAATTAATTCAAACACAACCAAGAATACTATTTATCATTCTAAACTGCTGACTATGCTAGAAAGAGTTTCAGAAGAAACTTTATTCCCCAACTAATTTTTCTTTGAAGGACTTTGAGTTCTTAATAACTTGTAAGAAAAGCCAAGAATCCAATTAGCTAGCTCTCGAAGCTTAAAAAATAAAAAAATTCTCACAGCTTCCCAAATGAAAGCAACTAAGTATTTTTAATGTAATTATGGATTTCCCCTTTTACATTCTGAAACTAACCAGAATAACTCTTCCTTCAGCTATTTGAATAAATAACTAACAGACACTATTTCAGCTACTTCCTAATTTCTATCTCCCAACAGATAATATTCTACTTAGAACAGTGGCAGTTACAAATTAAAACAATGTTTAATACAATTTCATTACAAAGGCTTACTCTCAAAGCAAATAAATGTTGTAAATAACAACTAGAGTTTAAAAAATGTAATTAGTTAATTGCTTTATAAAATCTCTGGACTCAGGAGACAGTGGAAGGTGGGGACACACCTGTCACTTCTGCTCCAAATGCCCAGTGTTTTCTGAGTCAATTTTGTATTCAGGGTCAGAGCCACCAGCAATGGATGAGCCTATTCCCTGCAATGAACTTGCCCTGTTATATTTCTTTTCACCTTTCTCTGTCTTACTGATAGAAACTGGACATTCTCAAATTATCCCATTATTAACAAAAAGAAATTTTTTCCCATTTAAAATTTTTTTTCTTAATTTTTATTTAATTTTTTCTTATTTTTTTTTCTTAATTACTTATTTTTGGTTGCTGCACAAGGGCTTTCTGTAGTTGCGGGGGCTTCTCATTGCGGTGGTTTGTCTTGTTACACAGCAACAGGCTCTAGTTGCAGTGCGTGGGGCTTCTCATTGCGGTGGTTTGTCTTGTTACACAGCAACAGGCTCTAGGCGCGTGGGCTTCGGCAGTTGTGTCACATGGGCTCTAGAGTGCAGGCTCAGTAGCTGTGGCCAATAAGCTCAGCTGCTCTGCAGCATGTGTAATCTTCCAGACCCACACTGGCAGGCGGATTCTCAACCACTGGACCCCCAGGGAGTCCCAACAAAATGAAATTTTTTTCCCTGAAATGAGTTAATCTCCTACTCTGCTTATTAAATTGCAATTTAACAACATTTAGATTATTTCATTTGTGCAGCTTAAATAAAGAACTAAAATAAATTCACTTTTGTTTAAGTTTCTGGCCTCCAATATAGGGATAGCAAATACATTTCCTCATAGTTCCAGCTCCAGTCAACTATTATCATTGTGCATTAAGCACCTTGCTAAAATTGGGGCTTGGACCAGGCTCAGCAAGGAACGAGTATTAGGAGGCAGGCCAGGAAGACACAATGGAGTAGGGGTAGACCAACAGACCTCTGGGGCAGACCTTGTGAAGACAGTATGATGCCCAGCCTAATTTTATCCTTGCCCTTTTTTTCTCACTCTCATTTTTTACCAGCTACCTTTCAGCTTCCTCTTTGGTCATGCCACGATGAGTTCCCCCACTCCAAGCAAAGGGCAGGGGGGTGTCAAATCAACTGATATTTTCTGTCAATTCAAACTAAAAACCTGAATAGGTCAGGACTTAAAGATATAATAAACTGTGTTTTGAAGCACTGATGAACAAGATGCTTTGTTGCTGTTATTCAGTTGCTCAATCGTGTCCAACTTTTTGAGACCCTGTGAACTGTAACACGCCAGTCTTCCCTGTCCTTCACTATCTCCCAAAGTTTGCTCAAACTCATATCCACTGAGTCAGTGATGCCATCCAACCATCTCATCTTCTGTCGTCCCCTTCTCCTCCCACCTTCAATCTTTCCTAGCATCAGGGTATTTTCAAATGAGTCAGTTCTTCGCATGAGGTGACCAAAGTATTGGAGTTTCAGCTTCAGCATCAGTCCTTCCAATGAATGTTCAGGCTTGATTTCCTTGAGGATTGACTGGTTTGATTTCCTTGCTGTGCAAGGGACTCTCAAGAGTATTCTCCAACCCCACAGTTCAAAAGCATCAGTTCTTCAGTGCTCAGCCTTCTTTATGGTCCAACTTTCACATCACTACATGACTACTGGAAAAACCACAGCTTCGAGTATATGGACCTTTGTCGGCATAGTGATGTCTCTGCTTTTTAATATGCTGTCTAGATCTGTCATAGCTTCATTTTCAAGGAGCAAGCGTCTTAATTTCATGGCTGTAGTCTGCAGTAATTCTAGAGCAAAAATAAAGTCACTGTTTGTCACTGTTTCCATTGTTTCCCCATCTATTTGCCATAAAGTGACAGGACTGGATGCCATGATCTTAGCTATTTGAATGCTGAGTTTTAAGCCAGCTTTTTTTTTTTTCCTCTCCTCTTTCACTTTCATCAAGAGGCTCTTTAGTTCCTCTTTGCTTTCTCCCCTAAGAGTGATGCCATCTGCATATCTGAAGTTATTGATATTTCTCCCCACAATCTTGATTCCAGCTTGTGCTTTATCCAGCCTGGCATTAAACATCTTCTCCTATCTTAAAGCTTCTTTTGAGATTATGAATTTACTCAGACATCCAATTGTGCGGGAGTGTGAACGTTCTTTGGCATTGCCCTTCTTTGGGATTAGAATGAAACTGACCTCCTCCAGTCCTGTGGCCACTGCTGAGTTATCCAAATTTGTCAGCATATTGAGTGCAGCACTTTAACAGCATCATCTTAATATAATTATACAAGTTACAATTAACAAGTTATATTAATTAAATCATATTTATTAATATACATTTGCCCAGAGCATGTGTCCAACATGAAGACTTCAGTCCATTAACCTGGTCATAAAAGGGGAGTTACAGTGGATAAATATAAGGACAACTTTTTGGTAACTAAATACAATTTTACAACAATTTTACATATTTTACATCTCTGCAATCAGGATGCATCTGATTAAGTCTGTAAGTCTTCCACTGACACCGGTGAGATCACAAAAATTCCCAGCATCAAAGTAGCTCAGTTTTCCACAAACCATAACTGTGTTTCTTCTGATTCCTTATTTCAGTTCTCACTGAAAAGTCATAGTAAATCAGAGCTAGAAGGAATGGCATAAATCTGGTTGAAGCCCTCATTTTTACTGATACCTAGCTGAATTCCAAAAAGGAAACAGTCCCAGTTAACAGAGTTCATTAAGAAACAGAGCATGGTGCCTTTCACCACAATTAAGTTTTTTCTGTGTCTGTGAATTGAGAATAAAAGTTCCCCTGGTGGCTCAGTGGTAAAGAATCCGCCTGCCAATGCAAGAGACATGAGTTCAATCCCGGGTCTGGGAAGATCCCACATGCCTTGGAGCAACTAAGCCTGTGCGCCACAACTACTGAGGCTGTGCTATAGAGCCCAAGAGCTGCAATTACTAAAGCTACGCAACCTAGAGTCCATGCTCCACAACAAGAAAAGCTGCCACAATGAGAAGCCTGTGCACCACACCTAGAGAGTCACCCCCACTCACAACTACAGAAAACTCCATGCAGCAACTAAGATCCAGCCAGATAAATTTTTTTTTTTACGTGACTACTCCTATCACTTGCAAAAGTGAGCTCATGAATTTCCAAGTAATGCTTTTCCTAAATGTTTCTGGAACTGAATATTAAGTGTTTCTGCTATAATAGGAAAAACACATTTCTGAAAACCTCCCATTCTGAACAACTGCAAATTAATTAATAGCATTTATGGGAGAAAAGAAGTTGGAGCAGACAACCTATGCAACTTCATATCAAGAGCACTAATAAGAATAATAAGTGGTACCTTGACAGAGGACTTGGACAGCCTAGCCAAGCAGCTCAGCCTAGCTGGAGGTGGCCTCAAGGGAAATTTCAAATGTACAAAATCAACTGCAACAGTACAAGTGGAAATGAAGCTCCAGGCAATGAGTGGCCAAAAGCCATCCAGGACCAGGGGCTGGGTCTCCCTGGGGAGACAGCTCTTTCAGCAGGAGCTCATTTCTAATCTCTTAAAATGGAGCTAAAGGGCTATGTGGGAACTGAGCCGAGGCTGTTCTTCCTTCCAGCTGAGGGCTATAATCCTACTAAAGCTATTCTGGGCCTCCTCACTTAAGAAAAACCACACAGAAATGGACACAACTTCCATCTGACATCACTCCCTTTTACTGACACTTGGTGTTCTAGAAACATGTTTTAGTAGAATGGTCTGTATTGAAAAACAGGTGCTACTGCTGGAAACCTGATTAAAAATCGTTAAGACAAATCCTTAAAGTAAGTTCATGACCCCAGTGGGAAGAAAAAACAGGATCTGGATTTTCACCTTTTTTTCAAATATTCCCCAAAAGTCACATGTTGCCATTAACACTCTGCAACTAAAAACAGTGACAAAGGCTTTGGTAAGCTTCTAAAGTATGATATATAAGAATGTCTTCTATAATACATTTATTAATGAAACAAGAGCAATGAAGTTTGCCTATCAAATTTAACCAGCTGGAAGAAAGTATAAGAGTTGGCAAGTATCTTAATATACAAACATTCTTCCAGATTATGGTTTCAGTAAGGAGTTCTTACCTGAAGCACAATAGGATCAATACAAGTAAATTTGGTTTCTTCTCTGTAGAGATATTCAATGGAACACTTCAACAGAAGAATTTTGGGGTTTTTAATAGAAGAATTCATCTAAAATACAAATGAACAGTTTGCTAAAACTTTCAAAGTTTGCAATTTAGAGACCTCCTTTAATCACAACTCTATACTGGTCATAATTCCTCTTAAATAGATCCCCACATTATATTCAGATTAAAATACTCATTTATTTTGTGCTATTCTTATTTTCTTTTCAAAGCAAACAATTAAAGCCATGCAAAGTTCTTTAAAAACTGGCTTCTTTTTCACTAATGCTATTTTACCCAATTTTCTATACTCTTAAACTATCTTTTTTTAAATCTCTAATGTTTTTAAGAAAAGTTATCATACCCTCGGTAGGAGGGAGAGGGACTTAAAAGACAGGCTACTTGATAAACTCCCAGAGATAAGCAATTCTAAAAGCAGAATTTAACTTTTCTAAGATTCAAGAAAAGTAGAGGAGAGAGAAAGCAATTAAAACATCTGCTGAACATATTTTTGATGGAATAAATTTCCAACAGTCGTAAATTCACAAGCCAAACTGGGAAACAAGAAGTTAACAACAGAAAATCTTAAAGCACATCCAGAAATAGAGACTCAAACAATATACCCTAACCATACAACTAAAGCCAGAGGCAGAGGAGTCTGCACCCTGCAACAGAAGTTTCCATCTGACCAAACTTATCAGCAGGGCTTTTTTAGTAACTACAAATTAAAGACTATCTCTAAACATGGTCATTGGCGCCAGGCATTCATTCACGCATATGTGACCACCACACGCACATAACAGTTTTCAATTCTGGAGATGAGCACAACATACCTACCTCTGAATTCAACAAACATCATTTAATCTGATTTAAAGTACTACTTTGATGGAAACAGTGCTGTTTTAATAAGACTATGTAGAAATATGAACTTTGGATCATTGCTATGAAATAATATCAAATTCAAACATAATTTTATTTATCTATGGTCACTAATACTTTTCAGGAAGTTTAATACCTTATAAAAACATATTATTATTCGCAGTTTAGAAACGAGTGAAAACAGACTGTAGTTTATGCATTTAGTTGCTCAAGCTTGAGATTTGCCTGAGCTCTCACTGTAACCAAACCAACAGTACCAGAGATGAGCCCAGGTGTCTCTATTTTTAACACATTCTCTTCGTGATTCTGAAGCACAGCAAGGTCTGGGAACACTGTTAACAGATCATCAGTTTCTCTAAAAGTGAGAACCAGTAAACAAATAAACAACACTGGAAACACCCAGAGTGACTCCATTAAAAAGCCCCACCCAAATGCAAATTGGTGCAGCCACTATGGAAAGCAGTACGGAGTTTCCTTAAAAAAATAAAAACAGAGCTACCATATCATCCTGCAATTGCACTCCTGGGCAGACATCCAGAGAGAAACTCCAATTTGAAAAAATACATGCACTCCAATGCTCACAGAAGCACTATTTACAATAGCCAAGACACAGAGATGTAGTAAATACACACACACACACACACGAATATCATGACATTTACAGCAATAAGGATGGACCTAAAGATTATCATACTAACCAAGTCAAAGACAAGTATCATATGATATCACTTCTATGTGGGATCTAAAACATGATAAAAATGAGCTTCTTTAAAACAGAAACAGATTCACAGGCATAGAAAACAAACTTATGGTTACCAAAGGGGAAAGTGTAGCGTGGTGGGCAGGGATACATTAGGAGTTTGGAAATGGCAGCCACTGTGTATAAAACAGATAAACAACAAGATCCTACAGTACTGCACAGGGAACTATATTCAATATCTTATAATAAACTTAATGGAAAATATGAAAAAGAATATATCTAT
The DNA here is from genome assembly GCA_006410635.1 of Cephalophus harveyi. Taxonomy (NCBI): domain Eukaryota; kingdom Metazoa; phylum Chordata; class Mammalia; order Artiodactyla; family Bovidae; genus Cephalophus; species Cephalophus harveyi. Next base: position 67,986 of record SJYT01068370.1, on the reverse strand, counting down.
CATATACCTATAACGGAATCACTTTGCTGTATACCAGAAACACAACACTATTAATTAACTATACTTCATTAAAATAAAATTTCGTTTAATTAAGAAGTAGTCCCACCCTTCCTCTACTCACCCCCCATTCTCACTCCCCTAAAACTACTAAATGAGAATTTCTAAGGTTTGGGCTTAGGAATCTACATTTTTAATAAGGTCCTGACACACATTACATTTGCTAACCAGTGGCCTTCAAAATTAAGTGAGAGACAAAGACCTCATCTGCTTCCTCCAGCCTCATTTCCTGCCAGTTCCTGGCACCTTCTGGCACCTTAGGATCTCAGATTTTCCTTAGTACAAGGGGTTATTTACCCTTCTCTCTGTGCTGGTGCTAGAAAGAGGCCTCACGGCTAAAGGTACAGAGAAAGATACAGAATTCCAGTCGTAATTCTGTGTTCAGCCCTATGAGGAAGAACAAAGTTTTAAAATGGTAGACCTCTGGAAGAATTCTGGTCTGTTAGAAAATCTTTTATCCCTGAGATGTGGCAGGGTCAAGGGAGCAATGACACCAGCGTCCTCTCAGCCTGTTGACTGGGAAGCCTTCTTCTGTCTGATGAGTTCTCACTGTCCAAGTCCCTGTCATCATCAGCTCTGGGAGACTCTCCCTGAACCCCCAAATTTTACTGCTAGTCACTCCTCCCTGTCCAATCTCCTTTCCCTCCATGGTGAGGGCACCCTCAGCTTGTTGGCTTGGCACACAGTCATAGTTGGCTGAACTTCAATGTTGAACTGAATCACATTACCTTTTTATGGGCAATATTCTTGGTGCAAACAAATCCATTGACAACCACAGAATCAAACTTCTTTCCACCTGGGATCTAATGAAACAATTAAGAAAACAATACAATTCGATATACATCTTTAGGATGCAGTCAAATGAATTCTGTAAGTATTTATTTTCACTTTTTGTTTTCACTATTATGTAACCAAATAAGAACAAAAAGTTCTAGGATGCATTTCTTCCTTTCAATCAGTAATTAATGGCACCTTCCTACAATCATCAACTCTCTAACATACTATCTGGTACTCTAGAATACCCATTTGATCAAATTAATGCCAGATGTCAATTAAAACCACTATTAAGTTAAACACCATAGGCAAAAAATATAGGCAAAACTCCACTACTCTCTAAATAAAACAATTACCCACTGCTTTTCCTCAGAACAGTAACAGCCGTGTGTGAAGAGAGGCCTTCTTATAGATGACACATCAAGAGGAGGAAGTAGGAAAGTTTGGGTTCCCAACTCACTGCAAGCCCAACTTACCCTCGCCCCCACTCATCTCTCACTTCCTAAGAGTGGCTTTCATGACCTTTAAGTGCATTGCTACCAAATAGGACAGAAAAACTTCCCTCTCCTCACCGAGCATCCTTCCTGGCAACGACCCTTTCAGATTACCATTAAAAGACAAATTACTATTGGGCCCATCTCATGAACGCCGAACATGAGGAAAACATTGACAGAGCTCACTTTTTTGATGTGGACAAACTGGCGAATATCCATGTCATCATCCCGGTTCTTGACGTCGGGTCGGACTGTCTGAACCACCTGACAGACCAGGGATACGATGATGTCCCTCCAAGACGTTGACAATGACTCACTATGGAGCAACTGTTGGAGCAGCGCCATCATGTGGTTATGATTAGCTGAACTACAAAAATGTTACAGGAAAGACGTTTGCACAGTTAATACTGCCAGAGACAACAGCTCTGAAGATGCAACACAGTCTACAAAGAAATCAACACATGACTTAAAGGCTTACAGGTAAGATCTTCTTGGTCATTTTATTCTTTCAGCATATCTGCACCTTAATGCTTTTGCATATAAAGAAAATCTGTGAATATCTTCAATTAAGATAACCCATTTAAGGGAGGTTCAAGAGGGAAGAGATATGTGCATACTTGTAGCTGATTCATGATGTTGTACACCAGAAACTAACACAACACTGTAAAGCAATTATCCTCCAATTAAAAAATTGAAAATTAAATAAAACAAAAAGTCTATGGGTTTGATTAAAAAAAAATGTCCTATTTAATTCAATTAAATTTTAACACATAAATAACAATAACAAAAGCACAACTAGGACGCTCTGCTTTATTAGAAGTTTCACCAGAACAGGCTTTACTTCCTAAGTAATGTTAGCATTTTTGACTTTATAAGGAAGAACTATACAAATGCCTATCAAATCACTTTCATCATTTTTCATCAGAAAAATGGAGAATTAAAATGAATAAGCTCACTGCCTTACAGCAACCTCTCCATAGCTTGTTTCTCTCCATTCTCCTCCCTCAGCAGCTCCAGGTTGTTATGATGCCAGCCCAAAGGTGTGAAAGGCAGTTCTTTGGATTTTTCCTCAACTCGACGGTTAAATAAGGATTCTAAGTGTAAAATAAGAAATTATACTCATTGTCAAGTTTTATACCATCTACTCATATATTTAGAAATCACCAACTTATCTTTTTAAAATTTTTAAGGTAGCCAATTCAAATTACTGATGTAAAAAAAGCAAGGACATGTTTAAATTCATAGATAAAAAAATTAAGTCTGAGTTAGAAAGTCAACATTCTCAACAGCCAAAATCAGAGACAGAAGTGTAAAGAGTAAATTTACATAAGCAACCAGGGCTCTCAAGAAAGTAACTATAAATACGGTTTTTGAAAAGCAAATGAAATAAGATTTGTTTACAGTCTTTTTATTTATTTGGGGATATTAAGAAAGAGAGGTGGTTAATTTTCCCTATAAAATCACAAACTGAACACTGCATTCAACAGAAATCAGAATGCAAGGAGAACTTGTGATAGTGTGGGTGCTGAGAAAAGCTCAGCTTTGACTCGTCTGAACCAGGATATGACAGTCTAGAACGTCTACTCAAACAATCCTTTCAGTGTTTCTTTTTCAATAAGAGAACAAAAAAGGCTTTCTTCTTAATTGGCAAAACTTTTACAAGTCAGACCAAAAAATTAACTGTGAAGAAATCAAAACATGGTAAATAGTAATTTATATAAAATTTTGTAAATGATCAAAATTAAAAAAATAGGTAATACTAAATGCTTTGCAAATAAGATGCTCACTAAATAACTTTTGAAACTGTGATTGAATAAATGGAAAGAAAAGAGGTAAAAATTCTGTAGTCTTTCCCCTCCTAAAGCAAACTGAACAAATGACAAAAAAACTTCAACAGTCCAGCAGCCTCCAGAGTAAAGCCAGTGTCCATGACAAGTGAGGTACAAGAACAGCACATTTCAATTATGTAAACCCTTGGTCTATAAACATCTGGTTGAACCAGAGCCTTGAAGGTGAATTTAGAAATAAGTTGTGATACTATCTGTCAGCAGCTGCCCTTGTACCAGCTCGCCCTACCTTCTCTCTTTTATGTGAAACCCTCCCATTATCTGAGGCCTAACCTGTAGCGTGTTACGGACCAAATAAGTGTGTCTTCACTCCACAGCAAGCTAAGTAGGGGTGGGGTTAGGAAAGGTTTGTATTCTTCTGTACTTCCTTTTGTCCCCAAGGAAATGGTAAGCAGAATTAGTTCTTTATTTCCTTCAGTCCACTTGTTGTCCAAATCCAGAGCGCAAGCAGCATCCTCAGTTAGATAAGATCTGCCTGTGGCTTTTTGATAAGCTTGACAATTACTTGATGATATGTCTATCAATACTTAATACTATATTCATGATACAGAAAAGCATTTTCGTGATATAGAAAAGCCTTGAAATGAATAAAATTCAAAATCTAGGTAAAGACTTTTAAACAATTATTTTTCAGATCAGAGATCTCTCAAACTAAGTCCAAGTTTGTATTTTTGGTTCTCAGCAGTCTCAAGGTTACTACACATATTGAAAAACTGTGTTCCTGTGGTACTAAAATAATATAATGCATTGTCAGTACTCACTCAGTGCCAACCAGTATCCTGGGCCCACAGTGTATCTCCATGAACAAGAGACACGATCCCATGTATAGCTTTTGATAAAATTACCTTTGATGAAGGCGTCGCTTATTGATAGCTGTTGTCCTCCATTGTCAGAAATCAAATACTCTGCATGCCAGGGAGAGAACAGAGAGAGGAGGAAGGAAAGGAGAAGCCTGTGACTATAAAAGGCTAGCATAATTACACCGAAAACACACCCACACACAAAGTATTACTCACACTAAACCCATCACAGCCAAGTCACGGAAACTTTAGGCTAAAATATCAGTTTATAACTTGTTCTGCACACTTCATACTAAACTTGATAGACTTAATAACTCAACAGAGCCACGAGACAGCAACGACAGATAATCTTTTTAACAGATCATTTTTCCCTCATCAAATCTGAACTGCTTTATGAAAACTGAGGTCTGTCACGGATTTGCATGACAAGCCTAAAAAGTTACACTCTCTTTCTCATCCATAGCCATATAACAAATAATGAGTTCAGAGAGAGAACACATTGCATAAAAAAAATAAGGTGGGGTTTTTTGAATTTCAAAATATAAGCTATAAAACAAATTAATACAAAAATGATAATGGAAGGGAATTAAGATATAACTCATAAGGATTATATTAGTTTTTAATTTGAGTTTTAATGTTTCAAAAATTCTAACCAAACACTTCCAAATAGTTGCCGAAAGATAACTTCTGAACACACTCTGAATGTGTTCTTTCAAAACTTTTAGAATATTAAATATTACAAGTGAAACTTATTCTTTACTTTCGCATGACCTTTCCCCTAGGTCTGTGACCAAGCACAGCTCAAATGAGGTTCTTTCTACCGTGCAAATTTAACCACAATGCATTTTAAGTCCTTTAAGGTAAAGGTGATCCACAAAATTCTTTTCAAGTAGATCTCATTTATAAACAAAAGGGCTTCAAAGTCAATGTGTTTATAAGCCAATACACTCATCCTTCAAAACAAAGAGCAGAGAAAAAAAAATTTAGCAAGTTCAAGTGTGCCATGCCAAATACAATATAATCAAGTATGTGGACCAGTGAAAACAGATATTATACTTTATTTCTACACCTCCCTCACAGAATTAATAATGCCAATGCCTGTTTATCCAACTAATATACAGAGGCTTTAGAAGCTTTACTCTTCAGTCTAAAGGATATATATGTACATATATATATATATATAATTTCAGAAGCAATAGATTTTCCCCATTTTATTATGAAAAAACTTTAAACATACAGAAAACCCTATATATCCTCCACCAAGACTGAACAATTGTTAATGACTTGCCATATCTGATTTCTCTGTGTGCTTTTTTCCCAGACCATTTGAAGTTACACTCATCATGACATTTTACCACTGATACTACAGCATGCATCTCTTAAAAATAAGAGCATTCTTCTCTAGAGCCATAATATTTACACACTTAAGAAAACTAACAATTTCTTAATATCATCATATTAGTCCATATTCAAGTTTATCTGTTTCCAAAATGCTTTAATAAATTTTTTTCCCCTCAAACCTGGATTCATTAAGGTTCATACATTACATTCTCTTCATTTTCTCTTCATCTAAAGCAGATCTTCTACATTTTTCTTTCTCCTGATATTGAATTTTGAAAGAACTCAGGCCAAATGTCACATTCTGGATTTGATGGACTGTCTCCTCACGGTGCTATTTAACTTGTTCTTATACCCCCATGTTTCCCTATAAATGTGGAGTTAGGTCTAGGGGTTTGAGGAAGTCATGCCTTTCATTTTCTTTTCTAGGTACTACTTGCTAACTTTCCAAGAATAATTCAGAATCCTGCTTACAACACATAATAAAATATATTTCAACTGCATAGCTCTCCATAACAAATAGTGAGAAATTAATCAAACCAGAAGACCACACTGACTCAGTTTTACAAGTTTCTGAAAATGAGTTAGATTATGTAACACAAAAAAACATGAGCATCTTTTTAAGCATAAGACACTTAAACAAATTTTAAAAATTCATATTTCCTCAGTGTTAAAAGCTAGAGAATGATCCCTAAGAAAAGATGTAACAATTTTAGTAACCATTAATTTTAATGGAAAGATAAGAATCACCCATTCTCATTTGTATTTATGAGAAATGAAAACCAGACGCAGGGGAAATCTATTATTCTTTCATTTTCTGAACTAGATCATTCTGATGACTTTAGTTTCTGGTAACCAGTGTTCCTCTTAATTACAATGTAGAAAAAAACAATTTATTATGTCTCAACTTCACAAAAGAGAAAAAGAAATAATTCTTGTTATTATGCTAAAAGCTAACGAGAGAGAAGTGTGAAAGCCAGAAACATTTACTAAGGGGTAAAAGTTCTCCAATTACAGACTCTCCGAAGTCAATACTAAGAATAAAGGTAATTATTCTGGTATGTGTGTGTGTATATAGACATATATGGGCTTCCCTGGTGGCTCAGACAGTAAAGAATCCACCTGCAATATAGGAAATCTGGGTTCAATCTGGAATATTACTCAGCCATGAAAAAAGAATGAAATCTTTCTATTTGTGAAAACATAGGTTGACCTAGAGAGTATTATGCTAGGTGTAGTAAGTTAGAGAAATACAAATACTGTATGATTTCCCTTATATGTGGAGTCTAAAAACAAAACAAATGAATAAACCAAACAGAAATAGAGTTATAGATACAGAGACCAAACAAGTGGTTGCCAGAGAGGAGGAGAGTGGAAGAAGGGAAGAAACAGGTGAGGGAGAAGAAAGGGTACAAACTTACAGTTGCAAAATAACTAAGTCATGGATATGAAATGTATCATGTGGGGAATATATTCAATTAACTGTGTAATATCTTTATATGGTAACATATCATACTGAACTGGCAATCATTTCAAAATGTATACAAAGATGGAATAACTGTTGATCAATTATACTTCAAAAACAAACTCAGAAAAAGAGATAAGATTGGTGGTTACTAGAGGAAGGGCATGGGGGAAGGGGAACTGGATGAACGCAGTAAAGAGGTACAAACTTTCAATACCAGGGACGTAATATATAACACAATAAATATAATCAACACAGCTGTATATCATATGTGAAAATTTTTAAGAGTAAATTCTAAGAGTTTTCATCATAAAGAAAAAGGTTTTTTCTATTTCTTTAATCTTATATCTATGTGAGATGATAGATGTTCACTAAACTTATACTGTGATGAAGAAGTAAAGTCACTCAGTGGTGTCTGACTCTCTGCGACCCCATGGACTGTTGCCTACAAGGCTCCTCTATCCATGGAATTTTCCAGGCAAGAGTACTGGAGTGTGTTGCCATTTCCTTCTCCAGGGGATTTTCCCGCGCCAGGGATCGAGCTCGGGTTGCCCGCACTGCAGGCAGACGCTTTACCGTTTGAGCCTTCAGTTCAGTTCAGTCGCTCAGTCGTGTCCGATTCTTTGCGACCCCATGAATCGCAGCACGCCAGGCCTCCTTGTCCATCACCATCTCCCGGAGTTCACTCAGACTCATGTCCATCGAGTCCGTGATGCCATCCAGCCATCTCATCCTCGGTCGTCCCCTTCTCCTCCTGCCCCCAATCCCTCCCAGCATCAGAGTCTTTTCCAATGAGTCAACTCTTCGCATGAGGTG